>LR750328.1:142821-250501 GCA_902729485.2 Mus minutoides
CCTTGCTCCTATCTTTAACTCAAGGTCATTAAGAATACATGTGAAGGGCTGGAGAGATGGCTCAGAGGTTAAAAGCACTGACTGCTCTTCCAGAGGTCCTGGGTTCAATTCCCAGCAACCACATGGTGGCTCGCAACTATCTGTAATGAGGATCCGATTCCCTCTTCTGTTGTGTCTGAAGACAGCAACAATATATTCACATATATGAAATAAATAAATAAATAAATAGATAGATAGATAAATAAATAAATAAGTAAATATATCTTTAGGAAAAAAAGAATACATGTGCAGAAATGAATACCTAAGATTCATGTATTAGCCATGCCTGGCTATATTATGACTGCTCTCAATTAAGTAATTGTGATGTCACTACCTGTCTGGCTCAGCCCCTGGAATGACATTTACCTCTCTCAATTCCTCTGTCATGGCCTCTGCCCATTGGCAGTTAGATCAGTGGCCTCTGGTTGTGCCAACCTCAATTTACATTTTGGATTCACAATTTCCTCTCCTCTTCCTCTTCCTCCTTTTCCTCCATTTCTTCCTCCTTCTCTTTCTCCTCCCCCTTATCTTCCTTCCCTCTCCTCCTCCTCTTCATTCTTATTGTTTTATAACTGAAAGAAAATATTCACAATAGCAACTGAAGACAACAAAAACCCAAGCCTGTACACTTTAGGAAGTAGGAACCCTGGAATCTCATAGAATGCTAATAAAGTCACCTTATTTGATAGCCCCTACTTCTTATGGCTTTGATCCAGCAAAATACTAGAGATGACATATTCATCTTCAAATTTTAGCCCACAATGAACAAGCTTTCTGTCACGTTTCTGTGTGCTCCAAGGTACATAAGAAGAGATAACAGAGAATTAGTACCTCAATTCAAATATCCTCATTTCCCCTCTGTGACACGCACTCCCTGGCTGCTGAAAATGACTTGCTTGCCAGAATAAAAAATGAAATTCAGATTTTGAGTTGCTACCATAAACTGCCTAGCAGAATTTATGTGGTATGTCTTTGTGTCATTGGTTGTCTGGTTTTAAGTAATTTGGTCTGATTGCTGTTAGCTTAGCACCAGGATGCCGTTAATTGACCCAAGTACAGATCTGCATCTCTGTGTCCCAAGGACACGACTCATTACTTTAGTCCATCAATAAAACAGTAAGTGTGTGATTAGTTTTATTTACAAAATTTGCAGTGATTATAAGATTAAATGGCTGTGTTTTTTTATTATCATTCAGAGAAGAAATTGACCTAGAGTAGTAAGTAGGATAATTTCTGTTTTCACTGGGCATAGATATTTCTAGTCCTATCTGAAATTGCTATTTCCCATGTCCACGTCTTTCTCCTTCCTCTACTGCTTACTCCTATTCTGCTTCTCCCTCTCTTGCTTTCTCCTCTCCTCTCCTCTCCTTTCTCCCCACCCCCATCCTTCTCCTCTCAGAGTGACAAGTCTGACCGCAGTGGGAGCTATGTTTGTGGGGTGTACTCTTGCTTTTGCTTTCCACTGTTCTTTTCTTCCATTGATTTATTTATTCACATCCCATTCACTGCCCTCCCACCCTACTTCCCCCATCACACAGTCCCTCCTACCATGCATCTCTCCCCTTCTCTTCTGAAAGGGTGGAGGACTACTCTCCCCTTCCCGGGTATCCCACCACCCTGGCACATCAAGTCTCTGTAGGGTTAGGTGCATCCTCTTCCAGGCCAGTTAGAGGAACAGGATAGGCAGCAGCTTTAGAAACAGCCTCTCATGTTGGGAGACCCACATGAAGACCAAGTTGCACATCTGCTACATACATATGTGCGGGGAGCCTAGGTCCAGCCTGTGTATGCTCTTTGATTGATGGTTCAGTTTCTAAGAGAGAGAGGCCCAGGCATCCAGGTAGTTGACTCTGCCTGCCTCTGCCTCCTGAGTGCTGGGATTAAAGCCGTGCGCCACCACACCCAGCCCTGTAACTTTTTTTTATAAGACTCCCAAGCTCTGTTCACTCTTTGGCTGTGGGTCTCTGCATCTGTTTCAGTAGGCGGCTGGTAGAGAGTCTCTCAGAGGTCAGTTATGCTCGGCTCCTGTCTGCAAGCATAATGGAGTATCGTTAATAGTGTCAGGGATTGTTACGTACCCATGGCATGAGTCTCAAGTTGGGCCAGTTGTTGGTTGTCCAGTCCAACCAAACAGTCTTTGTTCCATTTTGTCCCTGCTTTTCTTTCACAATGTTTTCTTTTCTAAGGACCTTGTAAAAGTTCATCGGAGCTTAATGCAAGAGATTCATGATTCCATTGTAAATAAAGATGACCAGAACTTGTATCAAGTTTTTATTAACTACAAGGAAAGGTAATTTTCACATTTAAACATATGTTGATATTGATTTCTAAAAGTAGAAATATGTATTTCTTTTGTTTATTAAAATAGGCCAGACAGAAATTTGAACTTAACACAGTTCATCTCACGAAAGTAATTTGAGCTTTGTATGTTAATAATAATAATAATAATAATAATAATAATAATAATAATAATAGACTGGAGAGATGTCCAGGAGTTCAGAGTGCTGGCTGCTCTTGTAGAAGTTAATTTTCCAGTATTCACATGTCAGATTACAAATATATTTACCTCTAGGTGCAGGTGATCTAATGTTCTCTACGGCTTTTAGGGACATACATACACACACAGATACACACAGAAGCATAAAAACAAGCACAACTAGAGAGAGAGAGAGAGAGAGAGAGACAGACAGACCAATCTATCTTTCCTCTAACATGGAATTTATTTTTTTATCTCCCCCTTATTTATTTTTCTAGCCTAAGATATACTGCTCTCTCATTTTAAATCAAGAAACATAATTCCTAGCACTAGGAAGTGGCTAATGAATTGCTTTGTGTCAACTCTTAGATAAACATTAACAGTTTATTAGAACTTTTAGCCAGTGGAGAGATAAAAGGAACAGCAAAGCTAATGGTCTCTTTGCAAACTATCTGTAATGTGGAGATGTCCTTGGTGAGCGGGCTCAGACTCCGTGCCGTGTGAGTTGTCTTCCATCCAAAGGGCTCGAGCCTCTCTTCCTACTTCTCAGATGATGTATGTTCCTTAATTAAATGCAGAAAAGAGTAGAAGGTTTATTAATGAGTGGAGTCCTGGTGATTGTAATAAAATTGTAGTAGAAAATATAACTGTCTTGAGGATTAGTAAACAGTAAAAAGTTTATCTCTAATAAAAGTGTAAAGAATTTTTTAATTTAAAAAATTGATATAGATATTCAAATAATATTAACAGTCATTAATCCCTATTGTAAAATTTGTCTTGCATAAAAGATACATGGGATCAATCTTATGCCTATTTGCAACCAAAGTAGTCTTTTTGTTGCTGTCAATGTGAATGGCCCTCACTCTGCATGTAGTGTGTAGTAGGTCGATTCTTGGGGCTGGTGAGAATGCTCGGTCATGGAGAACACTTGATGCCTTTGCAGAGGACCCAGGTTCATCAGCAAAGCACATTACAGCAGCCAGCAAGTTCAGTTTCTGGGACCCCAGCACCCATGTAGATGTGTAAACACATACACACACATACACACACACACCAGCACCTATGTAGATGTGTACACACACACATACACACACACACACCAGCACCTATGTAGATGTGTATACACACACACATACACACACACACACACACACACACACACACACACACACACACACACACACACACACACACGTGCACACACGGCCATTAAATTAATCTTAAAAACCCTACTAGCGCTTTAGTAGCCCCTGACTATGGCTTTAAAGAACTGGGCAATACCTCTTTTTCCCTCTGCTTATTTCTTTCGAGCTTACAGGTTTCTCTTCTTCCTTTCAGATTGGTTATTTATGGACAGTACTGCAGTGGAGTGGAGTCAGCCATCTCTAACCTAGACTACATCTCTAAGACAAAAGAAGATGTCAAACTGAAATTAGAGGTGCCTGTTCATTTTTATTATTTGTTTAATGCTTAAAGATTACCTCAAGAATGCAACAGCATATTTCCTCATGTGTGCCAAATATAACTCATTCCAGTTTTTTTTTTTTAATTTTTCAAAAGCTAGCCATGTTAGTAAAAGCTATGTTGGTGATGGCAGCAGGAGCCGACCTAACTTTGTGGGGCGGGTTAATCACATTATCTCCTTAGGTCCTCTTTACTGTGGTTTATGTTCTAGTAACTCTTTCATTCTGTAATTGAAAAGACTGGGCACAGGGATATCATGGGTAACTTATCTTGGGTCACCTAGGTAATGAGAGGTTCAGGATAGATAGGGTTTTCTCTGTCTCTGTCTCTCTCTGTGTCTCCCTCTCTGTATGTATGTGTTTCGGGTGTTTGCACAGCATAAGACATTTGCACATGTATACAATGTATAGGTATTGCCCAAGAAAGAAGAGTAGACAGACAGATACAAGTGTAAAACCAGTCCAATGTGCTGTGCGAGTATAAGGAGGGTCTCTGATTAAGTTGGAGCAGTCTTGTAACTGGAAGCTATGGAAAGATATAGTACACCCGGAGGTTTAGGATAAATTATGGTTTGGGATGGGAGAATGGCTATGCACATCTACAATCCCAGCACTTACAGGGCCTGGGCAGGAGGATTGCAAGTTTGAGGTCAGCCTGGTCCACACACAGACACAGATACACCCAGACACACCCAGATACCCCTCTATCTATCTATCTATCTATCTATCTATCTATCTATCTATCTATCTATAGATAGATATGTGTGTATATATGTATCTCAAGACCCTGTTTCAACCCTTCTCACCCCCAAAGTCATAATTTATGTGTATTAATTAAAATCTGTAAGCAGTTAGATGTTTAAAGAACTGAAAAGTGCTGGGTGTATAAATGAATTAGTATCTTAGGGATATTTTTATTTTGTTGCCTTATTTCTCCTTTTCTTTGTTCAGTTCATCCTTGAAGTCAGACAATGGGAAAGAGGGGAAAGCCTTTCAAGTCGTAGCTCTCCCTTGTTTTGGTACAGCAGGCATGATTTCACCACCTCTGTCTCCCACAGAGACACATTATTGCTTAGGAGGCTTGCACAATAGCAGGGCACTAAGTATTTTATAGTGTCCCTTGATGATGGTGACCTTATATCCAGAGACAATTTAGTCACCATTAAATGATGTCCTTAAAGTATCATTAGCACCAAGGGTTAACGCTCCTCATAAGTGTAGAGGTCTAGGCTACCTTGACTCAAATTAGATATGATGATAAAATAAAACTTTACAGCTCATGTTATTAGTTCAGAGCAGAACAGTAGTTAAAGCTGCTTTTTATCCCCTCTTTAAATGAAGGTGTAAAACTGTGGCTTGAGAGAGGAGCCAGCAGGTTGTCTGCCAGACCTCTATGATTCTCAGCCCGGTTGAATGGCTGCTCTCCTCTCAGAATCAGTGTCAGCTCTGCAGAGGACGTGCATGCCAGGACTGTACAGTCTGTCCATTTTCTGCCAGACTTGGGAGAGGAGAGACCTCAGACTGAGTTGAAAAGACTGCAAGTGAGAGGCTGCAACTCAGCATGCTGCCTCTCGCTCGCTCGCTCAGATGTCCCACTTCTGAACAGGGCCTGACTTGGGAGAATTTAATGAGAAAATGTAACATGGGCACCCTGCAGGATGTTAGGAAAGCTGTCTTATTCTCGAAGCTTGTTCTTTCCATTTTCTTTCTTTGGTGCTTATTTTTGCTTTTCTTTTTCTGGTTGTCGTTATTTTTCTTATGTGTGAGTCTCTGTATGTAGTCTCTTCTGCTTTGGAATCAAGCTAACGTAGGGCATTGGGCAAGAGACTATCTTTTCTGGTGAGTCTGAGCTTAAATCCAATGAGAGTCCTCTTGATTAGGATTGAGTTTAGGCCCAGTGTGTGGTGGATTATTTCAGAAGGATTATTTATGTCCATTATTTACTTTCAATGATAAAAATTTACAGAGTCTCCAGCTGCAGTATAGCTGATGATGATAACGTTTTTTTATCCTCTGAAATCGGAACTTCAACAAACTGATTTTCCCCACAATAACTTTAAATGAGCCAGGATGGCCTACATTCCAGTGGACTGCAGAGTTCAAGAATTCTGAGATCCCAAGGGGGTTAAAATGCAGAAAAGACCCAGTCATTGTAGTGATAAGTTAGTCTCCTAGTTGAAACTCATGGTCTGGAATGCCCTATAATCTGTGGCTGCAGGAAATCAGTTGAACTTACAGACTAGAGAGAGAGCACAGTCATTACAGAGCTTTCTGTGCATGAGGACCTCAGTTCAGTCTCCAGAACTGACATAAAAAAGCTGGATGCAATGGTACATGATGATCACTGTACTTCTGGGAGGTGAAGGTGGGAAGATCCCATCTATCCCTGAGATTTGCTGGCCAGCTGGTGTAGTCTGCTGGCTCAGTGCCAGGTCAGTGAGAGACCCCAAAAACAAGATGAATGTTCCAGTGAAACAACACCTTCAATTGTCTTCTGGCATCCACATACATGTTCATCCATGTACATATAAGAACTCTATCAAATCAGTTATCTTCCCAATGAACTTTGGTAATTAAGACACACATAACTCATCCATGTTTGTTTCTAGTTCATTTTCCTCTAGATCTGTAGTCAAACATACTCATGAAGTCATCATGGTCATTAGAATTATTAATCTGATAATGCCTTTGAATGTGTTAGAAAAGCTAAGAGTGGACAAAGGAACAGATTCATGGCCCGCATGTTATCTTAAGGAACTCTCTTTACCGAAGAAGCCTTTGGTCTGACACATGCAGATGCTTAAGGATATTGAACTCATGAGGTTTCTCTCTAGCAATGTTCTTTGACATTTTGGCATCTTTTGGATTAGCACTGTTTGCATGTTTCAGTTAGGGTTCTCTAGAGGAACAGAGTTGATAGAATGAATCTGTACCACACTCCTGGTACTAAAATCTTTATTAGTCAGGGTTCTCTAGAACCTATCTAGAAACATGTATGGAAAGGGATTATTAAAGTGTCGGACAGATGGTGGTCCAGCTAGTTTAACAGTAGCTGTCTGCCAATGGAAAGTCCAAGAATCCAGTAGTTGTTTTATCTGTGGAGATAGATGTCTCAGTTGGTCTTCACTATATGCTCAAATTCCAAAGTAGGCTCTAATTCCAGTGAAGGAATGGAGTAGTCAGTAAGGCAGGGCAATCAAGCAAAGAGAAAAGGTTTTCTATAGGCTTTCACCACGAGGGGTAGCCTAGACTAGAGGTGGGTGGGCCTTACCACCTCAAAAGATCAGGACTAAAGATGAGTCTTCCCACCTCAAATTACTTAATAAAAAGAAAAATCCTTTATAGATATACCTAAGTCACACAGCCAAGGATTCATATTTCAATACTTCAAATTCAAATTATTTATCCCAAGGTCACAGCTACAATCAAAAGTGAAGAAGTCAATATTATTTTAAAGTGCATTTTTGTTTGTTTGTTTATTCGTGAAAAGGTTTACTGGGTAGCCTCAAACGTATGTCAATCCTCCTGTCATAGGCTCTTGGGTGCTAGAATTATAGACACGCACCACCATACCCAGCTTACAGTACCTTTTAAAAAGAGGATAAAGTATATAAAATATGAAGGTTTAAAATATTGTGGTAATAGATTTATATTTTAACATATTCAGCCAAATATTCCATTTGATTTAGTTAGAATAAGTATTTATAAGCAAATAGAAAGTTGTCTTGTTTTTTAAGAGGTTTAAGAAACATGTCTTTAGTTCAGAAGGTTATATTGGGGCAGATAGTCTTTTCAATGATAATTAAGTGGCCACAAGGCATACTTATACACAGGACCAAACGAGGCAAGAAGGGAGGGAAGGAAGAAGTGGTAAAGAAAATGCTGTTGACTGGAATTCTTCCTCAAGCTCAGTAGAATGCTTTGGATAGGCTATGGTGGCCTTTTCCTGGAGGTTGGAAAGTGTTTGGAGAGAATTGATGTGGCCCGAGGATGAGGCCGGAGGAGCCCATATGACTCTAATGAGTCAGGCCCCAAGCTATCTGATTCATAACCTCAGGGAAATGTGGGAGGAGAACTCTAAAGGAAAACTTGGGAGGGATTGGATGACGTGCTATAAAGCTAATCTTCAGCCATAATTCTGCTTGACTCATCTTATGGTTTGAAGTACTATAAGACATGCTTTAAAAAAAAACACTGAAGCTACTTTATTGTTTGAATAGAAGTGTTGCTGTGGAAAGGAGCAAAGAGACTTGTAAGGATTCTGCTTTTGGGCTTTGCATTTTGTAGTGTTTTCTGACTTCCTTCAAGTAAACTAACGAAAGTTTGAAACTCCATTGCCTTAGGAATGTTCAAAAAGAGCCAATAACGGGAAGTTTACTCTGCGAGACTTGCTGGTAGTTCCTATGCAGCGCGTGCTGAAGTACCACCTCCTCCTTCAGGTCTGTACCTTAACAGCACGCTGCTGTGCGTTTCCTCACCCCACAGAACACTGACGGGCGGAAGTCTCGTGCAGAGTCCCCCTATTATCATTATTAGAGCTAAGTGTGAAATGGCCAGGACAGCTAGGTGTTTTGTTTTCCTTTTAGCAAAAATAAGTAAATAAAAAAAAACAAATAAAGAAAATAATTCTGTTTACTAAAAAGACACATTTTGTGTTCTTCATAAAGGATAGGAAAAAAACTAAAGAATGAAACAGATACTAGTAAAAACGTGCCTTCGGTGGCATGTTTTGGAGTTAACGATAATCGTTTACTAGCGAGTCAATGAACCTGAGTGTGCTCAGATTACCCTCATTAGACTGCCCGCCTTATCACAATAATTAAGAGAATATTGTATCACAGGCTGTGTTGCTTTTTCACTGCACTAGATGTAATAAGACGGCATCTATTGTGAGGGGATTCTTACCAGAACACACAAAGTTTATGGTTTCCACGGTTAGTCCTCTAATGAGGGTGGAGAGTCTTATAAATTTAATTTGATAGCTATACCAGGAGGCTCATTAGTTCTGCTCCAAAGAAATGTCTCATTGTATTAGTCTGCGAACCCGGCTGATGCTCGTGGAATGTCATTTTAAAAACATCTACTACCTGTACGTGAAATAGAATTTTGAGTCTTCTGTGCTTCGTACATCTTGTATATTAAATTTCTTGAACTGTAGCCATGCAATTATTCGTCATTTCTATTTTGGTTCTACTGAGAAATCAGAAAAATTCAAACCCTGATTATTTCTTAAAAATGCATTAAAACATTCATGAGACCTAAACTCAAAGCAACTTAATCAAATTGGATTTTATGAAAAAATAATAAGGGGCAAGTCAGGCAATCAGCTTTCAAGGCTTTGCGGAGCTAAAAACAGGTCCAAAATAAGATAATAATTTGTTTTGTTTCTTTGATGTCTTGAAGCACTGACTGAAGAATTTAGAAGGTTCAAATCAAGAGTCAGACTCCGGGTCCTTGTACGATTTGTGCAGACTCAAAAACTAAGAAATATAAAGATATGTTTTTGAACTCTTTACTTACCCTGTTTTTTTTTTCCCCGTTGGTTGTTTTGTATTTTAGAGTTCAAGACTATGTGTGTAATCCTAAATTGGTATATGCGTGTATATATATATTTAATTAGGAAGCTCTATTTTTGCTAGTATATATAGATAAAAATTTTAGAGATTTTTTTTTAACTTTTAATGTATTTTGGAGCACGTGTCTGGTGTCTAGATAAATTATCAGTTTGTAATTTTTTTCCTTAGTGCACTTTCATGATTTCTAAAGGAAATCTCTTCCGGATGCTGGCTCATCTGAGGACAATGACGGAAAATTTAAAATATTTCTGACAACCAGGGAGCCTGCCTGGGTCTGGCCCAGGCCCTCTGTATATATGTTACAGAGTAGCTTGGTCTTCTTGTGGGACTCCTAACAGTGGGAACTGGGGTGTCTCTGACTCTTGCTTGCCTTGGGGACATTTTCCCTACTGGGTTGGCTCCCGCAGCCTAAAGACTAGGAGAGGAGCTTAGTCTTACTGTGGCTTGTCCTGCCTTGTGCAGCTGATATCCATGGGCTGGGGGCTGCCCTTTTCTGGGGAGAAAAGAAGTGGATGGGTTTGGGGTGTGGGTGTGGGATTGTACTGAGGCATTGGGAGGAGAGAAGGGAGGAGAAACTGTAGTCAGGATGCAATGTGTGGGAGAATAAATTTAAAAATTAAAGTGTTTTATAGAGGACGTTTTAGAAACTTTAAAAATGACTTACTAGTTTGCTTAACAAAGTGAGAATAAAAATAAAATTTTGGTGGAGTTTAATATTTGGCAGTTTCTCCTTTTTGCAAGTCCTGTTTATAACAGGAAACAGTGTCAGGGCTGGGGTCTTTAAAGAATTTTGAATGTGTGTGTGTGTGTGTGTGTGTGTGTGTGTGTGTGTGTGTGTATACAGGCCAAATTGTGTTAGGAAGGCATTGTATGACAATGCTCACCATTGACATTTAACACAATGTGGTGGGTACACAGAAGACACACAAAGGCCTCAATAACTACACCTCAATTTGCTGGATACCTGACTAGAGGCTTCCTTTTCTCTTCTTAGAGGGGTGATTTGTGAAATGGGCTGTAAAGGGTTGCCATGAGTTTGCCAGGTGAACAAGAAGAGGAACTTTCTAAAAAAAAAAAGAAAGAAAAAAGAAATCATGTCCTATGGATTACATACAAATGCCTTGGAGAACTGTAGATTATTTAAGTGTGGATAGAAAGTAGGTAGGGTGGAAGTTGAGAAAAAGGGACTAAGAGAATTGTGCAGAGTCCCGAGCCAGAGCAGGGCTGCCAGGAGGTACTGGGTTACAGCTGAAGCACTGGGGACTTTCCAGAAGTCTAACCAGGCTACAGACAAGATCTGACTTACGAGTTTAGAAACCTGCTCACTCTCAGGAGCATGGGCAGATTATAGAATGAGAGACTCTAGGTCCAAAGTCTAGTTGGAAGCACTTAAGAATAACCAGTAGGTCAAAAAATGGCAAGGAGATGCTGGTGTTAGGTAACCACCAGGAACATGCTCTCCAGGGCTGGATCAATAATATCAGTGAGGCGTAAGGAAGAGAAGGGAGGGCAGAGCCTGGGACACCACTCAAGTTCTGGCTTTAGCTGTTACACCAATGGAAATGCTGCCATTTAATCAAGCACCACCAGTTACCTCCTCTTTCTGAGTGTGGATGGAGTATGTTTGGGATGTATTAAATTTAGGGGGCCTGTGAGACTATTATTTAATTGGACACATGAATCTGGTATTGGGTGTGATATCTGGGTTGAACAGATATAAGGCAGAGTGATGGCCTCATTAGGTGACAGCTGATGAGACAGTGGTTGTGATTTGGAGACTGCAAAATAATAATAAAAGGGTGATCATGTGGGTGAGAACAGCCTCCTAAAGAGAAAGGAAGCTATGGGAGATGGAAGAGTATGAAGAAAATCAGGACTTATAAGCAAAATAGTAACAGCGGTAACTCACAAAGCATCCTGTTGTTCTTGAAATGGAGGCGTGGGATTAGGAGGAACAGTCTTAGAGACGCGGTGATAGAAAGTGTCCCTTCAAGCACCATATCCAAGAAACAGCATGCTTATAATGGTGAGGGTAGAGTTCAGCTGAACAACAACAACAAAAGAGTCCCCCAACATGAAAATTATCACCCTGTGGAGATTGATATTAGTGTCTTTAAAAGGTTTGGCTCATTTGTTGCTTCAGTGTTAGTTTTGGATTTAGGGTGAGCACTGCTAACCCATGTCTTCCAAATAGGAGCTGGTCAAACACACCCATGACCCTCTGGAGAAGGCGAACCTGAAGCTGGCTCTGGATGCCATGAAGGTGAGGTAGCTGCAGCGGGGACTTGCTGGTGTCTTGTATTGCTGCAGCGGGGACTTGCTGGTGTCTTGTATTGCTGTCCAGAAACAATGGGATCCACGCACAAGCGTGTATATGTGACACCCTGGCCCGTTAACATTCACTCTTGTTATCGGTGAGGCGAGCAAACTGATTTGCTGAAAAAAGATATTTGTTATTGTCTGCTTTGATGAGCCTGGGATTTCCTGGTACTTAGGAACCTAGACTGGCCTCAAACTGTGCCTCTCTTCCTGAATCAGCCTCTGAAATGGAATTCTTATATGGGTTTTAGGGCCAGACAAAAGTGCTATAAATTCCAAGAGGGGCTGCTAAAGCTACTTTTGTATAGTTTGCTCACTTCTTAGCCTCCAGGAATGACTGCATAGAATGACTTTGTTCCACAGTCTTCTCTTTGTTTTGCATGTAACTAGTGACTTGAATAAGCTGAGGGTCACAGGTGAGGGTCACAGGTGAGGGTCACAGGTGACTTGAGGATTGCCATACCAGTGTGGTTCATTTTCCCAAGACTGATCCTCTGTCAGGTTGCCTGTGGTAGATTCTGTACAAGGGGATTTCACTTTGGGATTTTGTTTCCAAGTTAAACCTGAAAGTCAAGAAGCAGATAGATAGATAGATAGATAGATAGATAGATAGATAGATAGATAGGAAGAAAGAAAGAAAGAAAGAAAGAAAGAAAAGAAGGAAGGAGGGAAAGAAAAAAGGAAGAAAAGAAAGAAAAAAGAAAGAAAGAAAGAAAGAAAGAAAAAGAAAGAAAGAAAGAAGAAAGAAAGAAAGAAGGAAGGAAGGAAGGAAGGAAGGAAGGAAGGAAGGAAGGAAGAAAGAAAGAAAGAGAAAGAAAGAAAGAAAAAGAAGCATATGCGGTCTTCTTGGGGAATATCTTAAAGCACAAGGTATACATCAGCTTGTAGCTTTGTCAACTTGTCTCTGAGCTGTAACTGAAACAGAATCAAGTATTTGTTTTTGAAAGGAAGTGGCAGGGCATTGTAGTGAGTTAACTGCTCTGGACCAGCCTTAGCATTGGCTCTGCTGTTCAGATGATCATAGTTCCAGCATCAAGACTGTTACTTTGTCATTTATTGTGGCTAGAAAAGCAACACATTTTGTGTCCTTAAAGGAGTCATTTCTAGATGGGTCCTACGAAAAGCCAAGCTTTCCCTGAGAACAGAGTTAGGAATTGCTATTTGCAGAGTTGTGTTCTGTTGCAGATGCGTTAAAGAGGCTAAAGAAAATAAGAGGTAGATAAAGCTTAGAAAACAGGAAAATGTGGATCACAGAAAATAAAAATAGCCACTTACAGTATGGGAGGATTAACTAATGCTTTTGCTTTAGCATTTTTTAAAGTCGTTTTTCAGTAGGTAAAGGCACGTGGAGGAGCATGCCTGCAGGTCTTGTTGACTTGATCCCACCGCTCTACTCTTCCCCTCTGCTTATTTTCCCCTTTATTCACTCTGAAATTGAACTAGCCTTCTTGACTGAGCGCTCTTAGGAGCTAAGGAGACATTAACTGGTTTCAAAAGGACAGGCTTGCTAGGGCAACCTGTAACTTTGTGTTACGTTTTCCTTGCTGCTAATCCTTCAGCCCTGCCCTTCATGTCACCTGGGGAACGATGCACCATGGTCAAGGGCAACCATTAATGCTCCTGGAATTTAAATTCTCCTGACCTACTTTCTTTGGTACTTTGTGGAAATTCCTTGGAATTTTGTTTTGTTTTTGTTTTTTGTCTTTTAAGGCAGCAGTATCCTTATCCTCCTCAGGGGTGTGGTATGCGACAACTCTTCAGACTCCCCAGCTGCATTCCCCACACTTGACAATTGGCTTTGAGACGCAGCTTTGATTGACTGAGTGTTCATTTTATTGTCATTGAGACATTACGGTGGTGACTTTCATCACTGATGAAATTATTGATGTGGTTTTCTTTCAAAGCAGCTTGCATCTCTAATCTTCCTGTGCCTTCTTTCTCTGCACCCTTCTCTCCATTCTCTAGGACTTGGCACAATATGTGAATGAAGTAAAAAGAGATAATGAGACCCTTCGTGAAATTAAGCAGTTTCAGCTATCTATAGAGAATTTGGTATGTAATTATCCTCCGATCCAGCTTCCCGTCATCCCCAAATCTCGGGACATCCAAGAGCTGTCTGGACTGGAGAAGAGGGTTTACCTTCAACTCTCAGCTGTTAAACCTGTCTTCCCCCCTCCCATTTCTGTCTGGCCTTCACACTCATGTGATGTCTGCTGTGACTTTGCCATTGTCCAGGTACCTCTGCTGCTTGCCTCTCCTCCTCAGTCTCTTACTGCCCCCCTCTCCCAAGGGTCCCAGAGAACAATACAGTTCCAGTTTGGGTAGCATGGCTAGAAAAAGTCCTTTCAAGTCACTTGTCATTTTAACTGAGTCCAAAGAATGAGAAGCCAGAAGATCTATGGTATCCGTGATCCAGGTGATGCCTTAAGAAGCGAAAAGTCCAGAGATGGGTAGGAAGCAGGCGAGACAATGGTTGCTAGAAGTGGTGAGAACAGAAGGGGAAGGGCGCTGAGGCCACAGGGGAGGAAGAAGTGCATCGCATAACCTTGTAGGTCAAGGGTCGGTTAGAGCTTTACTGTCACTGCTGCAGAGA
Organism: Mus minutoides; assembly: GCA_902729485.2. Classification (NCBI taxonomy): domain Eukaryota; kingdom Metazoa; phylum Chordata; class Mammalia; order Rodentia; family Muridae; genus Mus; species Mus minutoides. The sequence continues at coordinate 157,288 of LR750328.1, forward strand.
TCTGGGGAGTTTCTACCTGTGAGTGTCCCAGTCTTGTTTATATTTCAAGAAGTCTCTTTAGAGAGGCAGCCAGGCAGCTATAGAAATGGTTTCCAGAGTGAACGGAGGGCTGGATTCACTGGCGGGAAGTGCATAGGGAGAATGGCTTTGAGGTATTTTTGGCAACGTGATTTCGCTGCTGTGCTCTGAATGCCCCTGTGCGTTCTTTCCTTTTTCTATGTACAGCCACCTCCCCGTTACATGGTGCTGTCACCTGGGTCCTTGACAATCCCTGTAACCACAAACACACACACTCTTTATACAGTTATGCTTTAAACAGCAGCTTCCCAAGGCATCTTCCTTCCTAGACTTACCAAGATTTTCCTGTTGTCTTCAGTGGTGATCCATTTAAAAGTCCTCAGTGATCTGGGCGTAAGTGATTTTCAGAGCTCAGTGACTGACCAGTCACATGTGCTAATATCACTAGCATTATGCTGTGTTTGCTGTCAGCCTACAGCTTTCTATTCCTTCTCATGCTTCTACCTTTGAACATTGCCTACTTAGGGCCCACAGTCTTTGTCTCCAGTATGGTCTATCACATTCCTTCAAGGTCCAATCTAAAGAGAACCCCTTTCCCTAACCTCCTGTCGTTCTTCCCCATTTTAGAATTCCACCGTATATCTCCTATGGAAACATCCACAGTGTAATAATATGAGTCACATTCAATTGACACCATAACCCATATGAGTGCATATGACATTCAGTATATTTATAATCCCATTTACCCGTTGCCTCCATACAACTCCCGAATTCTTTGTCCCATGAAAACGTGTTTGCTGAGCACAAGATCCCTCACTCTGTTCTCTCCACAGTCCCTGACACCATTCTCTCTGTCTGTGAATTCAGCCCCTTTGATGCCTCTGCTTCACAGAACCACATGTTATTGGTGCCGTTGTGACTGGTCTATGTTATAAGCATTCATCCATGTCGCAGAGTGTGAGTTTTGTCTACTTAAGGCTATGTGACAGACAACTCATTGTTTGTGCTCCTCCACATGGTATCTTTTTATCCAGAGCACATTAGCTTGTTTCCCATTTCAAGTATCATCCATAATGCTACAGTGTGTGGGGCTGTGACAATGTCTCTTGGTGTGCCCATTTTCATTTCTTTTGGTTGTATAAGTAGGATTTCTGAACTGTGTGGTAATTCTGTGATTAAATTTTGAGTTATTTCCATTCCACTCCTGACAGCAGCTGCCCAGTTTGCATTCTTACTAGTGATATAAATGGATTCCAGTTTCTTCATGAGTTTGGCAAATGCAAATTTTCAGGTCTCCTTTTAAAATATTTTTCTTTTGCAAAATATATATCCAAATGGGTTGTGAGATGGTATCTGATTGTAGTTTTGATAAAATTTTCCTACTGGCTAATGGTGTTAAACTTTGTTTCATATGTTTACTGGACATGTTTGGTTTGGAGAAATGTTCATTTGAATACCTTGGCTAATTTGAGTCCTGGTGTGTGTGTGTGTGTGTGTGTGTGTGTGTGTGTGTGTGTGTGTGTGAGTGTGTACACACGTGTATGTGCATATGCATGCACTCTCATATGTGTGGGCTTATAGGAATATATATATATATATATATATATATATATATATATATATATATATATATATATATATATATATATTTTTTTTTTTCCCATCAGCCCATCATCGGGTATGATAGAGACTTTCTTCTGCAGACAGCGTTGGTGGCACCATAAGTTCAAGGTTGCCCACCTTCAATTCCTTGCCTACACTTTTAATGTCACATCCAAGAACCCATTGCTAAATTCAATTCTGTAAAAAGCTTTTTCTCTATTTTCTTGTAGAACCTTAATAGTGTCAGCTCTTATGTATAGATCTTTGCTCTAGGTAGTTATTTTTAGATACAGTATAAAGCTAAGGTCTAGCTTTACTGTTCTTATTGTAGAGATATAGTTTCCCTTGCACTCTTTAGACACTTTATTTCTCTGAATCGAATGTTCTTGGCACCTTTTGAAGACGGTTGTGGCTGATATGTGAGTGTGTTCTTAGAAATCACATCTGCCTCTTTTATTAGAATGAAATTCGTAGATATCATTGATAAGCTTCCATCGACTCTCTTTTCCTTAATAAAATACTGTAAGTGTTCATTAATGGTTTAAACTATTTTGTGTTCCTGACTTTGTGGAAATGTATCATAGAGTTGTTACATCACAAAATTCCATCCTGGAGGTCTTGGCTCAAGGAGGGAGCTTCAGGGTTCCCTCTTCTTAGATTCTATTTTTGGGACAATTATGTGTCTGCAGTTCCATGCTGCTATGAATATTTGTGTCCTGTGTATGGTATGTTCTATGAACATAGAGGCTGCCTCACTCCACCCCGCATGCGTGACAAACATCACTTACTATAATTTTCTTGTGATTGGTATCATTTCAGTGATTAGTATCATTTTCCCCTTTAAATAATATTTTTATTTTTTGAGATTAAAGTGTAATCATTTTTCCCTTTCCTTTATCCCTGTCGAACACTTCCCAGTAACCCCATCCTGTACTCTTTCAAAATCTTGACCTCCTTTTCTTCTTTTAATTATTGTATGAATATATCTTGCTCAGTCTGTATAATGTTACTTATATGTATATATTTTCAGGGCTGACTATTTGGTAGTGGATAACCAATTTGTGTGCTTTTAACCTAAAAAGGACTATTTCTCCCAGTCTCAGCATTTCTTAGTTGCCCGTAGTTGTGTTTTGTTTATTTGTTTTGATGTTGTTGTTGTTGTTTAGTCTTGGGGCCTTGTGAGCGCTCCCCTTCCACGTCAGCAGGTCTGTTTGTCTTGTTCAGCTCCTATTTAGGAAGACTTGCTGCTGAAACGTCTCGGGTGTAGCCTCTCTGATAATTTAGGAGACACAACCTCACAGCAAACCCACCGTTCTTCTGATTTTTATAATCTTTCTTTCTCTTCTGCCATAGCTCCTTAGCCCAAGGGGCAGGAGTGTGTTGTAGTCCGATGGATGAGTTGGGACCCTGCTCCACAGTTCTGTGTTTTCATTGGTCGTGCATCTCTGCAATGTCTCTGCTGCAAAGAGAACTTTTCCCGGTGAGGGGTGAGGCGGATACTGATCTGTGAGTGTAAGGACATCGACTTAGAAGGCCATCAGGGATTATGCTGGTTTAGTAAGGTAGTAGCTGCAAGTTCTCCTTCAACATCCATGACTTCCCTACCCCGGGTACCTGGATAGGTTTTCAGTCCCAGGTATGATTTTTTTTTTCTTGTTGAGGGGGCATTAAGTCCTCTTAGAGAGCTCTTAGTTACTGACAAGCTATGTGAGCCAGTTCTTCCTGTATCCCTATGGTTATTGTGGCAGGTTGGTTATTAACGTGGTTCATAGGCATCATCGTTGGCTAGGACTATTGGTTGCTGCCTTCCTTTGGAGACTTGAATGGTACCCTGTGGTACACAGAAGCTAGTCCTCAGGAGGGTGAGGTTTTTCTGGCCAGATCCAGCTCTGGTAACTTCCCTTTTAAGGTTCTATGTAGAAGTAGTGACGGGTTGATTTTCAAACCTTACCTTGTATCTAAGTCCTGTGCAGTTGAGAATAAATGTGTTTAAATAAATAAAAATTATATCAATTGCAACATGATAGGGCTGTTGTCCTGGAAAACGTCTTCCCCGGTGTTTACTTCTGTTTTTATGTGATTGTGAAAGGGTTAGACACACACTTAAGATTTATTTAAAGGTGTATCTATGTTCTAGAACCAGCCAGTTTTGCTCTTTGGACGGCCACAGGGAGACGGTGAAATCCGAATAACCACCCTGGACAAGCATACGAAACAAGAAAGGTGGGTGGCAAGCACACTGTCATGGTAGTAGCTGCTGTCCCAGGAATGATGGCGCCAGTCACCTATTCTAGGACAATGGTGGAGCGCAGGCCAGGGGGCCAGCCAGTCACTGGTCCCTTACCTTTCCTACGCATGTTCCATACATCACTTCTCTTTCTAGTCTGCACTCCGTTGATTTGCCTAAGGTTTTAGGTGCTAAATGAAAATGTTTGAAAATAAGACGCATTTCAGTCATGAAACGCCACCAGACGATTGCCGTAAAACCATGATTGCCTGTTTTAAAAGACTCATTTAGAAATAAACTGAAAATAATAAAAAGCATCCCAGGAAGAAATCCCAAATGGGAACTGCTTGGCAGGGTATTTTTATTTAGGGAGACCTTTAGGCAGAGTCCTTGAATATCCTTAGTACCCGTGGCCTTTCATTCTTTGTCTTGACAGGTGATTTTGTCCACAGATGCTTTGGTTGGGGGTTTCCCATACTCTTTGTAGAAGAATAAGTCTACCAGCAGGGGGCAGCATTGCCTCTTGTTTTCACCTTGATACCCGGGCTCCTCAGGTAGTTCTCAGGAGCCACACATTTGACTTTGAAGATGAGGAAAGTGTTTGAACACCGGGAATGTGTCATTGTCACAATCATTGGTTAAGAATAAGTGTGTTAATCACTGAGAATTTTAAAAAGCACACATTTATTGCAGTTGGATAATGTTAGAAGATTCGTTTCCTTCCCCAATTAACATTGCTTTTAATAAGAAAAAAATTAACACAGAAAGTTAACCATCACTTTCCTGGTTTGCAGTTTCTCTTACACCCAAGCTACACTTAAGGTGACCCATTAAATTGTGACACCGATCACAAGGAGTGAAGGCACAGGTTCTAAAGTTAGCCTGGGTGCGATCTTACTCTGTACTGGATCGGATCATCAGTGTAACTTCTGGCAATTTGGCATACAACCCCGCCCCTCCAGTGTGGGTTTGCTCACCCAGGATAAGAGTAATTCCGACCCGGGTGGGGACCCAGGGGATTTATTTTATGTCTTGTTTGTGGAACAGTTCTCAAGGCTTTTGATTGATTGCTATTATGCTTGTAGAAGATCTACTGTCCTGATCGTGAATATTTTTTTTTTTTCTGAGATTTTAGCATTGAAATAAAAAGAGAGCAATTATTCATGAGCAACTTTATGGCCTATCTTGGTGCGTATTTTCAATGACTCTAAAGTGTATGGATTGCTTTTCTAATGCTCCCTCTCTTTCTTTATGTTCAAATGAGGGGAACTCGTGGTGAAGGACAGAGATGCTCCTGTGAGCCTGTATTCCTTAAGGCTTCTACTGTGCGGCCCTGCCTGTGGCCCTTAATGCAGAAGAATGCTTGGCTGGTCCAGTCGCATCTTGCCAAGAAAGAAAAACTATATGCACTTGCAAACCCTTTGCTGTCAGTCACCCACACTCTCTTTTGCAGGCATATCTTCTTATTCGACTTGGCAGTGATTGTCTGTAAAAGGAAAGGCGATAACTACGAGATGAGAGAAATCATAGATCTCCAGCAGTACAAGATAGCCAACAATCCTACCACTGATAAAGAGAACAAAAAGGTGACTACTGGGGAAGTGGCAATGGACAGTAATATATGCAGAGCTTTGAATATTCAAATATAGTCATCCCTTGGTGTCTAGACCCCCTCCCTCCACTGCAGACATCCGATCTGCAGATATTCCGGGTGGGGGGGGGGGAGGGATTATATAAAATGGCTTAGTGTTCACATATAACCCGTGCATGTCTTTCTACATAATTTAAAGCATCTCTAGGCTTTTTTGTAATACCTAAGACAATACTTGAGTTCCTGTAAGCAGCTGTTATTCCGTATCATCATTTAGCAATAATGACAAGGGAAACAAGTCTGTACATGTTTGGTATAGATGCAATTCATATTGCTTTCATCTTCAGTTGTTGAATATTTGAGTACAGAACCTGCAAAATCTGGAGCCAGGTGTCCGTGCGTCCATTAGAGTGAAATGCTGCTGACTGAATCAGGCTTTGAATTTTCAGAGATTGATTTTGGTACAGGTTCCTGTGAACTATGATTGGGTCCTGACAGACCCAATGATCGGTTGATCTGACCATTTCCAGTTCCTCAGATCAATACGATAATACTGATTTTCTCATCAATATGAAGTTGGTAACTGATTTCCTTCTCAGTGTGAGGTTGGTCACAGTCGTCAGTGTTAATGCTGTTAGCTATAAGGTTTTGTATGCACGGCTAGAATGGTGCTCCAGTGAATCTGGAGATATGTTTTTAACAAGTGATAATCATTACCTTGAAGAATATTCGTTTTTTTCACAGTGGTCTTATGGCTTCTACCTCATCCATACCCAAGGACAAAATGGGTTAGAATTTTATTGCAAAACAAAAGATTTAAAGAAAAAATGGCTGGAACAGTTTGAAATGGCTTTGTGAGTATTTTTACTTTTAAAGTTTATTTGTGTATGTGGTATGTACTTGCACAAATGTGTGTGTGTTTTGTGTGTGTGTGTCTATAGGCCAAAGGTTTTATCTCCTTTAGTGTCTGCCCTTTATATTGAGCTAGTCTCTCAATTGTATCCAGAACTCACTGATTTGGCTAGACCAGCTAGACACCTTACCTGTGGGATCCTCTCTGTCAGCCTCCGGAGCTCTGCGATTGAAGGCTGGCTGCCACCTCTGCTCAGCTTTTCCTTGGGCGCTGAGGGTTCACACTTGGGTGGTTGTGCTTGGCCAGCAAGTGCTCAACCCCCCTGAACCATCTCCCCAGCCTACATTTAAGAGTCCATTGTGTCTACTATTTAAATCACCTGTGAGTCAGAGGGGGCCACTCTCTGCTAGAGGCTGCTGGGCAAAGGCTCTGTGCAGGGATGCTAGGGCCACTGTGAGCTGGTCATCTGGTCTCTGAGAAGCGTGCTGGTGAATTTCTTCAACAAGAAGAAAGAGGGAGCTCAAATCTTCCCTTTGACATGCTTCTCCTAGAAATACTTTCAGTCTTTACCTTTTAGTGCCTCAAGAAATTTAATTATAAGGATACATCTTTCCTGTAATTACTAGTTTTAATATATATCCTTACATTAAATGTTTTTATTTATAAAATGAATACATTATATATTTTTTTCTTTATAAAACATCTACAGATATGCACACGTGTGCACATCCTTTTCTTGTAAATATAAGAACTGTTGTCTTCCTTTGGTTTCAAACTCCCATATTGTTTGAATCCTCGCTGAGTTTCAGGTTTATGCAATGAATGCTTCAGGGCAGGGTTTCTTTCAAAGTTGTTGTTTTTGTCCTTTTATTAAAGAGGAAGCTCAACAAAGAGGTGAAGATACCCAGACCTGATTCAAAAGAAGCAGCACACAGAGCTGGAATCACTGAGAACATGTTGTTGGGGGTTACTTTGCAGTTTTGATGTTTATAAATTAAGAAGGTGCATCATGACCCTTATTGTGGAGGCACATCGGTCACCCCGAAATGAAACTGTTAAAAGGGGCAGGATTAAAGAACACGCCAGAGATTTGTCTCCTTGGGTTCTAGTCTTGCTTACCACTCCCTGACCAGTTCTGTCAAGTTTTTTTATTTTAAGAAATGCTTGTGTTAATAGAAAACTGTGATGGAATTAGGATGATTTTTGAAGTTTTTAGTGTGTGTGTGTGTGTGAGTATATGCGTGCATGCGTGCACACAGGCATGTGCATGTGCGCACACACACATGCACAGCACAGCAAAGCAAAGCACCTCTGTGGAGGTAAGGAGCTACTCTTAGGAATAGATTTCTGCCCTTCTGTCACAGGAGCTCTGGCTCATCAACTTTGGTAGGAAAAAACCTTTACCTGTCTAGTCAACTTGCTGGCTCAAGACTCTTATATTTTGAAAGATAGGATTGTGTAGATTTTTAAAAATAAGCCTAAAGCAAGTCTGGGTTGTGCTACAATCATAGCTGTAGTTCCCTGTGGTCTTAGCTCAGTCATTTTCTTTTTCCGAAGCCTCAGTTCCCGCATCTGTAAATGGGGACAGTGATGTTTAAGCTGAATTGCAAATACTCTCTCAGCAAAATGCCAGGTACATGCTGCAGTGTGAGGCTTATGATATTTATTAATCAAAAGGCAGTATCTATTGTTACTGCTGCTAGCAGTAATATTTCATATTTAAGGTCCTAACATGCTTGTGAGCACAAAGCTAACACTTTCTGATATAGTAGTAAAGTCTTTATACTTGGTTATTGATTATAGTAGTTAAGTAAAAAAGGTCAGTTGTATTAAATGTTGCACTAACATGCCATCTCCGTCACAGCTTGCATTCATTTTGGACACAGGTGTTAAGTGGGCAATGTTAGTCCAGTCTGTGATCTGGAATGGTCGACCTCATATACTTTGTACTCCTTCATTGAGTGGTAGAAATCAGAGCCATAAGAGTCTTGGGATAGTCAATGTATCCAGAGGCAGAATGGATCTCAGACTTTTGGCCTTGTGGGAAGGATGTCAGAGTAGAATTTTCTGATGTTTTTCATGGGCTGTAGACTCTTTGTCTGAGGGAAGGAGTTTCTCTAGGGGAGGACAGCTAAGTGTCTTGTCTCAGAGGAATCAGGGTCCTAGGACTGCATGATAGACATGTCAGTGACCATTTTGTTACATTTTCGTACATCACATGCTCATCCTTAATACAAGCTGAATGATGTGTGCTTATCCTCTCGCATGTGAAACACATCTGTGGTAGGCGGAAGCTGTTCAGTCGGTGGCTGCCTGAGCATCAGCTCCCTTTCAGGCTCCTGTTCTCCTCTCCTGACCTCAGCATTGGGCCTCTGTCTTCGGTGTTACTAATTTAAAGTATAAAATGGCTACTGGAATTCCCACCTGGTAGGTGGCGAGAAGGTAATTCCTCTCTTTTGATGAACCTTCTACAACATGTATTTTTCTTAAATCAGGGCGGAACTTGGACTATACATGACAAGGGAGGCTGAGTTTATCATTCCTGATTCACATGGGTTTGAACCAAGGTTCTCTTGCTGTGAGAGAAGCGAAGGAATTGTCCTTGGAGAGGCAGGCAGCTAGCAGTCAGAGTTTGCAGACACACAGGGCGTAGACGGAACTGAGTTGCTCCTCTGCACCCACACCTTCAGGGGCCAGGCCCTCTACATCTTTGAATACTTTGGAAGCACCCCAGTAATGCAGTGAAGCACAAGTAGGAGACTCGTTTGTATTTTGGGGTTCCGATGACTGCTTATTTGAAGAGGTAGAAGGTAGACAACATGCTTTGCTGCAAAATTACTCAGAGTCGAACCCTGAGGGGCTCTGTAAGCAAAAGTTAAAACACTCGGGGCAAAATAAAAAGCAGGACTTAGTTAAGGTCTCAGCCTCTCTATTATCTTAACATCATCCATTTCTCTTGAAACTAGCTATACCAGGAAGCCCTGATAGCCATGCTATTAGCTTTCTAAGACAGATCTTCCCTTGTTCTTCATGAAGTAGAATAATCTGGGTAACTGCCAATGCTTGAGATTTTGCCCAAGGGTCAGATTTATTCTTTTTTGTTCATTGTTTTCGATCATTCTGTTTTTCTAAGTCGTGGAAAACAAAGAAAACCAAGAAGTGTGTGGTATTGTAACAATCTAGAAAATGCAGCCAGGCTTCTGTACCTGTACGGGCCCGCTCTTCCCAATGTCTTTAGCTTTACCGTGGGTCCTGTCCTTCTGGAACTCTCTGGACTGTGACTTAGAGGAACGTGGAAAACGATGATGGTGGTTAATCAGTGGAATTGATGTTTTTAAGATGGACGAAATATTGGCTAATTTCATTTACAGAAGATGACAGTTCTGTTTATAGGAGGATCAGACTGCTTTTGTTTAAAATATTTGCAGATACATTTAAGGCACTTTTAAGGCTGCTCTTAATTTGGTGCACTAGAGGAAAAGGCAGAGAGTGCGTGGGCACCTGTCAACAATGAGGATGTACAGGACACAAGCCATCTCCCAGCGGTAACCTGGATCTCAGCTGCTGTCTTCCTAAGCAAACCCAACCATCACTCGGCAGCACGTTCTCTGACCTTGTCTGGCCATCACAACTTCCAGCGTTTAGAATCAGCAGTGAAACACATTAGAACTTGGCAACCTCCTTAGAAAAAGCTGAATGGAGATGGGAGGGGGCAGTGACCCACTTGGACAGGGAAGGAGAAAGGAGTTGTCTCTCTTTTTCTTTACTAAAAGGGGTAGAAGTACTGGTTTTTGTTGAGGTTGCAGAAGACCTTGTGGAGCTAAATGATGCTTTACTGCTGAAGTGCTGGGAGGCCTAGCTAAGCATCCATTTAAAAGCTTAAGAGGCTGATTGCCTGGGACACGTGGCATGTTTTCCTTTATTTCCAAAATGATGTTTGTTGCCAGTTGTCTCTTATAATTCCATTTGATCATCTGAGAAACAGGAAGATGAGTGTCTGTATTCAAGTTTGGCTGGGTTTGATATGGATGTGAGCGCCTCGAGCCAGGTGCGTGTTCAGCCTTTTGTTAGGAAGCCATCACTCTCTTCTCAGACCCCTTGCACTCACTGTGTTCTCATGGATTCTCTGATTGGCTTTAAATGACCAAACATCCCAGTCGTTTTCCCGGATAGGAAAGCAGCGATCACAGGGTCATGTCTGCAATGTCGAACAGTGTTGCTCCTCTATCGTTACCACTAAGTTTGGTATCTCAGTGCAAAGGGTTGCCCCTGTCCATGAAGGTGTTCAGTATCTAACTGCCTTCAGATCTTGTTATCTAAAAGCGAAAATTTTTAATTGCTTTATTTTGCTTGTTTTTACTGTAAAAAATGCACAGGGATCCTTGATTGATTTGTGTGTGTGTGTGTGTGTGTGTGTGTGTGTGTGTGTGTGTGTGTGTGTGTTTTGCAGGAATGTCAAATATAAAATAAATGTAATCAAAGAACAACGTTTTATTGGTTTTTTTTTTTGAGACAGTTTCATATGTCTTTGGTTGACTTGGATCCTATTAATAGGTGAGGTTTTAATTGAACTCCTGATTCTGTTACGTCCAAGTGCTGGGATTGCAAATCTATAGGTGTGTGTTATATGCTCAGTCTCAAAGCTTTTTAAAGGAAGAGCTGGAAAGAGAAAGAAAAGATAAAGGTGGGAAGAGAAATAGATACAGTCAGAAGAGGTAGGTTCAGGATCCGTCTCTGTAACATTTATTAAAAGTACTGAAAGGTCCTGTTGCCTTAGATTTCTCCTGACCAGGCTGACTTAATTCTTGAAATTTTAGCAATTCTTGCTTTCTCCCTTGAAGGTACACAGGCCCTTATCACAGGCGCCATCTCAGACTTTTAACTGTGTGCTGGCTGACACAGTGCTGGGGGACCAGCCTAAGGAAAACAAGTGCACAGAGGCCAGCCAGGATCTGTTTGGATATTATTCATCCTCTAAAGCAAGACTGATGGTGTGGCAAGAAGAAAATGGGAATGTGGGCTATACTGCTTGTATCACAGCAGCTGTCTAGACTGGGTGGCTCCTGAGCCTACAGTCTCCAGGGATGAGCTCAGAGAAAATAGCTGCCACCAAGGCAGAGGGGCGAAGATGCAGCCATGAAGCTTACCAGCCCGAGGTCCCTTTAACACGAGATCCAGTTTAGCTTCTAATTTATTCACCCTCTCTTTCCCTAAGGAACCGAAGTCACAAAAAAGAGCATGCATGCCACAGAATTAAAAAGAAAAATTTAAATAATCAAAGGTCAAATAAAATAGTATTTCCTTCAGACTTACACTCTACCAGGAAAGGACATTTTTCCTGAAACTTAAGTTTCTATATAGATTGTAGAAATGTGTGCTCTCTCACATTTTGAACTCAGAATTATATTTCATCAAGTATAACTTGTTTTGATCTGAAGTATTGCCCAGATATTCTGAATATCAGAGAGATAATTACAATATAAAATTGGGTTCATTCTTTAAATTTTTATTGAGTACTTTCTTGTGGCCGGACCTTAGTCAAAGCCCTGGGCACAAAACAATGACACATCTGTTGAGATTGAAATTATTAACACACACACACAAATACACACACACACACACACACACACACACACACACACACTGTATATATGTATATATAATGTGTATATGTGTATATATATATATATATATATATATATATATATATATATATATATGTATTTCTAAATATTATTGTGTTTAGTTATGTATATAGGAGATTAAATTTCAGTAGTGAGTCCTTGATATTTTGACCCGTCATCTCTTTCTCTAATCTCATTTGCTCAGACATCAAAAGGTAGAAGCCAAGAACGGCATCGCCCAACCCTCTTCTTCCACCTCTGACCAGTATCCTACCAGTCTCTGCAGATGATACCTGACTGTTTGCCTGTACTCTCCTTCACCACGTGTATTTTAAGCCTCTTGCGTCTTTCTTCTCACCTTCCCAACCTGTCCATTCTCACCGAGCATCCAGGCTATCTGGTCATGTACTGACCATCATTTAATCCTTGCTGATTGTTGATTGCACTTGGTAAGATAATAATTAAAAACAAAACAAAACAAAACAAAACAACAACAACAACAAAACAAACCAGGACCTAAGAAAGCCCCGAGTCTTTTTATTTCATATCTCTCTTCCAGCCACATCTCTCATCATTGTCTTCCACGACAATTTTGCTCTACTTGTGTATTTCAATCCCCAGAGGATGCATGGCCCTCAAACACTCATGTATGAGAGTTCCTGCCTGGAAAAGTCTTTGAGTTTGTTTGATAGCTGTTTCTAGATGCCCTGGGTCTGGATGTTAGTGTTATTATGTGTTTCTACTGACCCCTATACCAAATGAATAATTCTGTCTCCCCGTGTTCCCTCACAGTTTAGAATCTTGTCTTAGATAAGCAATCTCCACACACAGTGTGTGCGGCTTCCCCTCCATCCACCGATCACCCCGCTGTTAAGGAGGATCTATTATTTCTCTTCTCAGTTCAGCCTATATTTTATTCTCCTAAAGGGGAAGGAGTCCTCTTGCTCATTAAGATAGATGCCACATTGAGTAACACTGTTAGCGCCGTCAGAGGTAGACAGAGAATGTGCCTGGAGATGGAAAGGAAGGTGTAGTGGTGTGAATGATACTCTTGAGTTACTTAAGAGATTTGGGAAGGGTCTCAGGAGATGCATGTCTGTGAACTCTGAATTACTCTCACTTTTGTGGTCTTTGAAATGCTGAAAGTGAAATTACTTTTGTATTGCTTTAGCTGCTGAATTTGTACATTTATAGTTCCAAGGCAGACTTGCCTGGGGCCTTGGCTCTTTATATCTGTCTACTTATGGCTGCTTCCCCTGGTGGACTCTCAATATCATGGGGGCAGGCAGGGGTCTCATGTTTATGCTATTCACATTTATGATCTCTCTTAGCACATCTAGCACATAATAAGTAATTATACTTTTATGTAAATTTAAATTTCACTTTTGGAACTTTATGATTAATAACAGCAAGAAACAAAGACTTGACGGTTGCAGAATTCTAGTATGTTAAAAAAAATTCTCAACAGCCCATGGATAAAGAGACTTCTTTCGTGTGGCAAGAATGTGTCTACTGTTGATTCTTCATCAGGCTGTATTCATTTACTTTTGTAACTTGTAAAGTTGATGTCATTCTGTCTTGTGTCATTATTAGCTTTTAAATATGACATTACATTTTTTTCCTAAGGCATTTTTATGCACAGGGAACCTGATATTAGATAGGCTCCCCTGTGGCAGTCTGCGTAGATGCTTAGGTAGGATGTATGCAACAAAGCAGGGTGGATAATTTTCACATTATCCTGACTGTCTTTTAAGTAGCATTGATCTCATCCTCACATGAGCTAAAAACTGCAGAAATAATTTGCAGCTTATGCTGTGTGCAGCCTCCTTGTCCCTGGGAGATTTAATAAGTACTTCACCCAAATTATGTTTCTAGAGCTGGGATTATTCAGAGCCTATGGCTCCCTCCTGTTTGTCTATTCCTCCACAATTCTGATTCCTTTGGTACTCACCTTTTTTATCCATCTGCCAAATCAGAAGAAAGCCTTTACTTCTCTGTTATTTACATAGAGTCCATGTAGTTTACATTTTATGTGCTGACAGTGTCACCGGGGAGACTCATGTCCTGCCCCCATCTTTTCCATTGCCTAGCATGATTCTTAACACCCCCATCTGCGTCTGTAGTGTGACCACTCTACTCTATCTGCTCTCTATAGTGGCCAATGGTCCTCACCTCCTCCTTTCAGGGCAGCTGCCAGCTGGTCCATACAGCCCACCTCTCTACTCATCCGGAGATTAGAGGATTAAAGACATATTGTGTGCCACCTCAACACCAAGGAAAGTTCTAGAAACCACAAAAAAAGAATGGTCTTTGTTATTGCTTGACAAAAGACCCAGGCTTATGATAGCAGATCCACATATCATTTTGATAGACTCTTTAGATTTCTAAACTGTGTAGTGGGGCAGGAACAATCCTACAGGGATTCCCTAAAAAGAAAAGAACACAAATAAATGCCAGTCTCTGATGAAATGCTGCCCCAGAATATCCATTCATTAAATAAGCGTCACTGGTAGTGTTGAGGGAGGGCATGAGATTGGGGGTAGAGACTGTCGGGGAGCTGGGGAGCCTCATTTTGGCTTCCTCTCTACATTCCCTTGGATGGAATTGCCTCCCCATACCTCCATGAAGTTCTGTGAGAAGTTTCTGTAGCATGGACCACTCAAGAGCTCCTTTGCTGCCTTTTCCTCCTCCTCTGCCCCCATCTCCTTTCTTTATCATTGTCTTCAGCAGGGAGCCTGGGCTATTCGAATCTTCTCAAATATATGAATGGGTATATCTTCGGGCAACAAATTTAGCTCTGAGATCAGAGAACAGTAAAGACAGAGAATCAATGTGCTATATAAGTCTCTTCAGAACCACTGGATTTATTAACCTCTAGTACTAATGCAGCTATAGGTAATATAGAAATGAATGGTTATGTATTCCAGTTAAGTGGTTGGGGGTACACATTTGGTCCCTAGACTGTACTTAACTGATTCTTGTCTCACAGCACAACTAAGATGATTAAACCTTGGAAATGTTGTACAGACATGCCAGCAGTGAAAGATCTCAGCTCCCATGGGTCAACAATATGGTCAAATTTTGTAGAACTTTGTGATTTTGTTGTTATTTGTATTTTTGTAAACATCATATTAGTGATTTAGCATAAGAATGCTCTTTATTCCACCAAAGCAAAAACAAAGCTAATTGTCTATATTGGCATTATTTTTACAGTACAATTGAATAGCATAAATGTCTGCTCAAGATGCTAAGGGGACCTGTTTAGGTAACCAGTTTTATTAAGTCTTGTTTGTGGGTTTTGGAAAGGAGAATGAGAGTGAGCTCTACTGTATCCAGACTAGATATAGAAGCTCACTACTAGCCAGAGAGATCACCCAGAGATTTTAATTTGTATTTTTGAAGCATTGTCTTCTAAGCATGAATGGTCTTGTGTGAGTTGTTTACCCTGAAAAGGTCTCTAGGGAATTCACTGATGAAAACCAAAAAGTACAGAAGACACTGCTATTGCTCAGCAGAGAGCTTCCTTAGATGATCTGTGTTTGGGGATTGTGGAAGGGATGACATTTCTCTTGTGGTACACACTGTGGTTTCTTCTGGACACTCAAAGCCTGTCAGCATCTTCATGGGGAGCTGCCAGGTTTACTGACATAATGGAAAAAAAATACTTACTTAAAGTTAAGAAAGTTAAGCTTTCTTAACTTTATCTGTCCATATTTATGCTTTGGTTAGTTTAAACTGTCAACTTTATACAACCTAGAATCACCTATGAAGAGTCTTAATGAAGAATAGTCTAGATCAGCTGAGCATTTTTATGAGGAATTGTCTTGATTATTGATGTAGAAAGATCCAGCCCACTGTGGGTAACACTATTCCCTAGGCTGTACCATAAATGAGGAGAAAACAGCAGGCAAGGGCCAATGTGTTTATTGCTCTTGTCTCTTGACTGCATCTTAGGTGTTGATGTGCCTAGCTGCTTGAGTTCCTACTTTTACTTTCCTAAATTGATGGACTGTAACCTAGAACTATAAGTCAATAAACAACCCCTTCCTAAGTTGGTCAAGGTGCTTTGTCATAGCTACAGAAATAAAACTTAAGCAATAATATCTATCTATCTATCTATCTATCTATCTATCTATCTATCTATCTATCTATGCTTAAATTTTTTTTCTCTACTTCTCATACTTTAATTCTATCTCCTGCAAAGGCTTTTGTGGGCCAATGAGATGATTCAACTGGTAAAGGTGTTTATTACTAAGCCCAGCAACTTAAAAATTGATCCCCTAGACCTATAAGATGAAAGGAGGGAACCAGTCCCAAGTTCTCCCCTGATATCTACACATGCACCTAACTGCACACAATAAATGAATACATATAACAAAAAATAAAACGTTGAAGGCTTTCATGACCAGTTTTCATGTAAAGAGTTTGTTTACAGGTGTGGAATTCAGGCTGGCATGACTTGCTGCCCCTAGGTGGTACTGGGTCTTACAGAGTAATCTCCCTTGTGGAAGCCAGTTCAGCTCTCCTGAAGCTAATGTATTGTCTATAAACTTTCAAACTTGGCAGTTAAGTTAGTATAGGGAATTATACTGGCAGCAGTATAAAGAAGGAGGACAGGACAATGCTCAGGATAATCTTAGCTGCCATAAAGTGGAGTCTTAGTATCCTTCTTTGCCCAGAAACATGGGAAAGTAGTTCACGCATGACCAATGTTTGGTAAATATTAAACGGTACTCTGGTTCTGGTTCTGCTTGGTAGGCATCAACTTCTCTTTTTCTGGCTGCATTCAGTGCTTCCTTGACATTTTTCTGGCCTTGGCTACACATGCTTAGGTGGAAGAAGTCACGGGCAGGTGGAAAAGTGAAAGATTGCTATCAAAAATTCTGTCAGCAAATATGCATTACTCTGGTTAAGATGAAATGCTAATAGCGTTATTAAGTCGAATTAGCATTGGTTCCCTGAGCCTTTGCAACAGAGCCTTTGATCTGCTAATTTTCTTTCAATAATGGACAAAACAGCACAACCAGGAAAGGTTGACCAGTTCCCTATGGTGACTGTGCTGTCTCCAGCTTGTCTGGAGACTAACACAAACACTGAGTGTGCTTTGGAATTGGTTGTTGTACCGAATCAACTTGGCATATGGTTTGCTCAAAACAAAACAAAACTCATATTTGACACTATTAAGCAAGATTTAACCAGTAAAGTCTCAACGAAACAACACTACTTTTATTTATTTGTAAATGTAAGCTCTTGATTCATAGACCACAAATAAAGGTGCATTTGGAAATTGCCAGTCTTAACTGTGGAGACAGGTACTTTCTGTTTTGCTGGTTTTGGTATAGTAGGTAAGTTCAGGCTGGCTAGAGAGATTGGAAGGTCGTATTTGAAACAACCTTTAAATATAAGATGGTTAGTTTGTCATGTATTTTGAGTATCTCATGCATCCTCAGGAAACATTCTAAACACTGGGAAATTCATGGTAAGGTCTCTCTAATGGAATTTATGTGGTAATTCTGTATTATATACTTCACATCCACAGATACTATTTTCATGTCAAATTTATAATATGGCTATAGAGCCATCCCTTATCCTCTGCCCCTGCTATCTTAATCTAGGGAGAATGTCACTGGAAGTGACAATATAGAAAAAGTCCCATGTATGTGATGTTGGTGGGAACACTGAGAGTTATCAGCCCAGTGGGGATATAAAAATAGGCATCTGCAATAGAAGACTTTTACTTTGTGAAGAATTGTGTACTGTGCTTCTTCCCAAGTTCAGCATGCAGCTGAATGCCGTGTATAGTGAGGAGTTTCTTGGTGAAATTACGTTTCATATTTGGTCAGCTCTCATGGTGGAAAATACTTGGTTCCTTGCAAGATGCCCATGGCTCTCTACTCAAGTATAACTCCCTATTGCCATAGTTCTCATTGTTTTGAGACAGGGTCTCATGGAGCTCATGCTAGCCTTGAACTTTCCAGGGATGGCTTGGATCACTGATCCTCCTGTCTCCACCTCCAAAGTTCTGGGATGCCAGGTTTTCACCACCATGCCTGGTTAGGGTCACTCTTTGAATCCAAGAAGAATATTTCTAACCATCCCCTTACATGCCCATCTTTAGGATATTTGAGGATATTAGGACATTTTTCCACATCTGTACTTAATACCTATTTTATTTTGAAAGAAGACACTTAATTTGAAACTTTCTGTAATTACTCCAATTAAATGCTTAAGTGAGACTTTTGCCCACTCTTGTGGGCAGGTTACAAGGAGTGCTGGATGTTTCCATTGCAGAGTATTGTAGACTTGATAGAGTTGAGATGTTTTTGAAAAAATTTTGGGATTCCTGATTTAACTTTGTACAACATTGTCTTATCTCTATTCTTAGTGTGTTAGGGAGGATTTAGATTTTAAATCTTTGTGGTAGAGTATTTTAGAGTCGAGGAGCATATAGTGATAATTCCTTGCTATTACATAGTGCTTTAAATGTCTAAAGTGTTTTGGGATAATACCTCATTTGATGCTTAAAGTGTCCTGTGAGGTGGCTAGGAAAGTATTAGTCCTTTTTTAAAAAATCAGAAAAATAAAGGAAAGATTAAGTATTTTGCTTGTGGTTTTTATTCCCCCTTCTCTCCCCAGTTCACAAATGACGGAGGCTGAGCTCAGTCTAGGTGTTTTCTGCTCCACATGCTGTCTCTCTTACAGCAAGAATACCTACAACTGTTCTCCAGGGAAGGAAGTTTCTGTGAATCCGTTTCATAAGCACAAGGTGTTCTTGAGTAATATCTTTGTACACAAGATCAACAATAAGATTTATAATTTAAATATGTTGACTCGTTTAGTAATGCTCATGGATAAGAATTTGGTCTTTTTATAAAATCAAGTAAGAGCTAACGTTGCCTATATCAACAACAATCCATAAAGATGCTTTTAACTTCAAGGAATTTGCTTCGAGCAAAGAAAATAAAATATTAACTTGTAAGTTAATTAAGATCATGATTTTGAGTTGCTGTACCTTAACCACGGGGTTGAACCTAATAGGAACCGCAAACCATTTTTGTTTTCTTTGGTTTGATAGTGTTTTTTATTCATCCACTTGTTTCAGTAATGAAAGCTTAGTCCTGGAGTAAAGGAATTGGGAAGGAAAAGCCTCAGAGTCTGAGAATAATGCCTGGTCAATTATCAAGGTGGATTAAGCGGAGTCTGAAGTGAATGTGTCTGTTTTATTTAGTACTTAGGTCCCACCGGGTGCCACCACACATGCTGATGTACAGCATGGTGTACCTTTAGTCACCCTCAGGATACACCTGGAAATAAACTCTGAAAAGCTTCTTGGTGGGGAGAGCATCATTAGACATGGTTATCCCAACCATCTGTCTGAGCTGCTTTGTCACTTGTTCCAATAGTAGTATCTCTTCCAGCTGTCTTCCTCTGGGAAGACGCTCGAGTTTAGGAACTTGCGTTATCTAATTCAGAAGTGGCTAGACTATTCCAGGTATCACCAGGTATCTGAATGCTGTGATCCCATAGTCCTTGTATTTTATATATCTTTACAATTACACCGTTTTTATCTGCACAAAATAGCTAGCTCTTTAAATAAATGAAGTCACAAACAGCATACATTAGTGGACTTTCAAAACAGAAAAAGCTTTTATTAAAAATAACACTTCCTGTTTTACCAAGTTGTTATGGCAAACAAAAAAAACCTATATTACTTTTCCTACATTTTCTTGTTAGTTATCAAATTAATGAGATAACAAACATTCATTGACATTAATATTCTATCCCAAGGATTAATGTCTCACAGATTTTTGATAGGGCCAGCTTGTTTACTTTTACGAGTAAGCAGACAGAGGACCAAAAGTCCTCTGAGCCCTGGCTCTCTTCTGAGCAGTCTCTTCCTGTCTCCTTTCAATCCTGTAACAGCTCTGCTGCGTTCTCTGGAGATTCTCACCCAAATCACAGGTGGGGAAGGAGGCTGGTGTTTTCAGGGCTAAGGATGTTTTAAGTGCCTGCTACAAAAGTGTGAGCACCTGAGTCTAGAACCCCAGCATCCAGGACACAGCAAAAAAATCTGAGTGTGGCATCCCCCAGACCTAGGGAAGGAAAACAGGTAGATCCTGGATGCCCTAGCTCAATCAGTCAGCTCCAGATTCAGTATGAGATCCTATCTCAAAACTGAAGTGGTCCACACCTGAAAGTAAAAGTGTCTGCTACACAAGCTTGACAACCTGACTTGCATCCCAGAACCCAAAATAGAAGGAGAGAACTGACTCCCAGAAGCTGCAATTCTGTCCTCCAAAAATGCATTAGAGTATGTGTTCAAGCGCACAAACACAATAATGAGAAAGGAAATTAAGTGAAAACAGTAATATGGAGATTGATCAAGGTAGATACGGATTCCAACCTTTGGAGTCCACACATGTGTGAACATCCATATGAACATATACATATAGCATGCACACAATAAGCCTGAGGTTCCTACCTCCTAAACCCAAACCATGGCATGCTTATATTTTGTTTCTGTTCCTTGCCTAACAAGTTTTGTAAGAACGCCCTCCGATTATATCCACTAAATTTGATTTCTTTGGCTGATGAGCCATTGGTCAAACTCAACTCAGGGTCTGCTCTCTGATAGTGCATTAATAATATATGTGCACTAAAACCTCTTCCCAGAGAATATTTGAGCCTTGACATATTGAACAGCAGCATTTTAAGTTAAATATGCTGCTGTCAGTGCATTAAAAAAAAACTGAATAGCTTAGAAATAGTGTTTCACAGATTACAAAGTAAACCTGAGGTCATAGTTAGTTAAGTAAGATAAAATATGCCTGGCTTGCTTAATTGTGGCAGGGGCTTGAATTGAGTTTTCCAATTATCACAACCTGGACATCTTTCAGAGCAAGACAATAAAAATTAAAGTGTTTATCCCCACCTCCAGGGCTTTGATTTGTTAGAAAACCAGAAAGAGCATAAAGTAATCTAATGGATTCTTTTCATACCATGAGGGTTAGTGATGATGAATTACAGATTCATCTGAGTTCTTCAAGTTAGGAGGTCCCTGACATTAAAGGAATGCTTCTGAAAATAATGACTACCTACCTGAGCTCTCAGCTGCAGTATCTTCTATCTTGAAGATATTTTTGTATCTGGTCATATTAGCTAGTCATTCCTTCTCTTGCAATGCTGGACTAGTGCAAGTTGATACAGAGCCTTGTTAAATATTTTCTCAGTGTAGAAGAGGGGACATGGTATACATATTTTCACACATGTGCAGGAGAATCTTGAAGAAATTTCTCTAAGGAAATGTAATGAAAGTGTCAGGTTTGAAAACATAAAGATGAGGAGAAATCCCACCGTCCTCTTCCCTCAGCTAGTTTGTAGCTTGTTGACTTAACAGGTTTTGTTTGTTTGGTTTTGTTTTTTGCCACCCCCACTCCCATCATCTACATCTTAGATGATCTTCTCAGACTTGGTTCTCAATCAAATTCAGAACTGGTTTATCAAAAGAACAGTTTCCCAGAACCATTGTAGATGCCAGGTGCCAGTCCTTCAATCCATTTCCCCCTCTTCCCTCGAGGCTAGCTTATGCTAGAAAGTACCCTTTCCTTCGAGTAGGATACCCTTTCATTTGCATGCACGTGTGTGTGTGTGTGTGTGTGTGCGTGCGTGCGTGCGTGTGTGTGTGTGTGTGTGTGTGTGTGTGTGTGTGTGTGTGTGTGTGTATGTATGAAAAATTTCCAGTTCCTGCCCAGAAAGCACTGGATGTGTGTAGAGGAGTAAGCCTCAGCCTGAGTGGAGATGAGCAACAGTTACTCGCCCTCTGTTTGACATTAACATAGGGCTTTCTTAGACAGTGCAGACCTACTTTCAGCAGGGCATTCCTGACCCCAGAATACTTGGCTGTAGCACAAACCATTCTAATTGCAGACTATAATGAAATCTAAAAGTGAACTAGGACTTTAATTAAATTGCCTGTGTGTTTAATTGCACCATGCATTACACAGTCCAAGTTTCAATTTCTTATTCAATTACAACAAAACCCCCTTTCAATTGAGTTTGTTTTGGGGTTTAAAACCAACTCTAAAAGGGTATTGACGCTTTAAGAGAATTTTTGGTCTTATAAAATTTCACCCTAAGAGATGGAGTGTTTTAGTATTAGGTTTGTATTGACTCTTGGTATTGACATGAGTCTAGATGAGCAGAGCCCACAAAGGCTAAATCCCAGGGGCTTATGTTTAATTTAAAATATGGCTAGCTGGCCATTGTGAACAAACCCAGTTGCTTGACAATCTGAAAATATGACTGGTTGGAGAAATGATCAAATATTAATTTTAAATGTTTATTAGTAGACTGTTTGCAGTTGGTTTTTAAAATTCATTTGGAAAGTGAGGATTCACAGTTATCTAAAATTTCTAATAAACCCGATTTCATAAAGGTGTTTGGAGGTTAAATGCCTAATGATTAATTTATGCATAAGTAATATTCTTAATAATTTGGAGAAAAGGTAAGGCAGCTGAGGATAATGTTAGCGATGAATAGTAATGAGGACAGAAAGATGTCGAGACTTAAATGTGGAGTTCATATTCATTAGCCTAAAAAACAGAATAGGAAACTGGACAGAAAAGAGATTTTGAAATGCTGGAGTTCAAAGAGTGGATAGGGAGAAAGAAAAGGTTAAAGAAAGATGTAGCCAGAGGACCTGGCCCTGAAATTTCACTCATCCATCACCTAAAGAATGTTGAAAATTATTTGTGACCTATCTTTGTCCTGTGTGACAAGAGACACTGGGGGGAGTATACAGGTTAAAAATATAGCACAGCATAAAAATGATACTGTAATTGAATATTTTATTTTTAGTTTCTACCTAGAAATTGCAATGTGTTTCTCTTCATCTGTTTTTTTTCCCCCTGATGGTGTTTGGAATACATTAGATGATTCCTATTAACTGTGTGCAATAGAAGGTATTTAAAAATATATAATGTGTGCATGGACACACTGAACAGTTTCCCTGGAACAGTTAAAATTCACTGTAAGCTTGACTGGATTTAGCATCTCAGTTGGACCACACCCTGCCTGTGTCTAGGATTATTTTCCCAGAAAAGTTTCACTAAAGAGGGAAGGACCTACCCAGAATGTGAGCAACATCATCCCCAGGGCTGACCTCCCAGACTGAATAAAACGGGGACAGTCAGAGGAGACTGATGCTCACTGCTTCTGCATCCTAACCGTGGACACAGTGTATCCACCTGCCTCCCACTTCTGTGCCTTTGCTGTTCCTCTCCGGTATTTTGTCACAGCACTGAGAAAAGGAACTAGTGCACGTCTGTTTGTTAAGGCTTTCCTATCTATCTCTGATTCTCTGCTTCAAATTCTCTGTATTGAATAGGTGTTATTTCATCCTTGGAAATGTACACAGTGTAACATAATGATCAGGATGAGTTTCATCGGTTTAATTATAAATAAAGGTACTGTTGGCATTCAAACTCTTCTTGAGGAAGTCTGACAATGTGTGCTGACTTAACAGGGCACATCCCCAAGTAAAGCTCAAGGCTTTAACTATGAACCCTTGATCAAAAAGCTCAGCCCATGTGTGATCCTGGGGAACTTAATTACTAGATTTTTTTGCAGGAAGCCTTTTGATATTAAAAGCACAAGAAGCCAGAGATTTATTGGGTAGAGAATTGATTGATAAGCATTGCCTTCCTCAAAGTCAGTTTTGTGATATGCCCTGGGAGGCTGAAAGGAGTTGGCGGCCCTGAAGAGGTCAGCGCTGCCCCAGGAGGAGAGTTAACAGTGCTCTCTACTGAGCCAGGGCTCTTCTGTGGGAATTCTTATTGTTTGTGGCCTTGTGTGGATCAGAGCTGAGTACAGTTTAATAAAATTCTGCTTTGGAGTGATTTGTCTGTCTTCTGTGAGCAGTTTCTTCCTGGCTTCCCCTTTTCCTTTCTGTTTGATTTATGTGTCTGTTTGTTTACTTCTTCTAGCCCCACCCCCCAACCCAAAGCATTTTGCAAATATCATAGCTCAAGTTGTAAGATCATCGATTCCCCTGTCCCCGGCCCTGAAGCTAAACTGTCACAAATCATCATTTATTCCTGAGACTGGGCTATTGGTAGCACAATATTACATTTTTTCATTAGAGCATTAGAGGGATTGTTTTTTTTTTGGGGGGGGGGGTTGTCTGGCAATAACCTAAATTTGAAACATTTAGTGTTCATGGTTATCTGCCAGAATTGCAACTTACAAGTACAAACATCCAAGTATTGGGCAGTTACCTTGTTCAAGCTATCGGGAAAAGGGATTGTATTTCAATAAATGTTTTTTTTTTTCTTTTGCTTAAAATGTCTTTGGTCTTTGGTAACAGCCACATTGTTATTAAGACCCACAAAGTGGGCCTCTGGCTAACTATTGAAGTTCACCCAATATGGCCCAAAGTTTTAGAGTTCAGTCGATGATGGATAAACACTGAGTATCTTCTGGACCTACTGTGGTGAACCACACCCCTTCCTCAGTTCTATTTGCCCTTTACCATCTTCAAAGAAAGATCAATTCTGAGTTATCTAGCTTTTCTACCCAGATGACCATTGCGGGAGTGGGTGGGGTGTATTTAAGGCCCTGTCCATGATGACACGACCCATCCAGAAGAAGTCAGGAAGAGGGAAAAGATGAGACAGTCAGTCATTAGACTAGTTTGTCTCTTTTGTGGTCTTCCTGATGCCAGGGTATTCCCTGTAACCTCTCAGCTGATTCTTACAAGAGTAACTCTTCAATACAAACCTCCAAGTCCATGAGACACTTTGGTTGCTTTTGTTTTTAATTTCTGACTGTTCATTCCCAACGTCATTGTCTTAGTTTAGGTCTTGAGATCTTTCCCCATATTCTGCTGAGCTTTGGACTCAGTGAGCTTTGCAACATGGCTTCTGGGTGTTTTCTGTCTAGAATGTAAATAGGACCTGCCCATCTTCCTGGATCCATGTGTGTTCATTCACAGACCTTGGAACAAGAAAGGATTCCTGGACAGAGCTAGAATCTGGCCTTTACCCAGCATCAGTGTTACACTGTCAATATATCTCATGCTGCAGCCATATTGGATTCCTGGAAGTTGCAGAAGAGTGCAGGGCCCTTTAGACCTCTGAGCTTTGATCGGTGATTTTCTCTGACTTGGAATTTCTTCTCTCTTGAAGTGGTGGGGAGTGCCTCGTTATATTTCAGGACTTAGAATAAAACATAGGGCATATACTTTAACATCTAGATATATGTAAGCACTTGGTGAACAGAAGTTCAGTAGTCCAAGAAGTAGCTCCTAAAATCAACAAAAAGGACTATATACAATTACAAGGTTTTCCATAGCAACCATTTGCAGAACAGACAAACAGGCCACAAAAAGTGAGAAAAATTTGTCAGCTCTACTTCATTTATGGCATTAATATGCTGGATTTATAAAGAACTATAAAATTAGGCACCCAAGAAAGAAACCCTGATAATCAGCAGATGAGCTAGTGAGATAGGCTCTGAACTACAGAGATTGATAGCATTTAGAGTAGTAGAAAAGAAAAGGAATATTCATGACCAGGAGTGGTGGTTTGGAGCAAAGAGAGGTGAGCACTTAAGGTTGTCCTGAAGTAAGTGGGTCTCTTTTGAACTATGATGGATAACAGTAGGGATACAATTTCCCCTACTGAAAGCATGTTTTTCTTCATGACCCCACATTATGATCTCTAAAGTCCTGAGTACTGTGGAGTGAATAAGAACACAGTGTATTAATTGCTTAATGAACGTTGGCAAGTTGCTTGTCTTCACTGAGCTATAATTTGGGAATCACAAAATGGAGATAAAGTGCCTCATGGTATGCTTTGTAACCTGCAAACTGGATAATAATGTTCATTATTAATTTGCCTCTTCCTGCCCTCTACTAGGTGCAGAGCCTTTTATATGCCTTACTCATTTAGCCTTTATATAAGCTCTGTTGATTAAGAATTATATTTATCCTTATTTTATAACATTCATAAAAGAGTTATGTCACTGACAGACGTATGTGAATGTCAACGGCATCATTAATTATCTTGAGGGTTGGGCAGTGCAAGCAACCTGTGTATGGTGACTGATAGAAACATTTAATTACACCAGTACATCATGAGACTCCAGACAGAACTGGGTCTGCTAAATTGTGGCTGCTCTGTGAAGCTGCTCATTCTAACATAGCTTCATTTCGCCAGCCAGAATCATGGTCCCAGGATTCCTTGTCATATTGAATGCCGTTCTGGGAGCTGGTATGGAACTTTGATGAGATGATTAAAATAGGCATCCTATGGTTTCAGCTGAGTGCAATTAGTTAGTGTGACTACAGGCCTAAACCTTCTGTGGGACGCTCTCATGGGCTGGGGATGCTATTCTACTCATTGTCTCAGAGGTGGGCCCCATGAACGTCCCCAGAAGCAAAGATCTCTTAAAGGTCTCTTTTTATTAAATTCAAAGTCATAGAAAAGTTGAAAGCATTATCTTTGGAATTTAATAGGAAACAATTGAATCATGAAACTTAGATTTTCTAACCTAGTGACCCCCTGAAAAATTAGTGAAGCCAGCTAAACACTGGGTATTTAATTTATAAACGAAATTAGCAGTGATTACTATGCTGCTTGTAAAGTTACATGAGAAAAGCCATGTAAAGAAATGGACAGTGTGATCTAGATATCCTGAGTGCTTAGTGATAACTGATGTTGGGAATTCTGTCTTTCCTTAGTGTTCGTGGTAGTTTGAGAGAAAATGGACCTCTTAGGCACTATTAGGAAGTGTGGCCTTGTTGGAGTAGATGTGGCTTTGTTGGAGGAAGTGTGTCACTGGGGGCAGGATTTGAGGTCTCAGATGCTCAAGCCATGTCCAGTGTGGTACTCTTCTTCTGTTACCTGCAGATCTGGATGTAGAACTCTCAGCTCCTTTTCCAGAGCCGTGCCTGCCTGCATGCCACCAATCTCCTACCCATGAAAATAATAGATTAAACCTCCGAAGTCAGACCCAATTAAATATTTTTCTTTATATGAATTGCTGTGGCTATGGTGTCCCTTCACAGAAAAAAAAAGGAAAAAAAAAAAAAAACGAACAAAAACAGTGTTGTCCAGGATTATGCCCAGCATTCCTGTATAATTTCTGTTTGGTCATTTCTTACAAGTTCTGATTCCTGAGACCAAAAGGCATTATCATAGGAATAGCAGGATACCTAATAATGCTAAGGGCTCCCTCTACGGTAGGCAATAAACAAAGACCATTCCCTTATCCTCACAATACAACTCAATGCAGCATATTTTATCTTTAGACACTAAAATTCAATGGACTACCCACATCTACAACCAGTGTCTTAGTCTGTTTTGCTGCAAAACTTGTGAGACTGGGTACTTTATAACAAGAGTAGGTTTAATTTCAATACAAATTCTAGAGCTTCAAGAACACAGTGCTCGTACCTGGTCAGCTCTCAGCTGTCTAATGGTAGCTAGGTTAAGAACAGAATGGGAACCTTGGTTTGTAGTAGTTATTCAGACACATAGATGACAATCTTACCACTTGCACATGGCGTCTGGAATAGGGTCGGTGTCTAAGACTGAGCCCTAACCCTAGAACATGTGTGGAAAAGATCAAAGGGTGAGAAAGATGCTGGGGGTTCAGGAGAGGTTCTAGGTTTGTTTACCATACACCTCTCTCTCACAAGGCTTCCTCTTGTCAGGAAAAGATTGTCTATGAGAAATGCATTATCTCCTTTTAAAGACCCAATTACCTAGCTCTTCGTAAAGGTTCTGCCCCCTTTGCGCCACCTCACTGAGATTAATTCCTCTAGCACAAATACCCAAGGACAAACATAAAACCACAGCACCAAGCGAGTCTGTCAAATACTATTCTCTGATTCAGTTCTTACATTCTCTACCTGGAGCTTGGCTCTGAACCTGTAGGTTCTGGGCTTAGTCCTCCGAGACATCCCCCATCACAGATACCAATTATAAATGGTAAAGTATCACCAATATGTCTCACTGAGCTGCTGCTGTCAATCAAGTTCTGGTCTTGGTCTTTGGGATTGCTGCAATTGCTAGGAAAGCTCTCAGAACTCAGAGAAATATCTTTCTTATTATCTATATTCATTTATCTTATTAAAATGATACAGGTGAAAGATGCATTAGGCAGAGGGTATGGGAGGGGATGCGGAACCTCCCTGGCTTTTCCTTCTGTGACACTTTCTAGGAATCTCCACTTATAAAGCATCCTGGAACCTTTCCAACCCTAGTCCTTTCATGTATTTATTGATTTTGTTGTATTTAGACTGATTAAATCCCTGAACATTAGTAATCAAGTTAATTTTCAGTAACTCTTTCTTTTCTGAAACTTGGGGGTAGAGTTCTAACTCTGTGATCACAGGGTTGGTTGGCAACAGGCCACGCCCCCTCCTGAACCTGGCCAGTGTGGCCTTAAGGAATAATCTTATTAGCTCCTTTCAGGATATCACAAGTATGTGGAACCAGGGCTTAGCAGTATTATTATAAGAAAAGATCATCCTAGAAATCTAACCTATAAGTATTGTGAAGACTCTGTCAGGACCTAGTTATAAATAGCACTGTACCTTATTGTTCACACCCATCTCTCTGAGCCGTCTGTCTTTAGAGAGACCTAGGCCTAGAAGAATTGAGTCATAGACTGAACAGGGATCTAAGTGGAGGATGATAACTCACAAGGGGGCTTCTTACTTAAGGGTGGTGTGGAGCTGCAGTATTTATTTGTGTGTGTCAGGGAAGATGTGTGTGTGTGTGTGTGTGTGTGTAGTGGAAGGTTATTCATGTACCACGAGGCCAGAGGAAGAATTTGATGTCTGGCTCTATCAATCTCTGCCTTATTCCTCTCCTTAAATGGCAGCTAGGGGCTGGGAGCTGTCGGACCCCTCAGTTCCTCCTGTTTCTACCCCTTAAGTGTTTTAACAACCATGCTTAGCCTTTCCTCCTACATAGGTACTAGGATTCAAACTCAGTTCCTAATACTTCTCAACAAGTAGTTTTACACACTAAGCCATCTGTCCTGCTCAGCCACAGGACTCTTATGGGCTGTTCAGTATTTATTTGGCTGGGAAAACATCCCAGGGGCACTGTTTGTGGTAGTTGCAAGACGGGAATGACGCTGAGACTGTGGTGGAAGTTGGACATGTGATTCTTGTGCTTGGAAGAGAGGCAAGACCTTGCAGGGATCTCTTTCAGTGGCGTAGCGGGGCACATTGAGGAGTTCCGTTATACTCAGTCTCTCCTAATGCTGGGGCTTGAAAGGCTGCAAGGGCTTGATTGAGTCCTTTTGGAAAGTAACCCTCTAAGGTCAGAGACTTAATCCTATTTTTATTGTATATTATCCAACGCATAGTAAGTACTCACTCGGTAAATATTTTTGAAGTTCATTCGCTAGGGTATCTTGAGAACACTTTTGAGAATTTCTTTTGCTAGATTATCATGGTGCCAGTCAGAGTGTTGTAAGTTTTGTGTTAGGAGTAGCCACCTGAGCTCTGCTCTTCTGTATGCTTTTTGTCTCCTTTGGGACTTGAAATTATTTCAAAATGGATAGACTCGGTAGAAGAGGAGGTCCCAAATCACAAGACAATTTGAAGCTCATTGACAAGGATAGTGAGAAAAGTGTGCTTTGCAGGATATTCGAGGCTGAGTTTCTCTAATGTAATTAGTTTTGAGGGGGTAAAAAGCAACATTCAGCAGAAAGACCGAAACGGAGGCTGAAGCGGATCCTTCATGGTGGAGAGTGAGGCTGGGTTCCACATCTGCACATTCTGAGTGGCTTCTGCACACCTAACTCTGCGGAAAACAGACTGCCTTGGAATACCCTTTCCCTACTCATGCTCTTTGGTACACATATAAGGACCTCCCTGGGATAGCATGTCTATTTCAAGCCCTAGGTTTGTAGATCAAATACTAGCTTATTCTCGTGCTCACCCTAGACACTATTGTTCTTTGCAGTAACAGGTCCATCTCAGGTTTGGATTAATTTTCCTTAGACATATTTGGGAAGTGTTACTGTCCCATTTTGTAGGATGGAGACAGAAAGAATCAGTTCGGGTTCCCATGACTCTCCATCACTGGGATTAAAGAGCATAAAGGTTAGCCGAGACTCCGGCTTGAGGTGTGGTTAGTGCTAGCAGCATGGAGTTTCTTTCAGACACAGAAACATCACACAGAAACTTCAAGGTCCCCATTGTCTAGGCAGCCTCCAGGCAGTCTCAGGGGCATTGCTGTTTTCTCTTATAGATGGATGTTATTTGTATGTAGACAGATGTGTCTGCATCTGTTTTGGACTCCCCTTTCTTAATTTGAAAGCACCATTTGCATTGCGCTTCCGTCCTTTCTCTGCTGTTTCTGTGGGCCCCATGTTCTTCCCCTGTCCATTCTCATGCCCTTCCATGTCTGTACATGGAGGTGCTTTGCCTTCTCAGCACTTTCCTACATAGTCCATCTTGGTCCACCTCTGGATGCTTTTCAGACTTTGGTTGGATTATCAGCCATCAGTTCTCACATTCACCTATTGTCAGATAGTTTTCTATTGCTGTGAAGAGACACCATGACTAAGACAATTTATAGACGAAAGTGTTCAATGGGGACTTGGTTACATGTTTAGAGGCTGAGTGCATGATTGTCGTGGCAGGGAACATGGAAGCAGACAGGCAGGCATGGCACTAGAGTACTTACATAGGACCCACAAGTAAGAGTCAGAGAGAAAGCCAACTGTAAATGGTCTGTGGTTGGAAAGCATCAAAGCCTATCCCTGGTGACATATCTCCTCCAGCAAGGCCAGTCCTCCTGATCCTTCCCCAACATTTCCAACAGTTGGGGATCTAGCATTCAAGTATATGAGCTTATGGCAAATTCTCATTAAAACCATCACAACTGTGGCAGTTGGTGCCCTGTCCCAAGAACATCTGATATACTAGGATAGACACACTTCCAACCAAGTGCCTTGAGACAAATCCCATTCCCTTAATTCATTGGTTAACCGACCTTTCCTAGCCATATCTAGATCTAATTCAGTTTCTATATATGTCATTATGGTCATGAATAATGAACCTATTCATGTTTCTCTTATCTACCCCAGAACTTCATTCCCCCACACAAGTGTTTACCTTGGGTAATCCTAAGATCCTGGTCCCTCCTGTCTTACTCTAACAGAGGTTTCTGTTCTTTCACTTCCATCCCAGGCCCCATTAGTCAATCCCATAACAAGACAGCTACCTGACCTCTCACCCCTGCCCTCATGGACCTCTAGCTCCTGTGGTGCAACTGACTAAAAACAACAGACCCCCAAGTCCTGTTCACATTACATTGTCACAAACTGTTGAATTGTCACAAACTGTCACAAACTGCTCCAGCTTGTGGAGACCTAAAAGAGACAGGTACTTTATAATCCATATGTTCTGCTGTGTCTAGAATCCGAACAGACAACCTTTCAAAAGATGTCTGTTCGGGAGGGAAAGATGATTTAGTGGTTAAGACTGCTTCCTGCAATATTCAGTTCTGTGTCATATTGATCAGAACTAGTGGTAACACCAGTTCCACCTACATGCATACACACAACACACACACACACACACACACACACACACACACACACACACACACACACACACACGCACACACACACACACGCACACGCACAACACACACGCACACGCACACACACGCACACACACGCACACGCATACACACAACACACACACGCACATACTCGCACACGCACACACACACACACATAACAAAATTAAAATAAACAAATTTTAATTTAAAAAATATAGTTATTGGCTATTTTAACCAATAAGCTTTACAAATTACTATATTTACTATCATTAATTGTGGATTTAATACTTTAAGATGGATTTAACATTTAAAAGCTCCCCTCTTTTAAAGCCTCAAATAATGGCAAACTTATAGAAATTTTGCTTATATTGAACTGATGGACATAAGCTTCATATCTATAGACACACATGAAATGATAATAGTTGAAGAAGAGGTCATGAATTTGAGAGGAGGGTACAGGAGGAATGAAGGGGAGGGAGAGGGGAATATATATTTAATGCTCATGTATAAAATCCTCATTAAAAGCAAGTTAAAATAATATAGTAAAACAAAACAGGCTTTGTATGTAAAGGATGAAATGTTAATTAAAATATTTTTTCATACGTAAATACATTAGATACTTAAAAAGGAAGCTTTAGAAAACATTCCACTTTGTTCTTTTGTTCCATAAGGTTTCCTGGTAACAATACCAATGTTGTTCTTGAACACATCATTTTAATAGCCAGCTTCATACTAGTCATAATGTAAAACTTCCTACATCTTAAACTTACTGCCCGAGCTCAGCATTTCTCATGTTATCTTTAGTCTTTGAATTATGTAACTGGTGTGTTGGGTCATTGAAAAAGAATCCTTAAAATTCTTAGAAACCAATACTTACCTAGAAGGCAAGACCTCTTCTTTAAACGTGGACACTAAGATGCCTCTGTGTGTCTGTTTTCCTCCCTCTCTTGTGCTCAAGGACATGCACATGGACAGTGTGTTTTACTGGGAGAATGCGAACAACACAGTGTAACCTATCATAACTGTAAATCCATGATTACAGTTGTCAGATAAATAAATCCAGTGTTGTATTCCCAGAGTTCTAAAATGGCTGGCCCATAATGAATACTCAATTCGTTGACTATATAGGTAAATGAGTTGTATTGCCAGCAAAGCAATGTGTTAAAATGCTTATTATAAGAAAGGTTTTATCTCATGGATTCATTTTTTAAGGTGGTTGAAATATTCTCATGCATATCCCTCTACCTTGATGGGGTCTTTAGTTTTTCCACTAAATATTTGTCACTTATGGTGACAAAAATAATAACAGAATTAGCATTCCACATATAGTTACTATTTCCATCATATTATCAATAGAATCTATTTATCAAACTGTACAAGTATATATTTTTATTTGTCCTTAATAAATTCAGTCATGCAACGAATGTCAACAAATGAGGTTCCTGTTCCTTCTCCCACTCCCGAATGTTGGCCTTTTACCTCAGCAATAACAGACCTGCTCGTTTAATTAAGAAAGTAAAAATAGAAAGAAAATGCTGGATGCCAAAAAACTCATATCAAGCCTCTAAGAAATACAACCCAAATTACCCGTAATCTGACATTTTTCCACTGTAAATTTATTATAGACTTAACTGAGTTTACATTTCATTCAATAATTTCCTTGAAATGTCACTGAAGCACAGTGATGGATGTACATTTGAAATTACTACAAAAGCAGCTTTGAATGAAATGAAAGAATGTAATATATAACAGATAGGAAAATACTATTTTTCAGAGGCCAACATTATCTTCTTTTTACTGGTATTTTTAACATTTCTATTCATTTCCCAAGAGAAAAAAAAAAAAAAACTGCATGATTTGGAACATAAGAAATTAAACCTGCTGTGATTCATAGGTCGTTTTTGCTTTCCTTCCTTTTAGTGATCCTTAGGAATAAAACATCCCAAACTCTGTTGTTTTTAAAGTTTTTTGAAGGGCCTGATTTTTTTTTCCATTTTCTTTGTCCTTGCAAATAACCATGAGCTGTAATTAGCTGTCCATGCTGTTAAGGGAATAAGCAAGAGTTGAATGTGGTTTACTGAGAGACAGTGTGGATGACTTTTTGGTAGTTATTTACTACTGACCTGGAGGATTCAATTTCAGTTTCAAGGAGTAGGCCATTTAAAAAATTTTAAAAATTATTTTACTTATTTACATTCCAAATGTTGCCCACCTTCCCAGTCCCTGCCTCCTCCCCCAGAGTTCTTCACAGGATCCCCTCTCCCTTTTGCCTCTGAGAGGGTGCTTCCCCACCCACCCACCCCTCCCCCAGGTGTATGTCATTTTTAAATATTTAGATTTTATTAAAAATTTTTCAGTTAGTGAGAGAAATTACCAATGTTTAATGATACTCTGAATGATATATATACATCTATCTATCTATCTATCTATCTATCTATCTATCTATCTATCTATACATATATAATTCTCATATATGTGTATGTGTGTATATATATGTGTATATATATATATATATATGAGATAAAATAATTAATCTTATTTTGAGCCTTAAGTTAAGAATGTTGCTTCATAACTAGAGATTTTCGAAGTGTTTCTGATTGGACAAACTGGGTCAGCTCTTGCAATCTTTAAAAGCTAAAAACATGCAGAAACGTGTATGCACACTCATGCACATACCACGGGGTCCACATGGAGGACGATTTCCGTCCATTCTAGAGGTTTCAGAAGCTGACTCGGGTGACCAGCCTTGTGCAGAAAGTTTTTGTACCCACTCAGTCAACTTGCTGGTCCTCTTTTGATGTTTGTTCCTGTTTAGATGATGGTTTTAAAAATATAAGAAATATTTTAATAAGTTCTATTAATGGTCCAGCTGGCTCAGTGATGAGTTGCACAGTTTCCTGTGCTGGGAATCAGTGATATTGTTTGTCAGTCTTTACTTCAGACAACTGAGGTCTTTTTAGGCCATTAGTGATTGCTTGCATTTGATCTACCTGAGGATAACATCTTTACACTCATAATAGCCCATTTTGTTTTAGAGTTGATTTGCAGTGCGCGCTCACTCTCCCTTTGGCTGATCATGTAGAGCAGAGTATCACCAGGCCTACTCCACTCCTAAATATATGCATCTAAGGCAATTTTGCTAGAGTCCTTACTCCATTTTGAGTTGGTGAAAACTGGGCATTTACATGTAGCTTCCTCCATTTCTGCCATTTTGAGGAAAATTTTCTGTTCTTAGTTTCACTGATCCTCAGTTTCCTTTCTTGAGTTTCCCAGCCATCTCAATAGTGTCATTTCCAAATAAGAATTTTGAGTATTTTCTGTTTTGTTTTTTTTTTAAACCTCTTTCCTTCATATCTGCTTTGCCATGTTGCATTAATTAGCTCTTTCAGAACAAAATTGAGTAATATAATTGAGTTTAGGAACTTTAATTAATTTATATTAATTGAAATATGTATTTTTATATTGAGTATGCTCTCCCTCGGCCTTTTTCTGGAAACAGGAATCCAGCTATGTAGCTCTGATATTGTTGGTACTTGCTATGTAACTCAGGCTAGCCTTAAACATATGATAACCCAACCTCAGCTTCCTGAATGTTAGGACTGCAGGCATGCACTATTGCACCTGGCTTTTTCTTTTTTGTGTATCTCTTATCCCATTGTAGAAGTATTTGTAACATCTAGTTTATTGACATTTTTGCCAGATGCATGTGAGACCTTCTCACTGCTGCCTCCTTTATGGAGCAGGCTTTTTGGTTTTGTAGCCCAGGCTGCCCTTGATTTCAAGGTCTTCCTGCTCTAGCCTTCTGATTGAGGTGATCACATGAAAGTCCTTTACTATGTATGTTACATTTGGTTAAATTTCTTCTTTGGCATCTGTAGAAATGAAAAATAGGTTTTAGCTCATTATTAACATGATTAATTGTTTTAAATATGCACATTTTTTTTAAGTTTTGAGGAGTCACTGATATAAATAAATGTCCTTAAGATAAAATATAAATTTTAAAACATCTTCTGGAAGACAGATTAGTTTAAGTAGTGTTGCTAGGAACAATTTATTGCTGCATAAGTAACAGAAGTTAAATCAAGGTTCATAGAAGGATCCTATAGGAGCATCCATTTTATTATTTTGAGAGTAAAATATTGTAATAGGATAATAATGCTTATTCGACATTTTCTTAAAGAATAATCAGATTTTAAGTTTTCTGAATTTGCACAATAATAATACCCATATCCACTCATACATTTTTACTTATCTGTGTACTTTGGGTAAGCTGACTGTATGCAGAGTTTTTGTTTGTTTTTTAATCATCAGCATCTGCTTTTATCTCTCACTTTCAGTACAATATGATAGAAATATTAGTTTACGTATTTTGGATAACTGTCAAACTACACTAGAGAGGTTTAAATATTCTCAATAATGATAGTTCAGGAGATAAGATGTTATCATAAATTATCATAACATTTCCTGTGGGGCAAGTAGAACAGTTTCACCAGATAGAAAAACTGGTAAGGTAGAGCAGATTATGGAACCTGGTAATTCTCATAATTGAGAAAAGAAGGCATTTAATCTACTCCTAACTACGTTCCTGGAGCACATGACCATGACAGCTTACTAAGAGGACCAGGACAACTGGTCATGTAGCATAGAGCATAGAGTTCTCCATGCTATTGAGGTATCTAAATAGGCTCCGAGGGTGTAGCCAAGAAGCTTCCCTTCCAAGGGATCCTTCCTACAAAAGGTATCTAATCCCTGATCCACCCTGAGGAAGTTGTTTGAATCCTTCTCTGCCAGGAATAAACAGTTTGGACAAGCAAGGACTGTCTCTCTTATGGGTGGAGGCATTCATTATATAGAGCTGTACCTAAGTGTTCTGCAGAAGTCCTGGCCACCCTCCCAGCACTCATTCTGAGCTAAGCCAGAACTCCCTCCCCCATCTCAGGTCCTTGGGCCCCTTTTCCAGAGGCACCTGGGTGCACCAGAGCTTGAGAACCACAGCCTCCACTCCAGCCCCCACCATTTCTCACCCAGAGAAACATGGGCTGGGGCTCCTCTCCTAGGTTGCATTTCACCTACCCTGAGAGGGTGTGTTGGCATCCCAGGAGCCTGGCACCCTAGTGCTGACAAGAGAGGAAAGTAGCCAAACTATGTGTGTGTGTGTGTGTGTGTGTGTGTGTGTGTGTGTGCGTGTGTGTGCGTGCGCATGTGCAAGTGTGTATGTGTGTGCACATGTGTATGTATGTGTGTGAGTGTGTGCACGTGTGTGTGAGCATTTACATGGGCATGAGCTGAGGAGGTCATCAGCTAAGTCCTGCTCTGTCACTTTCTATTTTATTCCCTTGAGTCAGTGTCTCTCAGGGAACCTGGAGTTCTCAGTGTTTGGTTAGTCTGATTGGCCAGGAAGCCCCAGCAATAATCCTGTCTCCTCTCTTCAGACCAGGCTGGGTACACTGTTATTGCTTCACAGGTTTTTACATGGGTCTGGGAATCAACATTCTGGTCCTCATGCTTATACAGCAAGTGCTATTATAACCCACTGAGCCAACTCTATGGCCCCTAAAATTGTTTTTTAATGACTATATTTATAACTATACTCTTTAAAAGATATTTCTGAGTGAAACCACAGACTTTGTACAAAGAGGATATTACTTTGTCACAAGGAAAAAAAGAGAAGGTCTGAATAAATAAAGGATGACACTGAAAGGAAATTGTAGCTAATTGTCTTGTTTTGTTTTGTTTTTTTTTTTCTTTGCATCTGGTTTTATGGCAAATGGCAGACTTTGGAAAACAAATGCAGAAAATGTTACAGTATAAGCATATTTTCCAAACTCATAACATTTGTAAGTACCTAGCAGTGAATTTTTTTTCTAGGTGAATGTTTGCTGACTCTAAAGAAGAGACGAGTTAAAGAGATATCAACTGTCCTCAGTCACATAGCGGGCAGGTAGTGATCCAAACTTTTAGTTTTGTATGGTGGTGTCTTTTACAGTTAAACAGTTGGTGAACTCCTCACAAGTCTTTTTAAGCTGCCATTGGATATCAACACATTGTAGAAGCCAAAATACTTGTAATTATGCATTGTGGACTCCCTTCTCACTGGTATTTAGCCACTATAACTTATGTAAATATCGGCATTATATCATCACCATCATCATAATCATCATTTAATATACCTACTTACTCAGTGTTTGACACAGAAAACAATTATTCTCTCTTTCTCTCTTTCTCTCTCTCTCTCTCTCTCTCTCTCTCTCTGTGTGTGTGTGTGTGTGTGTGTGTGTGTGTGTGTGTGTGTGTGTAACTGTTGAAAGTCTGAGGGGATAATTTTAAGGATGGATCTACATATATTGGTTATTGTTTTAGGGAGGGAGAAACAGGTAGAGAAATTAGGAGAAAATGAACAGAGTATGAAGGAGAGAGAAACTCATATTGTGATTCTGAAATTTTAATGTTGAAAGATGAAGTGGATGATCAGACATGTCAGATAGGTGTGTCAATGGATTTTATATGTGCTATATTTAAGATGCACAGTGGACAGTTGGGGAAGTGATGTTCTGGGCTGGGTACGTAGGTCCCAGCTTGGATCTGTGATGGGGCTAGGTAAGAAGAAACTGCTTCAGAAGCGCATGTCAAGTGTGAAGAGCCCCCAGAGAAAACCCATACCACACTGAACACATACTTAACTGCCTCTACTTTTATTAAAAAAAAATGGTACCCGTGTAAAATAAAAGAAATAGGAACGTATTGCTAAGAAATCTATGATTTCATCAAAGTTCTCAACAGTTAATTTTCCTATTGTTGAAGTCTTTATGTAAAGCTATGTGACCGAGCTAATTTGTCTCATTGGTAGTACTCTTGTGCAGAAAGCCCACACCACCTTTGGTTTTTCTAAGCCTTCTCTTGCCTTAGCACAATGAATTCCATGTAGAATAGCCACTAAGATTGTTTTTCCTTTTGGATCAACTAAATGTGATGTCATTTCTTATACACAATCGCACTCTCTGTTGGCCTCTTAGCTCATCTCCACCTCCCCTCTTCATTTACTCGGCCATGGCTGAAGGCTCTCTCTACTATCATAGCCCTAGAATGGGCATTTAGAGTAATTACTCAGTAAATAAATATGAAGTAAGCGACAATGCTTATATTTTCCACAAGTAGTCAGTGTGGGAAGACATGTGATGAGTTTGGCAATATGCTGTGTGCATTAGAGGTTAGATGCCATTCGTGACCATTCTTGCCCTGATTCATTCTACTCTCCCATTCTTCTCATCATTTTGCTTTCTTTAGATTCTATAAGCTCACAGGCTACAGGCAATGTGGTCGATTTTATTTGATTGTGTGGGCTTTCTCATACACATCTTCTATTGAGGAAATCTGTTCCCTCCTCTACTAATAATTCAATCGAGGCTGGTAATATAGCTAAGTTAGAAGGGTGCTTGCCTAGTATGAGTGAAGTCTGGGTTTGATTCCCAGTACCACATGAAATGGGCATAATGGCACATATCTGTGAGCTACTTGAAAAGGGGAGGTGCATAGGTCAGAAATTCAAGATCATGTTCAAAGCAAATTCATGGCCAACTTGAGCTACCTAAAACCTTGCCTCAAATGATATTAATAAATAACAATAACAATAATAATTATATTTGCCTTTGTGGTCCAAAGAACATTATTGAATAATAGTCTCCTTAGTGGGAAGTCCCAGGAAAAGGAAGATTCTTGGGGAAGTGGACGGTGACAAGCCATAAAACTTTACATTCAGGAAGCCTTACCCTGATGACACTACTGTCCGGTGAACTTGACATAACCACTTCATTAGTGATAGCCCACACTGGTTGAAGCAGTGTGCTAAGCACTTGGCATACATTACTTTGCTTTTGATTGATTCTATTGGTATTCCTGTTTTATACTTATCAACTCAGCGGAGGTCACTCTGTGCTGATTTGCAAGTGAGGATTGAAGCCGGGGTGGTCTACTTTCAGATTCCTACCCTCAGCTGTGCTTTTATATTCAATAGTGCCTCCATAGCAGTCCCAGGGTCAGAGAGTTAACATTTATTCTTTAATGTTTGATTTGAAACTTTGAAAAAAAAATAATATCCAGCCTTAGTTTAAAAAACTGTCACAGTTTCTCCCTATCACTCTATTCTACCTCTTCAAATTTCTTTTCCCTTAAGGCGAACACTGTTAACAGTATTTTCAGAGGCTTTTTTTTTTAAACCATAAGATTAAAATAAAACCACCCATGGTATGTCTGCAGTTTTCCCTTCAGCCTTTTGTCTTCTGAAAAGGTAGCCTATTCTCAGCTGGTTGGTAAAAGTTTTAAGTATAAATGACTCAAACATAACTCTGGTACACATACGTGTCTTTATGTGTGGGTTTGTGTACACACACACACACACAAACATGTATACTGTGTAAAACTTGGATCAATTCCTAGGGAAAGGTGTACCATCCAAGGCTAAGGAAGACTGATGAAGTTCTTACCTGCTTGGGATCTAGCTGCACAATTTTCTACCTGATGGAAACCTACTTTGCTTTGAAAACTCCAGGTGGACAAAATTTTCAAGTTCCCAGAAATGGAAAATGTTAGTTCCTTTACTTTAGAACAAGAATAAATTTGACAGTGTATAAGTGACTGAAGACATTTTGATGCTTAGAGAAAAATGAACAGTAGCCCTTTACAGCTACAGAAATGGGTTTGGATGCAGGCTTTCTGGAATCAGTGTCAGAGTTTTGTTTCTAGATCCTTCTATGAAGGAGGGCTTGTGATTTCTAATCAGCAGGACACACACACACACACACACACACACACACACACACTTAGTGGAAATAGCCATACTTTTCGTTGTACATTGGAATATTTTCCTAAAAAGAGAGGTCACCAGCAGCACAGAGCAGAAAACTCCCAGATGGCTCCTAGATTTGATTCCCTTTCAGCAGCTCCTATTCAGCAGATGGATGGGAAGGCTGACCTTTCTGACACTTCTGCATCACTGCCTGCTACTCCAATTGCCTTGGTGAATGTTTTTTCATAAGGCTTCTTCTGGTACCTCAGAGATTGATGCCTGGCTGCCTGCCTGTGTTCTGCTTCATTACGCCGCGACTCTGTGAGCTTGAGAGATGCAGTATTCTATAAGAAGGGAAATCCTAGCTCATCAGAATCTCAAACATATCTTATAGTCTCTCAGGTCGTGTGTAATAGCTCAGAAGGTATTATCTTTTCTAGATGTACTTCTAATTCATATCCATTTAAAGCTTACCTTATTCTATCTTTGTTCTGTTCCATGGCTAGATTAAAAACAATGCAAACAATTCTCTAAAAATATCTACATTCGACTGTTTCCAACTTACCCGTTAAGCCTCAAAGCCCAGTAATTTAGATGTGGATACTACTGATTTGCTTCTTCCACTGTAGCTTTAGTGGCTGAGAACACACACCTGGGTGGAGGCTCTTTCTTTGCCATTTCTATCAGCTTAGGGGAAGTGTTGCTTTAGGATAAACTTGTTACCTTCTTTGTGAGCAAGTGCTTTTACTCATGCCTTATTCAGGACTAACGTGAAAGTTAAACAAGCAGTGAATGCCAAGGATTTCCTCCATGTCCAGCATATCCTAACTGTGCACTGTGCACTAAAGTGCTCCTTTGAGGTATAGGTGATAGTTTGGGGTGCCTATGTGTTCCAAATGAAGTGATTTTTGTTCAGTTCTATTTGGACTGTAAAGCAAGTAAGTTGTTAAGGAAGAATGTTTCTGGACAGATCGCTGCAGAGTTGAGCAACCTTTTATAGGATGACTTCAGTCCTTTTAGCAGACCCTCACGCAATCCCTGCACTTCCTTAGAGTTCTTGAAACACACTGTACTCTGCCTTACCTCCCATCTCACCAGCTAGTTTATATTTCCATGACACGGTAAAGCAAAGACCTTGACACATGACATGAATATCTAGCTGGTTCTGGTTTCCAGCAGTCTGACCGAGGTGGCATGGCTCAAAGACCTCTGTAACCCACAGTTCTGAGAAGGATCAGGTTGCTCTCCTCTTCTGTGTCACAGCTCTCCACACAACCAGGCTTGAGGGAAGATTTTAAAGCTAGCAGACTTTTGTCTTGGAAGCCAGTGTGTACTGGCTCACCTTTTAGCATGATTTGATCTCTTCCTGATGCAGGTTGGATGAATTTGCTCCTCTGGGCTTAGACTGCCACTTGGTTGTGAAGCTATGTAGGACGTGACTTTCCCCTTTTTGCAGATCCAACATAAGGCCAGACTATGCAGACTCCAATTTCCATGATTTCAAGATGCACACCTTCACCCGGGTGACGTCCTGCAGGGTCTGCCAGATGCTCCTGAGGTAAGCTTTCTCGGGCCCTTCTTGCTATTGAAATGAACCAGTGTAGTTGTGAAGTACCTCAGACTTTTCTAGCAATCTAAGCAAGGGTGTTCTGAAGCATAGGTGTTACTTCCTGCATGCTGGCCTTTTGGATAATCCTCTGTCCTTTTGCTGATGGCGCTTTCGACAGCACCATGATTCCACTTTCCTTACACTGGTTATTCTACATAAGCAGAACTTAGCACTTTTTAATATACCATTCTCTATTTTTACCTTTCAGGGGAACATTTTATCAAGGCTACTTATGTTTTAAGTGTGGAGCAAAAGCACATAAAGAATG
The DNA here is from genome assembly GCA_902729485.2 of Mus minutoides. NCBI lineage: Eukaryota > Metazoa > Chordata > Mammalia > Rodentia > Muridae > Mus > Mus minutoides. The sequence goes on from LR750328.1 coordinate 199,454, forward strand.
TTTGGGAAGAGTAGACAATTGTGGCAGAGTTAATTCCGTTGGTAAGTCATGTTTATTGTGGGGATTCTGTTTCTAATGAGGACATAAAGCTTGCTACATATAATTAAGGCCCAATTGACTCTTAATATGTGTTTATTGGAACATATCTTTTTTTGAATGCATCATCAATACATACAATTAGAAAATTGTCTAAGATCTGTGTGACTTTTCTCCATGACTTGGTTTTAAACAGTTTAATATTTATTTGACTTTTATATGTACTTGGAAGCAGAGGTCTTTAGGGACAAACCTGGATGGTTTGGGGGCATCCCCCCCTCAATTTCCTCCACCCCCAAATATATCATGGAATTATCTGAATACTTCCAATACAAACAGTAATAAAAACAAAAAGAGGAAGAAAATGTTCTTCTATCTTGATCCCTTAAACTTTTCCTTTCTTCTCTTAAATATTTACATCAGATTCGGTATTGGGTCCAGAAGCAAACATTACACAGACTAATTCAAGAATTCATGAATTGAATGCATTATCATTTTCCACACTGAAAAAAGCATATATCCTTTGGATTTATGTAAACAGTTTCTGGTTAGTTTTTAAAAATAGCACTCTATGCTTGTTGTATGGACTCATTGGAAATTATGTATTCAGTAGACTTTTTGCCTCTCTGCTCCTCTTGGGCTGTCTTCCTTCTCTTTCTTTTCTAGCCTCTTTATTCTTTCTCTTTCTTCTTCTTTCTCTTTGTCCTTTTCCCCTGAGTTCCTCTCTGTTTTATCAATAAGACCTTTCAAAATCAGGAAGAGTTTTTGAACACAAGAAAGGATCTTTAACAGCTTGAGTTCAAAAGGTAGCCATGTCAACCTTTGATTTTCCCAGAGGAAAAGGTGGACATTGAATTATTTTGGATAATGTGAAGAAGAGCAGAACAGAGAATGTCTTATTTCAGGGCTGAGTTCAGAAAATGGACAGTTGTAGAACAGTGAGACCTCTTAGAGGCCAGAGATCACAGCACGGCCCTGTCCCTCTGCTCCTTCAATAGATGTCTTCAAAGGGTGCCATGTGCCATTTTCTGTGCCAGGCAAGGACAACCATGCTGGCAAAAATCCTGACATTGACTGAGTTACTCCACTGTGTTAGTGACTGCCCTATTCTAGAGAAACTCTTTATTTTTTAGAGTAGCCCTTCCCATGGCCAGTGAGTTCAGATGGCCTCTGCTACTTGCTGGAGACTGTGAAGTGAAACAGACAAGGTTACCATTTTCATCAGTCTGAAGGTCAGAACTCTTTACACGGTGGTGAAGTAAACGGTGATGTTATGCCTTAAGACTGTTACTCTTCAACTGTCAACCTGATACAGCAACCACTTAGATTTATTGTTTCATCCTTACCTATCCCATTCTTCAGTGAACATGCTATTTGCTTTATAAGCTAGAGTGCTTTCAAAAGTCCCGTAGTTTTAGATTTGAATTACTTGGTGAGGGCCAGGTGTTCTTAGGGGCCACACCTGTCCTCGCCGTAGTATAAGTCCTAAAGTCATAAATGCCTTCCTGATCCAGGGCCCCTTATTTTAAAGTGGAGAAACAGGTTCATAAAAAAGGTGAAAAGAAGGCAACTGAAGATAATGCAAGTGCCCTGCAGGTCATAGATGGTGAGATATAAAGAGATCGTCCCTTAGAAGGCAGCTGCATTCTTTAACCTGTTTCGTAATTCTTGGAATTCACCATAAAGCAGGGGAAAGTTCTCTCCGGTTTTGATTTTGAAACTGACTACATTACAGAAATGCCTGCTCTTGCGTTTTTGAGCCTCTCGGCTGACCACCAGGCTTCCATATTTTTCATATCCATGATTTTCTTTTCTTTTCTTTATGACCTTTCCTGCTTCAGACTTTGAGGAGATGAGTGAGTGACATTGAATTCTCAGAATTAATTAGGAGTCCGAAATGTCAAGAAGCTACCTAGCAGATTTCTATCTTCCTGCAGACCAGGTTGTGTAACTTAGAAGCCCCATCTTCAGGATGTAGGGGCTCTGTGTGATCCCTGCATAAGCACCTTCCTCCCCTGTCCCTCAGCAGGTGCCCTCTGAAAACTGGGAGACATCTCACTCACCCATCCTTGGACTAGTGTAGGCAATTGTTGAGGGCCGACTTTCAATCTCAGCCTGGTAGATCTGCTTGTGAGTGTGGTAGAGTAGGTACTATGTTGGGGTTATAAGCAAGCTGCTCTCATGTTCTCTTCCATGGCCTGCTGAGAACCCCTGGCTGATATGTTTTGTAGTGAGGATTCACTGCTTGAAGAAATTCAGCAATTTGTTTACCCTAACTTCTGCAGCATCTGAGACAACACAGGAATAAGGAAGAGAGGAGGAAACCCAAGTTGCATTTGGAGCTAGAGATGTGCTTTACTTGAGTGGGAATTCTGCATGGAGGGGAATATTTTGCTTGGTGAACTTGACTTTGAGAAAAATTACCCTAACAGGGTAATTTTGTTGTCGGTAATGTTGACTTAAGACAAAGTTAAATGATATATAATCATTTCCCATGTAGCATAAACCATAGCTTGAGACTCACTCTTATTTTATAGTTGTTTCTAGTTCCAAACCTTAACCCAGTCTACCTGCATTCTCAGGGTAGAAAGGAACATTATGGCTGGCTAGTGTAGTAGGCAGGAGTCCATTCATAGTTCCTGGTGCCATGGCGTGGTGGTATTGTAGTAAACCATGAACACCTGTGGATGGAGAACATGATGGTTCTGTTTGAATGGCCCATATCCACAGAAAGAAGTGGGGAAGTGAAGAATAATTGTACAGCATGACAGAGTAGACCAGGCTCTACTGAAAGCTACAAGCCCCTCCCCCATACTCTACTGTCATTGCTGCATCCTCTTGCATTCCCTGACAGTCTCACTATAGCCCTTATCTCTCAGTTTTGCTCACGGGAAGCTGTTAGCCAGTCCTGATACTCTCTTTCATACTCCATTATCTCACATGCCACCTTTGAAGATCAGACTTGTTTCTTTCACTTAAGTTGCAACCCACACACATCTCATGAGAATTAGTCTTGGCTCCATCTCCATACAACATCTTCCCCCAAATCTGGATGTGACATGTTCATCTTCAGCTCATGTATCATGTATCAGTTGCCTTCGAGGAATCTCCAGTATCGGGAACAAAGGCACTTTCCTTATGCCCACACATGCTGTCTGACGTTTTATAAGCCTGATGACACCATCTCCCTCTTTACTTGCCTTTTGTTTTTCTCCCATTTTGCTTAGAACCTACTGCTACAGTAGTGATCTAGATGGAAATCTGTCTGTTTCTCTCTGCTTCCTCTTATCCCTTAGATAGATATTCTTAACTGATCTTTTAAAATCCACCATATCACTTACTTGTCTTCTTTCCATTTCCTACAGAGCACTGTCCAAGCCTTCCCCAACAGCCCACGTAGTTCTGGTCATTTTTCTGTTCCTCTTTCGACCATGCCTTAATGTTCCCAACTGACACTGAATTCCTGCCTATTCACAGTTCTTCAACTACTTTGTCATATACACCTTCTTTGTTTTCTCTTTTAGTCTTTCCTTCCTGGTTCTATTCAATTCTTGAAAACTCAAGGAAATATTACCTCATTTGGACGACTTTCTGGTTCTCTGCATGCCTGGCCTTTCTTAGTCTATCAGTTGTCTGTGTTTTCCTGGCATCTTGTAATTAACTTTATCATAGTGTTTATCTCATTTATGATAATTGCCATCTGGCTGATCTCTCTAATTAGAATCGACCATATGCAGTTGATGTTTTGACCTAAGGGAAGACCTGGTGTTTGAGTATGTGGATGGGTAACCCGCTAGAGTGACAGATGACTGAGGGAGGGTCCTGGGCACTGAAGAGGACTAGCATCTTAAATCTAGAAGTGGTGGATGTGGGAGTTTATTCAGGCTTGGGTTCCTTGCTTATGGAGATAAAAGCTTGAAAAGATGGTTGACAAATGAAACAAAACAAAACAATCAAACAAACAAGCAAAAGCCCTCATTCTGTGAATCACTGTGTTGTACTTTAAACATGAAATAAACTAAGTAGATCTTTTACATTCTTTTCTGGGTGGTTATGCAAGGAAAGGCTTATGCCCTAAGCTCTGATTACCAGGTAGGTTAATGAGAGGCAAAAAACAAACAAACAAACAAACAAACAAAAAACAGATCACAGAACATCTGGTGCCAAAAAACCAAAAACAATAACGACAAGAACAACAACCCCCTTTTTAAATATAAATCTACTTCCTGATCTAGTCAGTTTTATTGTTGGGATGTTTTGTTTTGTTTGTTTGTTTTCGCTCTTATTGCTGCCTCTAGATGGAATAGAATATTATCCCCTTTCTCTTTACAGGTCCCAGATGGGTCCTTTCCTTTCTCAGTTCCTGTTTTACTTCCTTGCCAATCTTTGATATCACCATGATCATCCAGTGGTCATATGAATTTAATTTAATTAGTGTAGAGGGCAGGGCTCATTTATTTTCCAAGTTTGGGCTGTACTGTGATATCGTGTACCCACCCCACCTCTACCCTCAGTCTCTAATAGTTTTAAAGTTTTTTTTTTTTTTAAAGTTTTATTTTTATTTATTATATGTAAGTACACTGTAGCTGTCTTCAGACACTCCAGAAGAGGGCGCCAGATCTCGTTACGGATGGTTGTGAGCCACCATGTGGATGCTGGGATTTGAACTTATCACCTTCGGAAGAGCAGTCGGGTGCTTTTACCGGCTGAGCCATCTCACCAGCCCCAGTTTTAAAGTTTAATTCAGTAAACACACACTGTTTACTGAGATCTCATTGGTCCTCCAAAGCAGGCCCCCCACCAAGTATATGGCTGTCCAGTTCCTTCTGTGCCTACAAGCATGACAGGGTGGCAGCCTTTTACATACATGCTCTGGAAACAGACATTTTTCATCACAGTCATGAGTGAAAAATCACATACATGGCCTCTTCTTGATTCCATGGAAAGCTGGATTGTACTGGAAGAGTGGGGCTAACTGTACGGTGAGCATTGCTCTCTCTGCCTTTACTTTCTCTTGTAGGTTTTCTGAGCCTTTGGTGTAGAAAAGAAGGAAAAATGTGGGGAATATGTTTCTTATCTTTTGAATCTATCCCCTTGTACCAAGTCCAAGGGTGGGACATTTAAAATCGAGTTATCACTTGGCCTATGATAGAACTATTTCAATATAAACACCGTTCCAACAATACAATATGTAGCTAAATATTAACCATCAGGCTTTAAAAGAGCTTGTTCACTTTGATTGTGGAAGTCTGCCTCATTGTTTAGATGTTGTCTTCTCTTGGTTTAGAAACCTTTTCTATTTCATGCTCTATTATCCTTTAAATCTATCGAGTCTTCATTCACCCTGGAAATAATAATTACTTGGCAAAAGCTGCACTGCATTTTTTGAATGAAGCAATCTATTCATATTAATATGTGAGCATGACAGATTATTACTTTAAGTATATCTGAAGTAGGAGAAAAACATGCATTTTTTTTCCCAGTAAGACAAACTATGGAACTTGGAAACACATTTGAAGGTTGGGTAGTTTGCACCTTAATGCCTGGGGATTTGCATGGACACAAATAAAAGCCAGGCAGGAAATTCTGCTCTACCTCTTTTACTTGACTCCTGCTTGTTCACCACAGAAGCCTTAATGATCACCACTCACAAAGGCTCTGAAGTCCTTGCCAAACTTCCCAGTGATAGTAATGAATAGGTCTGAGTGCCATTATATGAGACTCTCAGCAAGTTACTGCAGAGCTGATGAACCTGTACAAATCCTAGGGTGGGGTTTCCTTCTCACAGTATACCTAGGGAAGGGCTAATCCCAGGCTGCAAACTTCAGGCTCATTTATAATCTTGCTTGGTAGTTAACATAAGACTATATGACTGAGCTCTCTTTGTCCCCTTCCTATCCTGACAGGGATCAATATACCTTATTTTTTTCCATCTTCCAGATTAAACAAAGAGAGTAGCATTGGATGCAAATATTGCTGGAACAGATAACTTTGGTTTAATGTACACAACTTTAGTTTAATGTATCTTTCCCTTCAGTAAGAACGAAAGCCTCAGCTGCTCTAATATTTAGCCAAAGCAGATCTCAATTTGCTTATCTGTTTAATTGCTCCTTTATCTAGGTCAGCTGCTGCTCCTGCTGCTGCTGTAGCTGGCTCTAGTAGAAATGGAGTTGCCTTAGTATCCTGCTGGCTTTTAAAGCTGTGAGGTTCTTGCCTAGAACCTGTACAAATCCATGTCTGAAATGGGCTCTTTTATAAATAGCATTGCATATTTTAAGATGCAGTGAAACTTGTAGTGTAAAATGTTATTTCAGTCTTTTACCACCAGACCTTTTTATCATGTTAATTGAACAAACTGAGCCTTGATCTCTGATTTCATTACCAAGAGGTGACTTTGCTTCTGTGTGAGGGCACTTAAACCTTTTGTATAAATGAGTCATCTTTTTGATTCAAGACAATTTTATATGCAAGAATAGTTATTTTACCTTTATTTTGACAGTTAGGGTCAGCTTAGTGATGCATTAATAATTGTTTTTTAAAAAAGAATTGGAAACTGTTTTTTATTAGGTTTAAGTTGAAATCACGCCCCCCCCCAGGCATTATTTATGGAGTGTGGCTTTCTGTTCTTTCCCAAAACACCACTGAAGATCAGAACAATGACCATAACATTTATATACCATCTTTCAAATTTTGTTCAATGTTGTTGTATGTTTTATAGCAATAGCATGTTAGCCATGATGGCTGGGTGCCTTCCATAATAACATCAGTAACTGCTTTTCTGTGGCCCCTCTTGAAACAGCCAGTCTTACTGGGCATTGGCTTATTTGGTCTTAAATAGAACTTAAGATAAAAGACAACAAATTGTGGAAGAAGTTAGGAATTGAGAGCCAATTCTATTGGGAAAAAATAAATATGACAAAACTGAATTTGGCATTTAAACAAGAAAATTATGGAATGTGAATCTAAAACCTCAGTGAAAATTCTTATTTTACCCAAATATGTCCATTCAGCTCCGCTGGCTTCCGTGATGGAGTTCAGCAAGGGCTCCAAGCACCTTAGTTATACTGCTTCTCAGAAGTACCTTAAGCCAGTTGGGACATGATGAAAGAATTCAAGGCTTAAACCCCTGGAGGGCCTGTAAGTCACCATCTAGAAAGTTCCTATAAGGGAAAGAACATTTTATAGTTTGATCAATAGGAACCTGAGAAGAAGGCTGCAGGGTAAGGACAAGTTGAGGATTAAACCTTTTGGAAACTTAAAGAATTGAATTACTATCCTAAGAAAGTCCCCATGAGAGCAAAAAAGGAGAGAGAGAGAGAGAGAGAGAGAGAGAGAGAGAGAGAGAGAGAGAGAGAGTTTTCATCATCTTTCAACCAGCAACCTTTTCCCCTAGGTCAGAATTTAGCCAAAGACATGATGATAACCAGCCCTTATTATCCAAGATGTTGTTGCTGTCCCTTGCATACAGAATTTTTTAGTATTACAAGCTCCTGCCACAGTAGATTTGGATTGATACCAAGAGAAAGTGAAGGGTGGAACTGGAGGCTTCAAAATGAGAGCAACTTTCCCATCCAACACCTAGTTGTTCCATTCTTCGAGCAAGAATGGACTTTTACTGTGAAATACATCTGAACTAGTATAGTAGGTGGATTGTCCTCTCACGTCACCCCTGTGTTACTGTCAGTTAATGAGCTATTGGATTAGTACGTATGTGAATTAAGATTATGTCTATAAAGGAGTCAGTCCAGTTTAATGTTATTGTCACTGTCAAAAATTCAGAAGTATAAACAAAGGACCTTGGACAAGAATTTCTGAGCAGAATAGATTCTAAAACAGAAACTTACTATATGGTATGATACAAGAACTCAGATTTTTAAGAATGTATATTTGTGTGCCTTACTTAACACAGCTAGTTCAGAGCACTGACTACTCTTTGCTGATTCTACAGAAGTGAAGAGCCTGTGTCCTTGGTGGCTGTGGGGATGGGGGAGAGACAGTGAAAGGGAAAGGCTAGCACCATATAAGGACTCCCGTGACATTGTAGCTGGAGACCCATCCAGCTCTGAGCCCCTGCTTTCATCCCTGCTTTACACTGGAAGGCGCTGTGTAAAGTGATTCTTAGTGCCTCAACCAGGGTAATGCGGAAAATAGATTCCCTTGATGTTACCCTAAAGGAAGCATGTAAGCAAGCAGAAGATGGCAAGGAGAGGGGATGAGAGAGGGAGAGCACACTGAAAAAAGTCAGCTTAGTCTTACTTGTTCTTCATGGGTATCTGTCTGATGCGCGCTGTACCAGACCCTTATGCCTTCCTGCATTCTGTTGTTGGGTAACACTCATGGGAAGAAATGACTGTCTTATAGCCAGTCCTACATCTGTGAAGAAGGGTCTTCTCTTCTTTATATGGGAAGAGGTGTGGTTTTCTGAAGAATAAGGTAGAAACCTGAATGCCGTTGTTTCCTTCTACCAAGCACCACCCAGAGAGCCCTCATGGAGCCAAGTGTCAGGAACATTGGCACATGACGAGAATTTTCAGTTTTGTGCAACAAATAATACATTTGAAAAATGTTGTAAGAGACCTGTTTCACAAGGGCACCAAAACATTCCCATGCAAAGAATTATTTTAAAAAAGGATGTTTAAAATTTCAAAAGTACATGTTCAGTAATAAACTCCAAATCTGAAAGATGAGAACTCTCTTGGCAGTAGCTTAGTGTTCCATAGTGTTCTTTCGTAGAAAACTTGAACTCTACTCATACTTTGTGGCCCGTGGTTTATGCTTGGCACTTTTGGCTATTCATTTGACTTACCAGCAGAAGAAGATGGGAGTTTGGTACATCCTAGAATACATACGTTTTTCAGGGCACCAGTGAAATTGGGACTCCAGGTATGCTTCTAAGGACAGGTTCAGGGGCTAGGGAGATGCCTCTGAGGGGCGAAAGGCTTGCTGGGCAAGAACGAGTTCCCGAGTTTAGAACAGCTCTGAACCCACATAAAAGCCAAGTGTGGTGGTGTACCACAGTAACCCAGCACAAGGATGGGGAGACAGGGAATCCTGTGAGCTTGCTGAATAGTCAGCCTGCCTAACTCAGTGAGAGAGCCTGTAATCACAAGGTAAAGTGGAGAAGCTACAAAGGAAGATACCACAGGTAAGTTTATCCACATGGACATACCATTACCATCATAGAACACACACACACACACACACACACACACACACACACACACACAGTGTGGAGCCCTTGGGAGAAAGAAACCAAACCAGCAGAAACCCTGTGTTCAGTTAGCCAGCATTCTGAGTCTGGCTGAAGATAACTCTCACAGCTTCCTTTCTCGGCCATCTCTTTTAGGTCTTGGCTATTCTATCTCCTGAAGCATGTTTTCATAGGGGAGGAAGAGAAGTGAGCTAGCCTTTTTGTCCAGGAATATTCCTTTGTAAACGCTGGTTTCAGAACTAGCAAAGATACCTTCATAGGAGGCAGTCAGTCATCTGTGAAGCTAGGGTTTGAAATTGACAAAGGGAGGGAGGCAGGCTTAGATTTTCTCCAGAAGGCGACTTTCTGCTCCTGGAGCTTCTGGAGTTATCTTTTTAAAATGGAGAAGAAGAAAAAAAAAAAAAAAGGAAAGAAAAGAAGGAAAAAAAAAAAAAGGGAAAGTCCACAAAGTGACCTCCTGGTCCTTGCCCCAGGCAGTCTTCTTGTGTAAGCAGCCTGCTCTAGCAGGGCAGGTGTCCTGGAAGGAGCTTTCCCTGTGAACTCTGGCCGAGTGGATTCTTGGAGCCTTTTAACACTCTACAGAGCTGTATCCAGGCCTGCCCGTGCTCTCCTGATGTCTCCTTTGGTTGTGTCTGTTTTTTTTTTTCCCTCAGATCCTTTCTTAGAGATTATTTTGGATGGGAAACGTGCAGGCCTGAGCTCACAGCAGTGGGGGGGTTTCACTCCAGCTAGAGAAGTTATAACTTGTTCAGATGCTGCTAGATGTGGGAGAGGGAGACAAAAGCCTGCCGATCATTTTTCTGTCTGTAGCATGTTCTCTTATTCTGATACCTGTTGGACCCCCTATCATGTTGCTCACCTGAAAGTCTCAAGACTCTATAGGTGTGAATCAGTTTTAGGAGCCAAATAATAGTAAAAAGATGGTGTAGCTGTTTATAAATATATGAAGGAAGGTGAAAGAGTGTTGGAACTGAATCTTAACTGAGGTGGTTTTATTTGTTTGTTTTTAAAGTATCTATCTGTAAACCAAAGTATTCTTTCTCTAAAATAAAAACTAAGTATTATTGCCAGCTAGTGGAAACTTTCTCACGTGGAATGCTATGCTGTGCTGTGTTAGGCTTGCGTTTGCAGGAGCTAGTCTGCACAGTATCATTAAACCGTGCTTGGATCTTAAAACGTGTTGAAAGGAAGCCTTGCAGGGCAGGATTGGACCCTGCATATAAATTAGTGTAAGTCCTTGTTTTAAAGGAGTTTTATGAGGCTGCATTGACATTGCTTAAGAAACAGTTGGAAAAGTTAAGCTTAACCCACAAGTCATTTAGGGGTATGAGTCACCTTTCTGACAAGCCAATAAGGTAAGAGAACCCAGGTTGCTAAACAATTAGGAGCCCAGCCCGAGGGACCCTGGAAGTCTATTACAGTATCAGTTAAGAAAACAAAGCGACAGTGTTCTTGCTGCTCCGCGGAGGACAAGCTAAGGCTGCTAACCAAACCAAAGGACCGCACTGACTGACCATGCCAATTTTTACCTTTGTTTCAGAACAAGGGCCGTTCAAACCACCAGAGGTAAGACTGACATTTCAACTTTTTTTATGTAAGCTTTGCATTTCAAGCTGTTTGCTAGCTTCAACAGGCTTGAGCTCTGACGGTGTTAAATGTGACTTTCCTGACGAACCAAGTAAAGCCGAAATGGAGGGAGCCACCAGGTGCTTGTCAAAACATGAACTGAATCCAGAATTTTCACGGTTTATGTCTGGAAGCCTTAGGTTGAGGATAAACGTGGCTATTTTGCCCGCACTCATACTGCGTGAAGGAGCGGCTCTGTGTGCTGGGGAGGGTGGCCCCCTCTCAGGAAGTTGGTAGATCTATCACCCACCACGAACTGTTGTTCCGCGGCTCAGTAGTAGCTTGTGAGACTTCTGCCATAGTTTCATCAAGAATTTGGGTTCAGATTTCTAGCCCTTTCCCCTGTCAGTACAAACTTAGTCAGTACTGAGTCGCATTGATCAAACCAAGCTCTAATAATATTTCCTTTGGTTTAACACAGCCTAACTCCAAACGGCTTAGGAATATGTGATACATAAGTATATCTCTGAGAATACAGCTACATCGAAACATGGAGACGAGTGTAAAATTCAGAACCCCATTATTTTGGCCATCAATCAAAAGTTACAAAAGTTTTACCTGACTCTGAAAAAATACAATCGCAAAAGACTTTTTTTTTTAAAGAAAAAGCAGATAAAATTAAATATAAAAAGTAATGAGTAAAAAAAAAAAAATTATAAGATCATCTGAGAATTCCAGAATGAAAGAATGACAGCACTCTGTTTACTAAATTTCTATTATCTGTCTTTGGAAATGCCTCCGTTTTTAGCACCAACAAACAAAATCAAAATAAAAAGCCAAATCCAAACAAGTAACCACTAAATTCAAACAATTCCAGGCCAATATGCCCCTGTATTATTAGCATGTTTTTTTATCAGCTAGTATTTATATAGTTGGTAAAGATATGGAAACTGTGGGGAAATGCCTTCAGAGGGTCTGGTCTCTCCTTTATTGAATGTGGGTAACTTCTGCAGGCAAGGTATCAAGGGTGTGGTATGAGGAACCTTGTGCTAGATGCAGCTGTTCAGCGTGCCTACTTAAATGAGTGTCAGGATATAGACTAGGAACATATAATAAGCTAACAATATTTCCTGGATAAAAATTAGAACATGATGATGTCTTTCAGGCTAACTCCAGTTACTCCCAAATTTTTGTTATGCTTCTTAGACAGGGAGGGACGTGTTTACATCAGAGCTGTCAGGATTCTTATAGGGTATGACCTTGCTAAACACGCTGCTCTTAGTCCTGGGCTTCAACTCAAAGGTACTTCACATTTATCCTATTAGACATGCGTATTATTTTTTTTTCCTAAGAAAATGATTTCATTTTATTTCAAAGAAGCAATGGGAAGTAGGTGTATTTGCAGAAGGAAAATGTGCTAATAAGAAGTAGTTAGTCATTCTCACATGATATTAAATAATTCTCTCAGACACATTTATACCCTTAAAATTACATGTGAGCTTATTAATAAAAAGAAATTAATTTTCATGTTGAAAACTTAAAAGTGTAGCGTCAGTGTTGTAGTGATTGTCTTAACTTTTGAATGTGATAAGTGCAATTTTCATTTAATATTTAACTTCACTAATAGCCTCCACTTTGTCTGGGTAGGAGATGATAGCATGCTCTGAGACTAGCCAATTCATTTGGAAATAGCTTCATGTTAGGAAAAAAAAAGTATAGCAAAGAATATCGATAATGTGGTTTTTATTTTGTTTTCTTTCTTTGAAAAACTTCCTGCCTCTCCTACACTGCCACTGATTTCGCCTCTGTTGCTATGATTGTATGATTGGGAATTTTTCTTTTAAAAATCTGACTTAATTCTCAGGGCAGTTCCCATCACCACAGGACACACAGGCCTAAATAGCTGTATCTGAGCTGTCACCTCCCAAGGGGTCTGGGCTTCCAGGGATCCTCCAAACTACCCAAAGAAAGTTTATTACTGCATGTCTGTCTGTCTACCCATTCGCTTGTCATCTAGGCCCAGCTGCGGAGGAGCCAAAGCTAACTTCCAAAAATCAAACGAAGCTTTTCCTCATATTGTTGGTAAAAGTCAACAGAGAGAATTAGTTCTTTTTCCTCAAAGAAGCTAGAAGACAGGATTTTTAGACAATACACGTATTTTTAAGAAATAGTAAGTAAAGACAAGGGAGTGAAGCAAGAAATACCAAATGCTTATAAAATTAGGTTTGCCTCCCCAACATCCCTGGGTAGAACAAAAGAGTCAGACTCCAGAGATCAACTCCCGTGTCTCCTGGGCCTGTGACTTCCAGGCATGGCTGCCGTGCATTTTCTTTCTTTCCTAACTTCTACCTAAAGACCATGTCTCTCCAGCCCCGAGAGAAAACCGGTGAGAGAGGGACATTGAATTCTGCATTTCAAAAAGACTTTAAACATATTTTTGTAATTTTTACAGTAAAAAAAAATGATTGTCAGGTGCTTTTAAAGTATAATTAATCACAGTTTCTCCAAATGTGTTTTATTTAGTTGGGATTTCCATTTGTGTGTAGAATTAGTTTAATATAAGGTCTTTACTGACTACCTCTCCTGCAGAGAAGTTCTGGCTTAAACAACTTTTCAGGAGGAAGAACATAAAACAGTTGGTAAGGGAAGTGGGAGGCAGTGACCGATGCCTGGAGCCTCAGTTCCTGGGGAGGCCGAGGCAGGAGGATCTCTTGCACGTATGGATCTGAGATCAGCTATTGCAGCATAGTAAGACCTTCGTTCAAAACCACAACAAAATATATAGGCGCTATAGTCTCCAGAACATATCCTTTGTGTGAATTTAAACTTTCACAACTCCACCAAGTTAATAACAATGGTAACATTAGAGAATCACTTAATGATCCAAACACTTGAGATGAATGAACTCTCACCACCATCCTGGCGAAGTAATTGCTGTTATAATTTCCCCTGAAAGATGGGGGACCACAAGCAGAATGTGTTCACTTTGAAGATAATCTCCTTTTCGATATGATCATTACCTGCACTGTGTTGCCTACTTTAATCTTAAGCCCAAGGTAAAACAAGGCAAGAAAGTTTCTGGTGTTGGTGGGAAACAAACACTGGCGCCATTTTTTTTTTTTTCTGTTGAAAGTGTCATGAGTTGTGTTGTTTGGTGCCCTTTCTATAGAGAGCTCAAAAAATTGTTCAATAACATTTTTTGGTAAGAAAAAGTTTGTTTTTCGCAGCAGATTTCTTTCATAGTTTCAGAGGATGATCTGTAACCCTCATGCCTTCCCTATTTCTGTCTTGGCCACCAAGTAGCCCAGGGCCACAAGTTTTCTTACAGTGGTTCTTTCTAATGGGTTTCCTAGCATAGATACCCTGCTTACTCAACAGGAATCTCTGCAGACTTTAGTGCTCCCGTTCGTCTTTTACAAACATATTTTTGAAAATAGTTGAGGTGGAAATAAAAATTCCATGTTTAAAGTTTCTCTACTTTGCTTCACCCAAGAATCCTAGAATCTTTTTTTAAATATAAAGGTACAATCCATTTATAATCAAAACACATTATCAGTTAAGAATTTTCTGGAGCCAGAGCTCTGGGCCTTTGGTTTGAGGTTCTATACCTTTTTTCAATCATTGGTCTGTCATGGCCCAGAAATGCTTGAGTTAGAGTTTTTACATATCTGCTTAAGGCTGTTATTCATATTTCTTTGCTGGCAATATTTTTTAAACATGAATGAAATTGGTCTTCCTATACCCTATAGTCATATGACTTTAAGAATTATTAGGTTATGACACATAAATTAGGCAAACAAAAATATTTATGTTCATTTCACTGTCTTATAAAATGTAATGATATTCTAATGGAAACTTAGAGGAATTATATTAAATTATAAATGGAAACATTCAAACCACATTCTATTCACAGTGAGCCATGATTCTAATTGGAATTAAGGCAACCACTGCTTGTCAGAGCCTCCCTGCTGCCATGATCCCGTCCCACATCACCAATGTGCCTGTCTTGCTTTGTCTTCCTTACAGAAACGGACCAATGGACTTCGGAGAGCTTCCAGACAGGTGGACCCAGGTCTGTTTCTCATTATATATCCTATGATAACTGCAGTCAAGTGACTATGAAAGTATATGGAAATTGCTGTGAAAAGTCAGCTGCACTGCTGGCCTTTGTTCCCACTGTTTGGTCTATACCTTGTGACCAGGAGGTGAAGGTCTAAAGTGCAAATCATTCCTGGGTGGCTAACCTCCAGCTCCTTGTGCTTTCTACCAGCAGTGGTTGAGCTGGTTATTTGCATACTGAACAGCCTCAGGGTGCCTGCCTAATGCTAACCTACCCAGCACCCTCCTCATCTCCCTCCTAAATCAGGTAAACAGAACAACCAGCTCACCACCATTGTTCTTAGAGGGCAAGGGAGAGCGTGCAAATGCTACCCTCCCCATTTGGGGAGGGTTTCTTATTCTCTTTTATATGACTTGACATCAGCAAAGTGGTTGCCAGGTCTCTGAACAAGTGTCTTCTCAGCTGCAGAAACAAACCAAAACAAATAAACCAAAACAAACAAAACCCTGTCTTTTCCTAATATTGTGAAGATTACTCTATCGTTATCTTAGTATAATTACTTTTTCATTCATTAAGAAATTCCTTCCACAGTTTAGTGACTGAACATTCTGTTCTGGGCATGATCCTGTCCTCGGAGGTGTAAAGGAACTCCTAGATAAAGTGAATTTGATAGTCCATCAAGTGTACTGGGAAATGTAGGGTAGCCCCACTGGATCTGGTTACTGTCTAGATTCACATTCTCATCCACTGCACTGTTCGCCAAGCTGTAAAGTTGCTTATCCAAAGCATACCATCCTTTAACTGAAGCCACACCCAGGCTGGCCCTACCGGTTTGAGATGACAGAGATTATGGAAGCCCTGTTGCCTCCAGCTAGAAATTGACTCACTTATATCTCAAGATCTATTTAACTCGTTTAACTATAGAACAAAATTAATCCCATTAAAAACAAAAACACAGGGTTCTGTTTTACTTTTTAATAGTTCTGACTTTTCCAAGCCAAGATCCTTTGTAAGGCATCTATATGATGACATTTAGAAGAGAGCTCATTTGTTGTATTTAATAGGAATGTGTTTGTTGTATAAACGATGTTTCTTTACTGTTTTGTGTGTATTTTTATTCCAGAAAATAATCTGGCTTTTAAAAGTGTTATTCTGAAATTTATTTTTCTCCTCTGGGCATTTTTATTTAGTCTATTTCCCTGCAGAGAAATCCATTTACTTATAGAGTCAGAAGATACACATTTAACCCTTTATAATTTACTCCATAGCCAGTTTTCTACAATCCTTTAGATTATTTAAAGGAAAATGTGGTGAATTTTTAGACTATAAATATGGCCAGGTAGATCAGTAGATAAAGTCCTGCATGAAGAATAAGTTTACAAATATTCAAAAGGTGTGTCTGTACCTTACAGGATACTTTTCTGTAGTTTTAATATTTGCTTGTGAGTGCATTTCCCACTCACCGCATGTCTATGAAGAAACAAACGGATGATGATGCTCTCCGTGTTGTGGCCACAGTGAAGCTCCACACATCCCTTCCTTCAGCCACTCCTGGGTTAGGCCTGAGGTAGGCGTGGAGCTTGACTGCCTTTGCAGCCCTCCCTCCTCCTGCTGCTGACCTGCCTTGCTTCTTTGCTCCGGATGAACCTGTGTTTGACAATTGTCTTGTGAGCAGCTGATATGACTGTTGTTCGGCAGATTTTCACAGTTCTTGGGGGCATGTTTAGCCAAGACGTTTAAAGAGATATCCATACCACAGGCAGAATACGCACAGCTTTCTAGGAGCAGGGTTAGTCATTGGTGGCTTTGCTGTGGAAGTTCTTTTTGACTCTCCCACCCTCTTTTGTAACTAATGTCACTGACACTTCTAAGTTGTCATATATGGATTGTGTTTTAGAATCCCATAAGAATGGATTGTAGAAAAATAATCAGACTGTTGGAGGTGGGGCAAATTTCAGAGGTCTGTACAAAACTAAATCACACATAGACCTTTATTGTTGGGAAGAACAATAATACATACTTATGTGTACAGAAGAGTTAATAAACATTTGTTACATGAATTAGTGAATGACTACATTTTTCTTTAGATGTTGACTCTCTTTGTTTTTTTAAAAAAAATATATGATTTGGTTAAAATATAATTATATCACTTTTTCTCCATCCCTTCCATCCCTCTAATCTCTCCCAAGTCTCCCTTCAACTCCTTCCTTCCCTCCCCATATTGATAGCCTCTTCTTCTTCATTATTATTGTTATACAATATGTATGCATGTACATGTAACATACACACACACACACACACACACACACACACACAAATATATAAGTACAACCGGAGTCTGTTTTTATTGTTTGTGTGCGTGTGATTTTGCTTTGTATCAGACAACCAATTAGGGTGATCATCTCTGAGAGAGACTGACTCTCCCATTCTCAACAGTCATCAGTTACCTGTAGTGCCTTATTAAGGAATGTGATCCTGTAAGATTTGATCCCTTTCCTAGCTAGTATGTCTATTGATATTGCTATTGTTCAGATCTTGGTTATGCATCCATTTCTGTGAGAGACTGATTCACAAGCATCGTGGTATTCTGGTTCCTTCAGTTGTTATCACCCCCTGAGCTGCAGAGGCAAGAGCTTAGATACAGATATATCCACTGGACTTGACTCCCCATGATCCACTGATGTGGGTGGGTCCAGTGATGGTTTTCTGTGATGGTCTTCATTTACTCTAAAGAGAAGCTTCTTTGAGGAGAGGAGGGAGCTATACCTATCTGTGGGTATGAGGATAAGGTTTAGAATGTAATTATGAATTATTCTCGTCTAGCAAATTGGCAGTAGTAGAATGACCTCTAAGATCCCTGACCTCACTAACTCTAGGAATTTAGCTAAGTTTCTAGTACTAGGCATGGTTTCCCTCCTGTTGGTGGGCTGTAGTTCTAATTAGAGAGCACTTGGTTGCCACCAACATGTGAGTGCTACTTATTTATGGATATCTTGGCATTTTGGTTACTGTTGTGTTTCCTAGGAGCTACAACTGGGTAGGACTATTAACTGCTTCCCTCCGTTGACAAATTCAAGTATTTTCTGGTAGCATGGAAGCTAGACCATAGGAAGGAGGTTTTCAAGTTATATCTAACTCAAGTAATCTAGGTCCTGTGTTCATAGTGTGCAGTGTTTTCAGCAGTAGAGGCTTATTTTACATTCAGAGAGGGAACTAAGGAGAGCAGCCATTGTTTTGGGAGTCATGTGGACTACCCTGACTAACCTTTTTAAAGGGGATTTTCATGCCCAATACTGGATTTGTGTTAATCTGAGGTTCTTGTGGAGAGCATTGTTGATCCTACTGTCATAACTTCCTTTAAGATGTATGCGTGTATGTATGTGTGTGACTATGCATACACTTATATGTATATATAATTTAGTTCGTTATAGAGTAATGCAAATCCTTAATGTTTTAATCAAACAACCTTAGTGATATTTGTCCCATCTCCCTCCTTCCATATTGACCTTCCTCTCCCCTTCCTGTTTGCAACCCCCTTATCAATTTTTCCTCTTCTCAGTTCGTGATACCTGTGTCCCGCTATTTTCTTACTTTTTGAATTCGACCTGACGATGCGGTAATGAACCATGTCATGATCTAGTTTGGGAAGCATGGGTCTGCAATGTGTTGTATATACTTTGTATATACTTTAGGCTGTATATACTTTGACTGCTGTCTCTCCCTTTCTAGTTTGTTTCCTCTCCTGTTGAGGTTTTCGTACCTCTGAAAAAAGACTCATAAGAATACCTGCCTCACAGGTGTTGTGAACATGATGTGAGGTAGTATATACAAAGTGCTTTTGAAAGTGCTTAGCAAATAATAAACACTCATTCGTATCAGTAATTAATTTGTTCTACAGCAAGGTATTTAATATTGGACATTTTGTCATGTGGAGAGTCACCATTTGCAAGTTAAATATTTGAAAAAAAGATGCAATTTTCTATTAAATTTATATTGAATCAAGAAGTTGCAGCCATGCATAGTGGTGAATTCCTTTAATCTCAGAATTTAGGAGGCAGAGGCCACTGTGAGTTCAAAGTCAGCCTGGTCTACAGAGTGAGTACTAAGACACCCAGAGCTCCATAATGAGAGCCTGTTTGGAAAAAAAATAAACAAGAAAGTTGTATAATCATAGAAATATTCATCTTTCCTTTATTTTCTGATTGCTAAGCAACTTTTACAGTCTTTAGATTATCTTCATTAAAAGATACAAACAAGAGAGATGGTTAAGAGTGATTTGTTTTGGTTTCAATTGTTAGTTTCTGATTTTAATAAAGACAATGAAAACTCTCATTGAAAACTGTGGTATTATTTTGTAGATTTCTAACAACCCCAAGAAAGATGAGAGCTACGTGTTTGTGCTATGGTTTGTCTGTACACGTAGGACATTCTACTAGTAATTAGATCTAGTCTTTGTATATCATGTTAATAATGGTTTCACTGGTTTTCCTTGTTCTGTCCTAGGCTAATTTTTTTTTTAACAAACCTGAGTGCTTTTATAAATGTAATGTGTGTCAGATGCAAATTCTGGTAGCTCTTTTGAATCACTTAAATATAGCTGGATGCTTTCATCAGTTTGTACCTCTCTTCCAGAGACAGATGTTGGTATCAGGAAAACAACACTGTAGCAGACAGATCAATTATTTCAGGAACACGGAGGTGCTGGGTCTTTTTCAAGAACATGAGATCATAAATCTCAAGCAAACCCAAGCACTGCTGAAATATTTCTCACCTCAAGTGGCACTCAAGGTCAAAGTTACCAATTAAATTTTAATACTCAGGTTTAAAACTTTCCTCCTATCTAAGTATTAGAGACTTAAGGTTGATTTCTGATTGCATGTAGTATAATCTGTGTGTCAGAGCATGTGGTCTTTATACCAAGTTTATATTTCTAGACTTTTATATACATTTGTGGAACTCATGAATATGGAATGCATAGTCATGAGCTTAAAAAAAATCTGGTTGTTATTCTTTGTTGTGGTGTTTAAAGATTAGATAGAGCGGATGGGAAATGCTTTGGTAGCTCTCTGCTGTGAGCTTAAGCTGCTTATGTGTACTGTGATAACCTTGCATGGTAAGTGAACAGATAATGTCCAAGTGTATGAATCCTTTCAGAAAGCAAAGTCTTGTGTGTTCATTGTAACCTTCTTGATTATAGGAAAGATACACGTGATTCAGAAAGGCTGAGTTCTTACCCTTAGGAGCTGTCTTAACCATTTCTGACCAGATCCATCTTCAGTGAGGGTCTCTTTCTCTTCAAGATGAGTAGTGCCAATATTCATGCCCTTTCTGTCCTTATGAGAAGAAAGGATTGAAGGAATCTGCCATCATCAACTTCATGCCTTATGTGACACTAAACCCAGCCATATTGCTAATTATAAAACCAACATGTTTCTTCTCTACAATGTTTGTATTCTAGGTAGAAAAGAAATAGATTAAAAATACCAGGTTTTGGTTGCATAAATGCATATGTATATATATATTAGTTGTAAAGATTTAACATTGTGTACTATTCTACATATAGATACTTTGGAATATGGTACAGCATAGTATCTCAGAAAATAGCCTTACAAACATAGGAAAACATATTTTAATTACATAATGCATGCAAATAAACTAAATGAATTAGAAAAATAAGGAACTGGCTTGGATTACTTTTAAACTAACTTATGTGTATGATGTTTTCATTTATGTAAATAAACATTTTTCTATGCTGGCTTATGGTACTGAATTAGAGTTTAATATGGTTGTCTTTGCTGCTTTAATTTCAAAGGATTGCATTCCAAGTCTAAATAGAATTGCTGACTTCCTCTAGATTTGATTTTAAACAGAACAACTTATTCAGTAGAGAAATTTTATATTGCAGCTTCCGAGTAGAAAACAGTGATGAGGGAAAAAAAAACACCAACACACTATTTTTAAACTGTGACTCTAAAACTCATTTAAAAAATGATCCCTTTCTTTTAAATTAGGGATACAAATGCACCTTGACAGTTTTTGTAAATGAGCCTTTGTCTGCAATCAATAAGAAACGGTTTCCATAGATTGTCATATTTCCATATTAATCAGTCATTCCCATGTCTATCTTTTCTGTCACCTCCAAAACTAATTTTTCATCAAATATAAATCCTAGCTGAAATGGTAGGAGCCTAATTGTAAATGTAGAAAGATATTTCACATTGAGAGAAATAAACTTGAAAAAAGAAATGGGGCAAGGAGAACCCGGTGATTAAGATTCATTGCAGAGGAATGAGAAATCCAAGCTGTGAACAGAGCTGGAGAGTGTGCTCTGGTTTTTAAAATAGCTGATTTTCCTCCAAGCTTCTATTAAACTATGAACAATAAGACTAGTTCTGCGCCGAGGCAGTTGATCCCCTTGTAGTTATTTTCAGGACTACCTTTCTAATTCCCTTTGCCAGGATAACAGATTTCTGAAATGAACATCACAGCACCTGGCTCACGTCTCTTTTGGTTTGAGGATTTATTTCTCCTTTTCAGGGCTCGTTCAGAGTTCACAAAGGACCACTCCCGCTTTCTGGCGGGTCTGTACAAGCATTGCCAAGCCAGTCTTTCGTACTGCAAGATACCCCTAGAACAGGAACAAAGAGGAGGTGAATAGTTATAGATGTGCATCTGTGGAGGTGGTCCTTTTAGCAAGCAACATCAGTAATGTGACTATTGAGGTAATAAAATATTTGTGTTATAGTATACAGAACCTTTTTATGGATCACTTATGAATTTTAGCACAATCTTATTGATTGTGTTTTCTTTGGAAGGTAAAATATGCATTTATTAAATGTTTAGAAAAACATTCCAAAAAGGAATTCATAAATGCAGTGAGCTACTTTGAACATTTATCATTGACACAATATTCTTTACTTGGAAGATGAGATATGGACCATGTCTTCTTTTCTGTATCTGTGGCCATGATAGTTAACTACTGCTCCATATAAGAAGACAAACTATGTACCATGAAACACTAGATAAAAATAGAAACTTCAGCAATTTGTTATAGGCTAACCACTTCTGAGAGCCAGATAATCTCATTTTAGAACTGAGATCCCAACTGTTAAATGAAAGAGACCAATTGGATCAAAACATATTACTGTCCAATAACAGTATTTGGTGTAATATCTAACTGACCCTAGGAGAGAAACTATTGGCAAATTAGTTTATGATTATATTATTACCACAGTTCTTTTTACAAATACGTTTATCATATTAACTGGAACATGGGAATATAGTTTGCAAAGTTTTGGTCAAAAGAGCATATTAGTATTTAGTTATTTTTCAACTTCATCAAATTGATTTTCAATTTGAATGAGGAGATATGCTTACATTAGGTTCTTGTGTTTGCTTTCATCTCTGCAGCAGCGGCTGTCATCAGGGTTTCTTGTGGATGAACAGCCTAGTTTCTGGGCCCCACTTCCATAATGGAGGGATGCAGAAGGGGCTGGCTCAACTTGTCTGCAGAGAAATTTTTGTGTATTTTCTTTTCTTTCTTTTTTTCTTTTTTCTTTCTCTCAATTCTGGATGTACAGAATTTAAAAGGGGAAAGGGGGAGGATAAACCTTTCTCGGACCTTTCACCCATGAGGGTCCTGTGGCGGGCCTTCCCAGCTCTCCTACACTCTTTCTTTACCACTTGCAGCTTCTCCTAAAGTGCACCGGAGGCACATAACCTATAACAGGAGGCCGAGAAGGCCAACAAAGGCTGATCCCCAACAGTAGCTTTAGTTTTCAGTGCCAGGAGAGAAGCAGAGTCCTTGTCTCATGGTTGACGGTCTTCTCACCGTGTCCTTGTAGGTTAAAGATCAAGCTGGCATGGTCCTATGAACACAGATTCTGGCCTCTGAGAAACATCACACTGGCATTCTCCTATGAACACATTTGCTGGCCTCAGGGGAAGGCAGTGGTTATTTGCACCACTGTTACCTACTCAATGTTAGTACAGACTGGTTTATTTGATTAGAAAACATAGTGGACAAGACCCTAAAGGATCATGTTTTGTGGGGACTAATGGGAAGAGTCAGGAAGGAAAACCAAAGACAAGGATGTATTAAAGTTGGTCATAGCCTTCAGCTTCGACAGAAAGGAAATAATAAGGGAAGGGAAGGGCTGACCATTTGGTAATCTCTGTTAATCTGTTAATCAGTTTGTGTGTGTGTGCACGTGTGTGTGTTCATGAGAGATGGAGACAGAGACAGAGAGACCCTCCAGTAGTAAATTTCCATATAACTTTTCCCAAAAGTCCTTTAGTGTTACTTATTTCTCATGCATTCACCTATACCTTGACCTACCCTCCCTCATTCAAACCCTTTCCTCTCCATCATTCCCTCCATTTCCCCTTACATCAGAATTTTCAGAGACTGTAATTTATACTGCAGGGTCTACATTAGCAGTGGTCACCATGGATGTATAACCTTGGAAGAGCTTACACCTGTTTATGATCTCTGAAATGGGGAGAAGTAGCAATTATTTTCTTGTGTCACAATGAAGGTCAAATGGATTAATAGATGGCGCACTTTACCCCAACATTAGCAGGTATAGATTTGTAAGTGATGACTATCACTGATGGCTATACACTCCTGGACTGGTTCCATACTGGTGTGTCCTAAATAACATCTTAGAGGCTATGCCTCTGACACCTGAGCATGGTTTA
The DNA here is from genome assembly GCA_902729485.2 of Mus minutoides. NCBI lineage: Eukaryota > Metazoa > Chordata > Mammalia > Rodentia > Muridae > Mus > Mus minutoides. Next base: position 223,027 of record LR750328.1, read on the forward strand.
TCTGTATTCTCTGTTTCAGGTTTGCTCACACAGTCTCAGTTAGCATGTAAGGTGATGCTAGATGTCACCTGAAGGGTCATCTGGGGAAGGGTTTCCTTTCAAACTCAGGTATCTGGAAGGAGTATTTAATTTCCTTTAGACTATTGGACTGAAGGTCCTGATACCTACCACCCATTGCCAGATGCCACTCCCAATTCTTTGCTGTCTGAACTTCCTAACATTGGTGTTTATTTCACCGGAGCCAAGAAGGCAGTAGGGAATCCTAGCGATCAAAGTCTTATAGGACACAGTCATGACACAGGGTGACACTGCATTGTGGCTTCTTGCGTTTAAGATGATTGCCCAGAATCATGTAATGTATGGTGGGTACCAATCATACTAAAATCCCTCTAAACAATCTCACTATCCCACTTTCTTAGAACAGGGAAAGCCTCTTTCTAAGGCCTAACAGCATAGGACAGTGAAAATTAGCAGTGAGATCTGGTCTGCTTTGCAGACTTCCTTAGTAATTGCCGTTACCAAGCAGATTCATGGCTGATTTTATTTTATGCATTGTTAATTTTGAAAATGTTAATCTCAAATTGCTACAGTATTTCAATTAATTTGGACGATTAAAACTTAGCACCAGAAGAATCCCTTGCAGAAGATAAGGGAGCTAATTAGAGGCTCTGAAACAAACAACTGGTAGACCCTGGCTCAGAAACAAGCTGGGTGGGTGACTGGCACAGCTCTCTCCGCAGAACAGTTTTGAAGTAGAGAGGCTGATTTCTGGCAGGCTACATATTAAAGTTGACTGAAGTTGAATTTTTCAAAAAGATATTTTAAGGCATTAACTGTTTAATATATAATTTAAAAATATGGTGCAGTTCTGAAAACTGTCTTATTTTGCTATGTTATCTTTTTTGAGTAACAATAGCAGTGGGCAGGAATGCAATAAATATTCAATGTTCATTTATAACTGACAGGTGAGAGGTAGGCTTTAAAATAATCTGGCTTTCTTTAATAAATTAAACTTTTGCATTTAGAAGTTTATTGTGAAAATCTTAGGAAAAAATGATGGGAATTTACTAAAATGTTCCCTGAAGAAAGAAACATGTATAATCTACTCACTCAGGTGACCCCTCCTTGGTTTGGTTGGTCCTCATGCTGTGTGTGTGTGTGTGTGTGTGTGTGTGTGTGTGTGTGTGTGTAGAGTAACGTGTTTGCAAAGTGTCTGATATTTCAAGATTTGCTGTTCTGCTTTTATCCTTTTGTTTCCTGAATGCATTTGTTCAGCCATTTGACAAGTCTGCAGGCTTGGGTTAAACTTAAAGAATGAACAAAACCTGTTCTTGCTTCCACAGAACTGAGTGGTAGCAGAGCAAAGGTACTATTGAAGATTTGGGTCGGTGACTATAAGAGACTGTGAAGGGTACGTGGAGATCAGGGAATGAGGTCTAAACTGGGAAGCACAGCACAGAGAGATGGTTGATTAAAAGGGTGAATGGACGATAAATATGGTTGAAGGGAAGAGCTCTGGTCAAGGCTAGGAGGGGTCTCAAGTACAGCGTATTAGAGAGGGAGAAGTAGAGAGTGTAGAAGAAACAGGGCAAGATATTTGTTGTTCCACACCAGGAAATTAAGAGTGCAGTCTCTCTGGAAGAGACCATTAAGCCTTGGAAAAGTTGTAACTAGAAAAGTAACATGGTTAGCTAGGTAAAAAAGATCATCCTATTTGTAATTTGAAGGGAATCTTGAATTCTTAAACGCTCTTCAAAAATGTGAAGTGATTTTTAGCTGGGTTTATTGTTAAACATCATTCCGTCTAGTTTTTATTATTGTAAAAAAATGAAAGGACATGAGCAGATGTAGCCATATGGATGATATCTATTTAAGAATGGAGTCATGAAGTTAGAGTTTCTGGGTCAGTGAGGATAAATTCAGATAGAGAGGTGTGTGTGTGTGTGTGTGTGTGTGTGTGTGTGTATTAAAACTGTCTTTAATATTACATTGCATTATATCTGCATTATTATTGGCATAAGAGGATAGGTCATTTTCTTTTCCTTTTATTCGATGGAAATGAAATAGTGTTTTTAAACTTATCTGAGCTGGTAAATCTATTGTAAGTTCAAAATATCATGAAGTCAAAAATGCAGTAAGTCAAAAATGCAGTTAACATACTAGGCATCAGTGTTTTATAACCCATTATATCATCGTGTGTGTGTGTGTGTGTGTGTGTGTGTGTGTCTGTCTGTCTGTCTGTCTGTCTGTCTATGTACACTGGGGATCAAACTTAGGGCCTTACACATGCAAGTACCCTACTATGAGTATCAGTTATTCATGCTCAGTTGCAACCAACTTGAACCTTGGCTGGCTGATGCTACCCTGAATGTGAAGAGAGCATTGTATTGTATTTGCCTATACTGGGAAATATATATAAGCTCTGAGTATGATTTCTATTGAATGACATTAACACTACCAGAAAGTCCAAAGTCATAAATAAGGACCTTACATTGAGGAACTCCTATAGTTAATATGTACCAGTAATTTCAAATACACAAATAAATAACATTCTTTAAAAATATTTGGATAATTTTCTAGCATATTTGTTTCTATATAGGTTTCAGATTTGCAGGTGCTCAAAGGTTTTTGAATTTTATTTTTGTGCTTAGATATTTTAATATACTCTTAAGTATATCTAATGTGGACATCAAAAATTTAAGTTTGTGCAATAGTATTTATGTTTATTTTCAGTGAAGTTATAACTTTCTTTAATTTAAAAATTTTTAAGACTGTATTCTCTGATCACCTTTAAAATTCACATCAAAATGTTTTCAACCACTTTCCAACTGTTTACATATTTAAACAATTGTTTTCAAATGTTGCTTAAAGTCTGCATTCTGTACTTTGTACCTTTGCAATTTTTTTTAGACTCATAGTTTGCTTAGACAGTGCTATCTTGTACAAATTATGTAACGATACATGCTCTGTGGAGCTAAGAAGATAATAACTTTAAATAAATATCATTGATCTACATGAGAAAATCAGATTTCCTTGTTTATAAAATATGAAAAACAACCCACTAAGATTACATTACCTAAGTCTTTTGATGTAGGAAGAAAGACAATATGTGTCTGTCCCCTGGTATTCAGAGTGACTATTCCCAGTGTCCTCTGTAGGCTTCAGAGTCGGTGTCTTAATGTCATGTGTCCTTCTCGTGTTCATTTTCTCAGCTGCTCTCAAGAACAAGACTAGGCCTATGACTTCATAAGATCTTTACTTTAGTGATTGTTATGTAACTTTCAGTCTCTGCTTAATGTTAAGTGAGTAGTAGAGATAGCTTTATCAGGAGTAGTGTGCCAGTCTCTGCTTCAGGCCTCTAGTTCCGGAAGTTTGTGCTGTGGTCTCTGCTCATCCTGTGCTTGCTTTCTGTTGTTCTCGTGGTCCACAGCCAACTGCAGACCAGACACACCACAGGGGAGAATTTCAGGAATAAATTCACATCTTTCTAAGTAGCACGATGAAAGCTTTCTATTGTCCACCCTTATCCAGCTAAGGATAAGAACAAATTGTTTATATCCACACTGTGAATCCCACCTCGTGGGTGTGTAGGTGAGAGTGTACTGGTACCATCTGTGACTTTAGTTATCCACTAGAAGTTGTGAAGCTCTACATCGTTACGAACCATCTTACATTTAAGAAACATCTTCCTAGGGGAAGTTGTAGGACCTGGTTGAAATAACACCTCTTGGGTCCTACCTGGCACATGGCTTTTCCTTTTAGAAAACATGTTTCCTGATGCCCAGATGAACACAGGGCTACTTGTAGGTCCCTGTTGCTTTCAATGGTAAAAAGATGATAATGTGATGCCTTCTGTTTGGGACAGAGTGTTTCCTCTTGGGACTACGAATTGCTCTTGCAGTTTAGTCTAAACACTGAAGCAAGCTTGTACCCGTGCAAATGCCCACACATTTCTTCACCACCTGCAGCTTTCACCCCTGAAAAAGAAACTGGCCATTTTAAAAAATGGAATGCTATACTTCAGAGATCCCATATTTAACTATGACGAGAATCTTCCATTTAAATTCAAGAAATATCCAGGAGCCAATCTGGTCAATGGTTTTGAGAAAATGAAATGGCAACACCTTCTTGGAATATCAAACTGTTCAAGGATATGTATTTTTTTTTTTTTTTACCTTTAGCAAAACAGGAAGAAATTGGAAAACATATGCACCCAGGTCGAGCTTCCGATGTATTTTCAACTTGAACTGGCACTTTACTCGTGTTTGTAGTGAGTTTGAAAATTAATTTTGGTGAAGCATTTAGATTTAAGAGAGGAAATTTTTGCTATCTTGGACTAAATCAACGTTTTCGGCATCTCATTAATCACTGCCTTATGTAACCACTTTCCCTACCTGAGAGAAGCTACGGAGATGAGAGAAGTTTATGATATCAATGCCAAGCACAGATCTCGCCTCTCCAAAAGGAGTTCATTAATCATCATCGAAGCACAAGAAAAAAAGACACACTTCATGATTCATGCCAATTTCTTAAGTAACATTTCTTAAAAGGAAAAAAAAATGCACCATTTTTTAAAAATCTCATTTGAAAAGGTTTTAATTTGGATGTTAATGTGTGGTGTTATATAAATTTAAACTGTTCTGAGAATTCCTGTACATAGTGCATAGCAAGCAGTAGAGTGTATGGGATGAGAGTTTGAACTCCTGGCTGATATCAAGCTCTTGGCCTTGTTGCTTCCTGCCTGCGTGGTCATAATGCATTCTGTACTTCAGATGAAATGCTTGGGACCAAATGATGGGCCAGTGGTCCCAGTATCCTGACCTACAGCAAAATGCAAAGCCTTAAAACCTGTGAATCTGTTTCAAGACAACTATGTGTGTCATTATGAAGGCCTTCTTCATAATTCTTTAATCAGACAACTGAGGCAATTCCTTCATCCATAGCAAATGGAATCTAACAATGATACAAAGAGTCAATGCAATACAATAAAAAATTAGAGCCAATTTATGAAGTATTTTTTTGAGACATGGTACTGCTATGAAGTTCAGGTTGGAGTGGTGGACTTAAAACTTCAGATTCTCTTAGCATTCTGGGGTAACAAACCACACCCCTCTCTGGCATCTTAATTTTGCCATGTGTCTTGAACTCTCAGTGGTAGCTTTTGGGGGGTGTTCAAAGTTTCACTAGCTCTTTAAGATCAGCCCTGGGTTACCATGTCATCTATCCAGGGTTTGCCCCCACCCCCACCCATACCCCTACCTCCATTGAAGAGTTTAACATTTTGTCACAACTATGTATTTACATCCTTTTGTTCATTTTCTAATTTATAAAACTGTTTACCAATTAGAGAAAATGCATAAGAAACAGTGCCTCACCAATAGATAAAAAGGATGACAACATTAAAACTGAAAAAGATCCCATACAGACCTTACATGAGAAAATTTCAACATCATAAAACATTTTTTTAAAATAAAAACCTGGCATAGAAATCAAAGGGGGCTCCAATTTATTAGCTTATGACCATCAGCATCCGGGTATGCAGTAGGAATGGATTCAGAAAGGAAGTTCCCCTAAAAGTGAGTTGTTTTGTTCCTATCAGAAGTCTTTTCCTTTCCTATTCTTTTTTGTTCTTTTTCTTTGGTTCTTTAGTCTCTGCTATTAGAACCACCACAAAGAGAGAGACCAAGATGTTCGAAGGACACAGTGGAAGGTGCAGCCTGAGGTTTAGGAGCGTCAAGAAACAGACACGGCCCACATCCAGCTATAATAGCCTGGGCAATTCTGTCTGCCCTGTCTAAGCCATCAGAGATAAAGAGGTGGCACATGGATGCCTAGCGAGGGTCATTTTAAAACTCAAAATAGCTGAGGAAAGGAGGTGGGGCAGAGAAGAATTGGAAGAGGTCTCTGGAAGGTGGACTCGAATCAAAGTTCAGGAAGGGATTTTTCTGTCTTCTGTTGTAAAGGACACTAAAGAACACACATAGCAAGTGTGTCTTTTCTGGTGCATTCTTTTGACCTTCTTATCAGCTCTGGACATTCTCTCTTGGGGATTTTCTCTGTAGAGTCAGCGCTGAATCCTTCACAGATCCTGACACCCACACTCCCTTGTTGCAAAAGAGTAGGTGAGCATTACCATGCCGCCTAAGTAACTTGGGAACTGTTGCACAAAGCCTCCTTGGCAGGGTACCGCCAGCTCAGACTCCATTTAACTCGGGTCACGGCAGATGATAGACTTGACCTTAATTAGAAATTCCTGCTGAATCAGGAAGATTTTTCTAAAATTTCACCTTTTGTTTTGCAAGCTATTCAGACGCCCATCCCTGAATTCTGTTTGTGGTGTCCTCTTGCTGCAGTGTGGAAAACATTGACAATTCACTAGTCTCTCTCTCTCTCTCTCTCTCTCTCTCTCTCTCTCTATCTATCTCTCTCTCTCTCTCATTCTCTCTCTCCTGAGTGCTTTATTGAGGACAACCACTTTAAATTCTTATATGCATAGTCTGTATGTCCATGTACACGTTGGTGACATAACTGTGGACTGAGGTTTCAAGTGGCTCCATGATGCACTTTATATTCACACTATTTTCTGTTCTCACAACAAATGAGAAAAAGCTATGCTGATGATTTAAAGCACCTCAAAATCTAACAAAAGTGGCAAACACAGTTTCTATGTGACCTGTACACATTCTCCTCATACGTGTTATATAGTTTCTAGGTTCTTTATAATGCCCAATAGAATATAGATTCTACATAATAGGGCTTTTATTGTATTTTTGGAGAATAACAGCAAGGAAAAGGTCTGTGCATGCCTAATTGAGTTGCACTATTTTTCTCCTGAATGTGTGTTTCAGTCTGTTATAGGTGGAATTCGTGATTGTAAAACCCAGAGATACAGAGAGAAAACAGTGGACGTTTTTCCTGAACCCAGTTAAAGAAGTCAGTATTTTAAGCTAGTTTAGGAGTCTTGGGAGGGAACACACACTACATTGGTGCACCTTATCAGTTGATTCTTCTTGTATCCAGACTAGCTTCAGCTGTGAACACTTCAGGTTTGTGGGCCATGGAGGATGTGCTGCTAAGAAGGACAAGGAAATCTCCATGGTCAAGTTCTGCAGGAAAAATACACCAGGTTGCAAATCCCAGAGAGAAAGGAAGGTCCAGGGCTTTGAAATCAGTGTTTCTGGGGAGACGCAGTCCCTGCTATTGTGTGAGGATCTAGGTCCCAGAGGAGAGAGGGTGATCTGGAACTGACTAGAAGGCCTGAGAGGGTTTCCTCTGAAAGATGTCCGTTGGCAAGGTGGGGCAAGTGGACACTGTAAACACTCTCAAGTTTCTGCTGCCAATATCAAGGAAGAGAGCTCAGACCACAGAGCCAGGGCCTTTTCTTACTGCGTCTCTGCCATGGTTTTGAAATTAAACCATAAAATCATGGAAGTATTAGCAAGTGAACCTGAACATGTATAATAAGACTGGTGTTCGTTCTTTCTATGTCGTTTCCACGTGGTGTCTTTCTGTTTGTGTAGGAATGAGGGTTTGTGGCACAGTTGTGCTGTTTAAAATAATTTACATACACTGACTGTATTTCTGTCTTGTAATTTATTATTGGTAGTATATGTGTGCATAATCCGCACAGAAACAACATCAGTCAAGTCGTATCCACTCAACTGTAGCAGTCTTCTTTATAATAAATGTATTTACATTATTTCTATAAAAAACTTAGCTTATATCTTGGGCAAATAGAGACTTTGTTGGCTTATACTTTCTGCATCATTGCCCTCTTCTGAGAGGATGCTCTTACGTCCTTCACACACCATAGAGTGTATGTGAAGCCTGAGAATATAAGTGCTTTTGCACAGCATGCTTGGGACATGCCTGTCACCATGTCTGTGTGGAGGGATGTAGGTTTGAGGTCAGCCTACATTACATAGTAAGAGAACAGATCTTGAATGTAACAAAAAAGAGAAAGAAGAGGGAGACAGAGAAAGGAAGAGGAGGAAGAAATTGAAAATGGAAAAGTGGCTTATTATCATCGACGCAGGGCTCAGCATTTCTCCACTTATAATGCATCTTTAGGGAATGAAGCTCTCACTTTCTGGAGGGATGTTAGCATTCATCTTATCAAACTGCTGTGTATAGATTAAGAAGAGAAGGGCTTGTCCAGCCTTAAGATTATGCCTAGCCATTTGTAGGTTCTTGCTGAGAATGGCTGGTCACTGTCATTACACCCATCTCAATCCTGGATTAAGGCAGTTGGGAAAGGCAAGCTGAAACCTGTAAGGCAGGACCACATTAGTTCCATACAACCAAGGTTAGTGGTCATGCTTTGGTTTGGTTTATTCTGATTTTAAGGATCTAGTTCTGTTAGCTGCAAAGCAACCCTCCCAGCTCTTTGGCTTCTCTGCATCTCACACGTTATGCTGGTTTGGAAACTGACTTTGCAGATTCCAGAGCAAGCCTATCTAGGCTTGAATCCAGTTTCTCCTCTCCATTTGCCTTGGTCCCTTATGCCCCTGACCCTTCACATGTCTTCTTCATTCAAAGGAATTTCATAGTAAGGCTTTCTTCTTGGTATTTGCATTGCATTTGAAAGCTGAGGCTCTTAGAACAGGGTCTGGCACATGATAAGTGCTTTATGAATGTTTGCTAGTATACTTAATGAGAAATAGTTCATTATTGCATGATAATGACACATGGCACACAGGTCAATAGAACATTTAAAGGTTGCTATAGATGAATATTTAGAGTTGAAATTATGCTGTTCATTTAGTGAAGGCTTTTCAAGGAGGATAGGGAGCCAGATATAGCACGTGTCTCCGAAGGCAGTGGTACTTTGTTACTCTATATAGTTCTGTGGTTCTCAACCTTCCTAATACTGTGGCCATTTAATACAGTTTGTTATGCTGTAGTGACCCCCCAATAAAATTATGTTGCTACTTCATAACTGCAATTTTTCTACAGTTATGAGTCATAATGTAAATATCTGATGTGCAAAATATATGATATGCGACCCCTACCACACATACACACCAAAAGGGTTGTGACTCACAGGTTGAGAACCACTGCTATAGAAAGACATTCACAAGAAGTTAGTAGGAATTTCAGTTCTTACCTTTAGGACCCCATGCAATCAAGACACATTTTATTTGCATAAGTCCATTTAACTTCTGCCCTGAATCTCTCTACTCCTTCCTTGTTAAGACTATCTTCTCAGGTGTGGGCAGCTGTGGCCTCTGCTTAGGAGTGTGTCAATATCCCAGCTTTGTTAGGCACCTGGCAAGCCTTGGAGCCCAACACCTGGAGACCACAGAGCAGGAAGTAACCCCTTATCTAAGACCTATTCACCTCTGTCCGCTTCTGCATCCTAGCCCCTCCCTGATTCCTTGGTTCAGTAGAAGGTTGCCTCTCCCCAAGGCCCCACTCCTCTGAAACACCCAGTAATTATCAGAGGCTTCTGCAAGCCTGTGCTCACTCACTCTCCTGCAGCACTCCCTAAGGCAAAGAAACAGAGCTCTCAGCCACCTGCTTCTAAGAAGGAGATAGGGACAACCCTGGGGAGAGCCTGCATTAGGGGATATTTGATAAAATGGCCTTGTTACCAAAGATAAAAGTCTGGGCTGATTGTTGAAACAGTTTTAGCACCGATTTCAGCTGCCCATTGTGGTGGCTGTTTCACAGTGGAAGGCTCCCCGAACCTTGCTAAAAGGTAGGCAGAGCAGTGGTATTCTCTATGGTCCCAGCTTTTGAGAAATGAGACTTGAACTCCTGTTTTTTTTTTTTTTTCTCCACTTGAGAGGAAGCACTTTAAGGTTCAGTAGCTAGTTGTAGTTCCACAAGTTGTTGGACATTTGGGGTTTTATCATATGCTTGGAAATGGAGGTTGATAGTGTTGATTTCTAATCCCTGCTCCTGTCCTAGGGACAGCTACACACTTTTCCTATATTCATAGGAAAAATGAGGCAGAGGACTGGAAGGAAGAGGAAAGTATGAGGGAGAAATCTGGAAGAGCCTGTTTTCCTTAGGGTATACAATACTACTTTCCAGTCTTTCCTCTTTGTGCTTCTGGTAGAATAGAGGAGAATGGGAGGGGGAAATGAGAGGAGGAGCTGCCGGATGGGGGTGGGACTGGTATTGGGATGTAAAGTGAATACATAAATAATTTATAAAAAGAATACATCTGCTTTTCTTTACTGTCTTTCCTAGGCAGTTTGGCCTGTAGGTACCACCCACTACCATTTTTTCTTATTTTCCATGGAGTGGGTGTGGTGCAGAGGCAGCAATATTTGAGGCAGTGCCTTCCTATCGGGGAAAAGATATGATAGGTATGCAGTAAGACTGAACATGGGGTCCTTACCCTTCTCTGAATCAGGCAACCTGGTCATGATGGAGGGTCTCAGTGTTGATCTCTGAGACATTGGCTCCATGGTCAGTAGAAATGGCCACATGCAGGCAGGGTTCCTGGGTCTAGTTTGAATCCTGTTGAAAACTCAATCCCAGATGACCAATTTGGAGAAAGTATATTTGGGAGCTCTGGTTAATGATATATGCATGTTACCTCTGCTGCGGGACTGATTCTATCTGTTAAGTACTTGCTATTCATCTTCTGAACACAGTGTTTAGCAGTAGTTGCCAGGGCAAGTGGTACGATAAGAGGAGCCTGCCCACTAGTGGGGACAAGTGTTTTCTCTGTGACATTGTGGAGACTTATGGCCCAAAGTCATAAGATGGTCAAATTAACTTTAGTAAAGTTAGTCCTCTTGGTTTAAATTCTCCATAGAAAATGCATCTCTTATTTCCAAGGCTGGCATGGACCACTTCCAGCCTCTGTTTTCCTCCAACCCTCCCTCCTCCTACACCACCAGTATTTATAAACTAGGATTCAATTTATTGGCTATCAAAATAATTTTATCTCATCTGAAGCTAAGTTTTTTTTTTTTTTTTTTTTTTGCCTCCTCCAGGCCATTGGAGGAATAATTGCTGAAGTGGGGAGGGTATGCTTCTGCGTACACTCAGAGTGGTATTAGGAACTTGTTTTCATTTCTTGATTCATTACATATAAGCCAGCCTCTAAGAACCTCACTTCTACCTATGTTCTTGTTCATTTGTTCATCTTAGTTTCTGTAGTACCAGACCTCTGAAGAATTTTCACCTATACTGAATTCTTTCTTGCCACCCTGTCTTACCACATTTTTTTTTTTTTTGGCTTACTAGACCTCTGGTTAACTCCTATTTATCTGTCACTCAACCATCCAAACGGAGCTCTAGTATTCCTGTATGTACTCTTCCCAGAGGCCTCTCTGAGTCTACACATATGGTAGGCCATGTATATTCCTTTACCAGGTCTGTGCTGCCACAATAGGTTTGTTTGTTTGTTTGTTTGTTTGTTTGATACTGTTTTCCTCTGTGTAGCTCTGGCTGTGCTAGAACTCCCTCTGTAGACCAGGCTGGGCTTAAATTCCTAGAGATCCACCTGCCTCTGCCTCCCAAGTTCTAGGATTAAAGGCATGTGCCACCATTGTTGGTATCAAAAGACCATTTTTGCAGATCTGCTCCAAACTCAGGATGTCACACATAGGTGACACCTGTTGCTATGACAACCATGTACCATCCCAGAGCCCACTTCCCACACTTACCTGTGAACAGGTTATGTCACAGCCTATATAAAAGACAGACCTTTCCCACTTTAGCCCCCCTTTTTTTCCTTTGTCTTTCTCTCTTTCCCCCTCTTTGTCCCCAGTAAACCTATTCCACGTGGAGCTGCTTTGGCCTTATGTGGTATGTCCAGACTTGAGCCACTGTTCTACAGCATCAGCCACCACCTGGCTCACCAATTTTTTTTTTTAAGTGAACCAGTGTGTGATACTGTCTACAAACCTTCATAAACTATTATCTGTAGCTTTGTCCTTCCATATTTAGAACTTAGTATCAGGAACACTATAGGTGGCCAGTCAGCATGCACTTAATGCACCCGTGACACTGTCTTTATGAAGTATAACCCTGAGGCCTATTTTGAAAAATCACTTAACCTTCTGATAAAGCTGATATGGATTTCTTCTCTACACCCAGACAGCTATGAAAATAACTTGGTAATAAGACTAACAATTGTATTTTATTGGCAGTTAACTTTGTGAATTAGAATATATAAGTGACAAAAGTCACTGCATTCTCCTACTGATGAGTATCTACTAGTTATGTTAATATTTTTCAGGGTGTAAGAAAAAAGAATAAAGGACTTTAAAACAGTAATACAGAGCATGGCATCTTTAAAAAGTGATGTTTTCAAAAGTTTTGCAGGAGTCTTTAAATTTTCCCTATCATCCACTCAGAGCTGAATTGGAACAATAGGAATCTCATTTAGGGTGTATATTATAGACTCAGTAATGACCACAGCCAAGTAGTACTGTCACTCTACTCATTTGGCATTATAAGGAGGAGTTTGCTAGCATAGAAAGGCAAAGGAGTCAGAATTTTCAGCAAAGGTAAAAGACTAGCAACTCTTCAAATTTCAAAATAGTATTTGTGATAGCTATTCCAAGTTGTCAACTTGACTATATCTGGAATGAGCTACTATCCAGAAATGGAGGGCAAATCTGTGATCCAGATCTTGAGGGATAGAGGCCATGAAAAATTTAGGTCTAGGCAAGGTGGTACACACCTTTAATCCCAGGAGACCGAGACAGGCAGATCTCTGAGTTCAAGGCCAGCCTGGGACTGAGCAAATTGCAAGTAAAGAATAGCTTAGGTCCAGCTGTGGTGGTCCACACCTTTAATCTGGGCCATACATTCTGCTGGCCTTCTTTTCCTTCTTCTTTGCTTGCTTGGACTTACTTGCCAGCACATCTTTTGGAACCTACTTCTTCAGGATTCCAGCTTATAGAGAAGACCAGCTGAAACACCTAGCCTCAGGAAACTGAGCAACTGCTAGATTCTTGGACTCTCCACTGTTGGATTCATTGGACTGCAGACTGTAAGTCATTCCAATAATTTCCCTTACTATATAGAGAAATTCCATAAACTCTGTGACTCTAGAGAACCTTGACTAATACAGTATTCTTTTCAAGCTCTGACTACCTCGTTGGCTCTTAATTATCATCATGTTGTACGGATCTGCCTAGTAGTTTTTCTAGCTTGAATTTGTTGGGTGAGCGAGGATTTTATGAAGTCATTTCTTTACTGTGTTTATTTTCAATCCACACCCACCTCAAATTAATAAAATCCCAGAGACCCCTTTAAGGGATGAGGGTTACGGTTCTCTCAATGCTTATCCTGAGATGTTTGCAGAGATATTGTCAAACCCTTCCAGTAGAGCACTGTGTGTATGTATTTTGCTGAGTGGCTTTTGAGGGGCAACTGAAGTATTTGGTGTGGGGCAATGAAGGTTTGCCTCCCCCACCCACTGTAAGTTTCTTTTAATAAACTCAACTTAAACCAGCCCTTTCAGGGATGAGAAAGGTCATGCCTTGACATTTCTTTTGCTGCTGTTAAGATGGCTAGGCCATAAGATTGCCTACTGCTCTCGCAGAGGGCAAAGAACATTTTCTGCTCTTGCAGAGGAGTATGGATTCAAGAAAACTTTCATAGCAGCTCACAACTACCTATAATTCATGGTCCATAGGAATCAACTGACCTCCATAGGAACCCCGTGCTCACATTCACCCACCTCTCTCTCTCTCTCTCTCTCTCTCACACACACACACACACACACACACACACACACACACACACACACACATATTTGCATATTTCCAAAGAGCAAAAGTGTTTTCAAGTCCCTGGATAAGCTTTCTGCAATGAGAATTACCACTTTTGGAGATTTGTAAGCAATCTTGGTTGACCAGAACAATAGAGTCAAACATTACACCAAGAGCTTATCTAGAGTTACCACCCTTATCTTTAAAACATGCATTCTTTAGCAGATTTAGAAGGTCATTAGGTTGATAAGAAGTATATAACCATAAAATCCTAGGCACCTTCCAGAAGACAAGGACAGCCTTTGAAGCCCTGGTGGCAGCAGGTGTGTAGGCCTCTACTGGCAACATCAGGTCTCTATGGTGGAGAATCCCTACCCCCGTTAACACCTGCCCATCTCTCAGCTGCCTCTAACTGCTATATTTAAGTAGTAATAGAATAGACTTAGAAGCTTGTAGCTCTATTTCTTTTCCCATTACTCATGTGCCCCTTTCTACCCATTAAGCAGGCAGAAGGTGCTTGTGTTAGCGTTTTTTCTTCGAAGCATGGTGAACAGCAGAGCTTCTGTTGAGTTAGTACATGTCCCAGCTAAGACATCCTTATGTAACCTGTTCTTCTAGTCAGACTTGGAGACTTCAAAAGCTTTGAGGCCAGTGTTACTGAATAAAATCTCTTCAGCTCTTAGTGCTTTTAATGTACTAGGAAAGAGAATCAACAGTGTGTGGGCGTTGAGAGCCAGCAGCCTAAGGACGCCGAACAGGACCCTGTGTATGTGTGTCAGCCCCAGAAGTATTGTGTCCTCATGTCAGGAAAATACATTTTTTTTCCCTCTAAAATCATTTTGAAAAACTTTAAGATTGAGTAGTGAAAGAATTAAGGATTTATTCTTTTATGCAGTTTCTTTTAATACCTTCATCTCAAATGTTTTAGATTTAATGCTAGACTTCTTAAAAAACAGTTGTCACATTTCTAGTATAATTTTAATCTTTGGGGGGAAGGGGAATGGATATGTATTTGTGTTGGTGGCATGTGGGGGTACAAATTTGTTGTCAGGCTTCAATGCTGAAAAACACATAGCAATTCATCATTTTAAAATGGCAGAATATCAAACACAGTGCTGTGCAATTGAAATTTCAGAATTGTACCATGTAAGCAATTATTAATGTTAGAAATTAAAATTTCATTTGCTTACAATGCTGTTTAATTTTTTGCTTGTGGGCAGGTAATGATTTGAAGATCTAAATAATAACTACTCATTCAGAAGAGAAAATGACTTCTCTCAATCAATCTGACATGCCAAGTTTATTATTTACTGATGCTTATTTTAATTTATTTTAACAGGTACAGAAAAATAAAGGCTATACATAGAAATGGAGAAGCATGTGTTGTGTACATTATATAATGCTCATTATTTTAAACATATTCTTCTCCATAAGTAGTTATTATCTATTTATAGCACAAGCTGTTTGGATTAACAATGCATTATTTTATCTGTAGTCACCTTAGTCTGCCTAATGTTGGAATATAATAGGTATATAATGAAACTACTGTGTAATGATCTTTGTTCTAAGAATTTACAAGCTAATCCTTGCCTCATTTGAAATACAGAATTGACCACATACTATTTGGGGAGCACCCATCAAAATTAGGATTACAGTACCAGAGTCAGTAGCACCCCTTCCCTAATGGGAAATCAAGCGGAGCTGGATGAGGGTGTGTACCATATGCCTTTCAAAGAATCTTCCTTTTTTTTTTTTTTGGATATTTTCTTTATTTACTTTTCAAATGTTTTCCCCTTTCCAGGTCTCCCTTTGGGAAACCCAAGACAGTCCTGTATAGTTAGTCATCTTTATCTCAGGTCCTGGGATCCCTTGCACAGGAAACTTGTTGATTCTAGTAGATGCCCTGTGTCTCTCATCTGACTCGTGTTCAGGTTGCACTCTCTCAACTTCATTATGGCATTCTCCATAATGTCATGGGAAAAATGAGCCTGGGGCAGCCTTTAGTTTTTCAGCTAGGAAGCACAAATTTATTGTGCTACTGAAAACAGAAAAGACACTGAAAGATTTATTACTTGAAGATCCTAGGGTGGGAGGCTGGAAGGCATAATGAGTCAGAGATGAAGTCCTCCAAACCTGGAGCAGGAATGACGAGACAGGCAGATTCGCAGCAATGGTATATATTACATAGCAGGTGTGGCTCATCAGGACATAAGCAAGAGCTGGACAGTCTGTTAAAGGAGAGGGTAGGGAAAGCTAGCAGGGTAGTTCTTAAGCCTCCAAGCTTTTGTCTTTGGCTACTAGCTGAACTATTTGGGTGTGGCATATCCCTGGAAATTGATACAAGGGCATCTGAGATCTACTTCTGATATGAGAAAGTTAAACTTGAATTCAGAACTAGGCCAAAGCCATGTAAAATGACAAGCATGCTTGAAGGCACGCACATGTGTACACACACACACACAGACACACAGACACACACACAGACATACACACACACACAAACAGACACACACACACACACACATATCCTATATTGTGTATATATTTATATAAGCAAATTAACCAAGAAGTATACTTACACTTATTAAAACTGTTCTAAATTATTTATCATTCCATGATAAACAGTGATTCAGCCTTTCATTTATTCAGCAAGCATTTATTGAGAGACTATCAGGTACCAAACACCATACTGAGGATAAAGAATTGAATAATTTATGTTGTTTGACCTTGGGAAGCTTATAGTCGAGTGAAGATGAAACAGAATTGATGCATAATTTATATTTCATCTAGTAGTTTTCATGATGTGAATCCTGAAGGCTGTGGGGCTTCAGTGGGACAAAGGCATGTGCCTGCCTGGGAATGGAAGGGATCTAGGTCAATGATGGCACCTCTGAGAGACTGGGATGATCACAGAACCACGAGCTGGATCTTGTGTCATGGGAATGCACGACCAACTCAGTACCAACTTTTTTAACTTAAACATTTGGGCAACAGAGATTTCATTGGAGGATTTTGTTCACTATCAATACCAACAAAAATAACATTTTAAATTAAATAACCTTTGGCTAGAATGTGTCTTAGTGGTAGAGATAAGCAAGGTCTTAGGCTCAGTTCCTAGCTTCCAAAGATCACCAATTCTCCAAAACAAAATTAACTATAGAAACTGAAAATTTTCATCAATAAAATGTCTCATAATTTGACAATATAATATAGCTCATTACCATTGTACCATGTATTTTCATATACTTTTGAAAATAGAAATGGTGTCTTAATGTGAACTTTGCTATAAATTTCACTCTCCCACCAATAACCTGCTTGAGTCCAGTCTATTATATTATATTATATTATATTATTATAACAGTCTTATAACATTATTTTCAAAAGTTTCAGCTTAGTATTGAATAGTTCTATGCATACTCTTTAGAGTTAACATAGCCAATTCCTTATTGTTGTTATTTTACAATGTTTCCATTTTTAAACTACTGCAAAGGATAAAAAAGCATCCTATTGATGTTTTAGAAACTCATGATTATGTTTTTTAAAAAATGAAATATTTTAATAATATTTTAATGTCATTTTACTCAGGAAAAAGGGCTTCATTCATTAGTCAATGGTCTTGTAAGCTCAATTCATTTCCTAAATTTAGTTAAGAAAGCATCAGTGAATATGGCTTTGTGTGGTGGGATGTAGATCTTTGTAGGCTTATGTCTATGAATGGCAGAGCTGGGTCATATGGTATATCTAGTTCTAACATTTTGTAGAGATCTATAAAATGCTGATTTTCCTAGTGGCTGTACTAGATTAAGTAATGGGTTTTTCTTTTTCTTTCTTAATAGTAACATTTATTTACCGTTACATATTCTGCTTTGAGTGAGATGGAATCTCAAAGAAGCCACAATTTGCATTTCTCTGATGCCTAATGATGCTGACCATTTTTACAAATGTTTATTAGCCATCCTTTTGGAATTCTATTCAGATCTGAGACCCACTTTTTAATTGAGTGGTTTGTTTTCTTGAAGTTTAGTTTTATGAATTGTATATTACTAATATTAATCCTCTTTGGCAATATAGCCTGCAAAGATTTTTTTCCCCTATTCTGTAGACTGCCTCTTCACTTAACATTTTCCTTTGTTCTACAGGAGTATTTTACTTTTATAAAATCCCATTGTAAAGTAGTATTCAGAAAGTCTTTACTTGTGTATAGAGGGTCTGTTGTGAATAGGACTATGTCCCTGTTTTCTTTTTCTATTTGCTTGTCATATATATAAGAATGCTATCAATTTTGTGTTTTAATTTTATAACCAACTCGTTTCCTGAAGGTGTTTTTCATAGCTAAGAGAATTTGGCGAAGTCCTTAGTGTCTTGTGTATAGAGTTTCTCCTCTTCAATCAGGAATATTTTGAGTTTTTTCTTTTTCAATTTGTATCCTTTTTTATTACTATCTTTTGTCTTATTGCTCTAGCTCAGACTTCAAGCACTATATTGAAAGGAGTGAAAAGAGTGGATATAATTATTTTTCTTCCTGATCTTACTGGGTATGATTTCAGTTTTCCTTCATTTGTCATAATGTTGACTATGTTTCATGATATATAATCTTTATTATGTTGAGGTATGTTCACTCTGTCCCTAGTCTCTCCATGACTTTTATCATGAAGGAATATTGACGTTTGTCAAAGGTCTTTACTATATATATTTAGATGATCATGTGATTTATGTTTTTGCTGTGATAAACTATATGTATTGATTAATATATACTATATATATTATAGTTATATAAAATATGTGTTGAATCATCTTTCTATATCTGGAATGAAGCCAACTTGGTCATGATGATGATCTTTTTCTGTGATTTTATGTTTGGTTTGCCTTTTATTGAGGATTTTTATAGCCATGTCTTGCTTTTTATTGTTGCTTGTGTGATCTTTATCTCTGTTAGACTCTAAACTTTGGGAGCAAGAGGAAAAATATGCTGTTTGTCACATTATTCACATTTAAAGTACAAAAAATGCTTATGGTCACTTTTGACAGAAAGAAAACATAGGGAGGAATTCGTGCCTTATGAAAAAGATGGACAAGGAAAGTCTAAAAGCTGAAGAATGGATAAAAGCTTTACCTCCCACAGGCTTCCTTACTTTACTTTTCGCTGGGTGATATGCTTCTTTATAGACTATGTATCTGTCTCTTGGAGAGAGCCAGTAGTGTGCATTTTCTCTTTCTATAAAGATATAAATGGATGCCTAAGGAGTGGGGCACGTGAATGGGTTTCTTTTCTTGTTAACTTGTTTCAAAGCCAAGTCTTGAAATGCCTTCCCACGCACTTGGGATAATTAAGATGAAAATAACAATTATATAACTCAGCACTGCAAAAAGGAAAACTACTGAGTTTATCGTATTGGAAGTGTGGCTCGATACAGGCACTGTTACTCAGGGAAATAATAGTCTCATGGGAGACGTGTGTAAGCCTCTCACAGTTCAACATGATAGAACCTGAAACTGGAATAAGGGGGAACGTGCCACAGAAGACAAGGGATGGGACAGGGACGGGGTATAGTAAACATGAATCGTTATCTCTGGGAATATCTGTTAGGTGCCAACTATTTTTCATTTCAGTTGTTGGGGGGGTGTTTCCTACCATGTACAATGGCATCTAAAGAGTTCTCTGTGGAGACATGTGGGTAGGAAACAAAGATGTTTTCCTCTTTAAATGCACTGTTTTCTAAGGCACAAGGGCCATTATCAGCCAAAATTCTGAGTCCAAAGACAAGAGGGTCATGTTTAACCCCGGTGCTCTCCTTGATCTTCTTGGAGTCTTCTTTACCTAATCAGATTTTTCTAGAAAATCGGTTGCTTGTTTAAATGTATACATGGAAGGAAACCTCGGTATAGTGGAGAGCAGGTAATTGTGGCCTCACATAGCAACTAAGGCACAGCAGCAGCCAAGTGTTTCCTGAAACCTTAGTTAGCTTCACATACATTATGTAGCTTCCAAGGGGATCATAGCACATGCATAGTTATTAATTTAAAATGCAGTGTTTTCTCATTTAAAAAATTATGCACACTATCAATGCTCCTTAGAAGATTTTGCCAAAAGGACCCTGATATAACTATCTCCAGTGAGGCTATGCCAGTGCCTGGCAAATGCAGAAGGGGATGCTCATAGTCATCTATAGGATGGAACACAGGGCCCCCAATGGAGGAGCTAGAGAAATTAAGAGCTGAAGGGGTCTACAACCCTTTAGGTGGAACAACAATATGAACTAATCAGTACCCCCAGAGCTCGTGTCTCTAGATGCATATGTAGCAAAAGATGGCCTAGTCAGCCATCATTGGGAAGAGAGACCCCTTGGTCTTACAAACTTTATATGCCCCAGTACAGGGGAATGCCAGGGCCAAGAATTGGGAGTGGGCGGATAGGGGAGCAGGGCGGGGGAAGGGGAGCGTATAGGGAACTTTCAGGATAGCATTTGAAGTGTAAATAAAGAAAATATCTAATTAAAAAAAAAAAGAACTTTAAGGATGAAACCTAGTGTTTTGCTCTGTGTTTTGGACAGTATGAAGTGCAGAAAACCATGGAGTACTTAGGCATCTAAGTGATCTTTTTAACTGTCATTTATTTGTTTGCAAAAGTCAATTTCTTTGGTGCATTTATCTAATGCTCATTCTTACTTCCATTGTGTAACTTGGAAGCAACTAATCTTTTGTTCTCTTGGCGCTTTTTATAGTTGTATTTCATATCTGTATACCGAAGCATAGTTTTGATGATCTTTGTTTGAAAAGGAGTGGACTTTCTTCCATTCAAGGTAGATATTGAAGAAACATGCCCAGAAAAGGGAACTGGGGCAAAATGACATTTAGAAATTATGACATTCTTATCTACATTCCAACTGTTCAAGTCAAAGCTAAGATACACACTGTAGCTTTCTGGTTATATTTCTCCCATTGGCTACCTCAACAGAAATTTATTTGTTGTTTCTCTTAGAAAGTTCTACTGATAAAATGTTTGAGGTTTTTAGTGCCTGGATGAACATTTTTAACCACACCTGTGAAGAACTTGCAAGTGCCACTGAATAACAAATATGAAAGTGCTATTTCAATTTTCAGTTCTGTTTCATGTTTTTNTCATGTTTTTGATTAATAGAGTTTCTTCATCATGAGATGTGTTCCACAAATCCCACAGTCTGCTAGTATTGTGAGCTTCGTTCCATCTTTTGTAGCTGTGTACAGCTTTGGTTGGCCTTTGTATCTGTGTCAGGCAAGATCAGAAACACCATGTTTCAGGTTATACGAAGCACTGTTGGGGCTATGAGAATATAAAGCCTGAGGCAGTTCCCTGGATAGAGTGTCAGGAAGGATGAAGACCTCATGTGCAACCATTCTTTCTGAGCCCCAGCCCCTTTTCCACAGTGCTCATTATCCAAGGCAGCCAAAAGGAAAGAACAAAGAGAATGTAGGTTATGAAATGTGAAATTTTGCTTAAAAATATACAGAGTCTTATTTGGGGGCCATGACTTTAGAGATGTGGAATTTGCTCATAAATGTCACTTTGATACTATGTTGACCTAACCTTTGTTAGAGTTCCTTGTTTCATAAGATGAAATCTTACTTTAATTACTGAGGCAAAGAACTTATTGTCTTGCTTGAGCTGTGTGTTGTAGGCTCTGCTGAGGTTGGAGGTGAGAGAGGAATAGCCTTTAGTCATTTTCTTCTCTCTGAGGACATTTTCTAGGAAGCTTATTATAGGACAGTCACAGATGACCAAAGGTATAGAGGGGGGAAGGGTTATTGTCATCAGCAGTCATGTCAGGGAGCTAGGGACATTATTTCATAGGAACTCACATTTATTAACAGTTGAGTATTTTCTGCTCTCCCGATTGCCTCTTATACACCAAACGTAGATAAAAATAAAATGGTGGCAGTTTAAATAAAGTTAGTTGCAGCAACAATATTTTAGCACATAGCAAGTCGTGCTTGTTAATTTTATTCATTGAAAATACTATTTATACTATGTGTTTCCTGTAGCATTCATGGTAAATAAAGACTACACATCACCCTTTTAAAAGCAATTTAAAATTCTTTGAAATATAATAATTTATCAAAGAGTCTTTAATAAAATTTGAAAATACATTTTAAGCATACTAAAAATAGTAGAATTGTATTCATATGTACTTTGCACTAGGAATATTTAATGTAACATTTTGACTTATTAGATCCTGATGAAAAAGATCCTACTTCCATAGTCACAAGTACTTTTCCTTTCCTTCCTTTTTTTATTAACCACATAGCAGTTTTGGCCATGAAGCCTTGACATCACCTAGAGTTGTTCCATTAAATTCATAGAGCTCATTCTCTCATTCCACCTTCTGTTGTTTGGTCCATTGCTAATTTTCTGCTCATTAGTTGTGTCTGTGTGCTCCTTGCCCAATGAGGTTAGTTTCTGTGGCCCGATATTCAGCCATTCTTATTAACATCTGAATAAGCCTTCCACTTCTGCCATGGAACTGTGGAGTTTTGATGGAGATATTCACTCCAAAATCTGTGGCTTCTTAAATGTGATTCCAGTTAAATATACATACTCTTGTCTAATTACTGCCTGCTTACACATGAGTTCTAACTGAGGCTCCTACCCTCAACCTTGTTCATCTTCTTGGTGTCAGCATCTCTGCTTAGGGCTTCCCAGACACCTCGCTGTCTTCTGATAGCCTTGTCATGAAGTGCACGAGGACATACTCATTCCTCATTGTCCTCTGCTAATTACAAAACCCTGTGTGTAAGGGTCTTTACTCAATATCATGTGCTTATATCTAGCATATTTCATGAATAAATGAAGCATCCGGCGACGAGCCAAGGAGTGAAACAAACCTGAAGATGGATGTGTTTTAAATATGCATAGGCTCCAAAACATTGTGTATCGGGAAAAGTACTTACAACTTTGCAAACTGCTTTCAAACTTATTGCTTTGGTCTTGTGCAAAACCATCAATTTTGTATTGTTGAAATTCGACAGAAACAGAGATGTATATTCTACAAGGATGTGTCTATTCAGGGGATAGAAAAAGGAAACAGAAGCAATTTGGAAGTCAGCAAAGGGCCTGCTCTATCTGGTATAGATAATGGAATCACCAGACCATATAAGTGGCTTATGGGTTCATCTTTTTGATGCAATATCCCCTGACACTTCTTAGAAATTGAGAAGTAATGCAGTCCTCCACATTCTCCAGTGGGCACCCTGTATTTCCGTTATTGGTTGCTTAATTAACAGTGATAATAAATCAGCAGCACTCAGTGACACTATATATTTTTAGTGTTCAAATCCAAATTGTTTTAAGAACAATTGTCATTAATTCTTAAGCCTTGGAGGTGATAGGAAAGGGAGGTATTAAAATGTCTGTTATAAAATTCACATTAGACCCCCTGCAAAGAAGTGTTTTCTTCCTAAAATCACCATTCATTGTTAAATTTTTATTAGTAGTCCAGCTAGGGGTTAGCACAACAAAGTAAATGAATCACAGAACTAACTTTTTATAATTTCTTAATAATAAAAGTAATAAAAATGTACAGAAAAAATATATGGCTTTACCATCACTAATTATATCTCACAACTTCAAAGGAAAACAAGGTATTTTGCTGGTGAAGCCTAAAAGAATATTATTCCTAGTTTTGTTTTTTGTTTTTCCAAGAGGGATATAACTCCCAAAGTATATAGGAATAAGGTGGTATATAAGTATTGTTGAACGAACTAGACAGAGCTATTAGTATTTCTCCATGGAGCCAATATCCAAGAAAATACTCAGTTCTAAACAATAATTGTCCCTTTCCCTCTCACACTTGAGCTTGATAAGCCCTTTGTGCTGTAACAATGCTTCGGATACTGATTGCAAGTCTGTTGACCCTGTAGATAACTGCCTTCTTTATACTTGAATAACAGCCTCTACTAGCCCATCTCTATATTCAACATAGCGTATTCCATACTTTGGTGGTGGAATCAACAATGAGAGGCTGCAAAGGACAGTTTTGTTCATTGCCTTGGGAGAGTTTGTCTTCAGGGAGGAGCAAGAAACATGCCGTGAAGTCACCGGGCTGTGTAACAAGCCAGGAAAATGTCATGGCTAGTAGGGTCATCAATTTTTTATGGTGAACAATGTGAGAGGGGAATCAGTGATTCAACTAGAGACTCATAGGCCATGTTAGAAGATGATGTTTTATATTTGGGTGCTTTTGTAATCTGTTATTACAGATGGCCTTTGAGTCAACAGTGCCTGATGTTTTAATTGAGACATGAAGCAGAGCTAAAGGTTCTCCTTCAGGATGCCTTTTGTATACAGGACCACAGCCATTTTCAAGTGATATAGGAGGATTAGCTAGATATAAGAGAGTTTACCAAAATTACAGTACTGGAGTGCTTGGTGTTCTAGTTATGAAGCAATGAGGTCACAGACAGCATTTTTCCTTTTCTTTATGCAAGTTTACAGAAACAATTTAGTATTAAAACATTTATATGCTCTCATAACTAACATACGTTGCTAATGATATAGTGTCAAAGAGCATACATTGGCCACCCCGAGTAATTTCACACTTATATGCATCAATTCATGTCTTCAAAAATCAGTTTGTGTCATCTCCTTTAGAAGCTGCCCTTCCTGTGAAGGATGTACACACACACACACACACACACACACAGACACACACACACACAAGTGTGTGTATTCATTCTTAAATTATATTTTTATTCTTTGAGACTGTCATACAATATATTTTGATCATATTCATTCCTCGATAGTCCTGTGATAGAGGCCTAGATCCAGATTCACACCCATCTTACCACACACTCCCATTTCTGAGTTCTTTTTGTTAACCTTGGTTTTACCATCGTAGACATTCTATGGATGAATCATGATTTCTTGGCACAATTTTTTTGTATGTCAACATATTTTCCTTTGTAGTTGAGTTTACACTTTAATTATTATTACTTTTATGTTTTATTATACCCTTACAAATACAGGTACCATATCTTTAGTATTTTTCAGATGATTAAAAGGAAGAGTGTCTCTGACCATGGGGGTGGCTTATTATGATTCATTTGAATAGGCTGAAATGGTAATATAATATTGATATTTAAGGATAATTAAATTGTTTATGTAAAATAAGATGAGAGCTAAATATTTAGTGATAGAGTTAGTCCAACCATTAAATAGCTAAGGAAGAAAGGAGTTTGGAAGATTAGGAAAAACTGGTAATTTGTAATTGATAGAAGAAAAAATATTGAGGTTTTGAAGGACAAAGAAATATCAGTATATTCTAAACCCAATATTCTATTCAAATTTCAATTTTTATTTTTAATTATTTCTTTCATTTTTTTAAAAAAATATGTAATTTCCCCTTCCCTTTTCTCCCTTCAACCCATCTGTCTTATTCAGGGTTTCTATTCCTGCACAAACATCAAAACCAAGAAGCAAGTTGGGGAGGAAAGGGTTTTTTTCCAGCTTACACTTGCATATCTCTGTTCATCACCAAAGGAAATCAGGACAGAAACTCACACAGGGAAGGAACCTGGAGGCAGGAACTTACAGAGAAACCATGGAGGAATGCTGGTTACTGGATTGCTGCCCTTATATTATGGTTTGTATATGCTTGGCCCAGGGAGTGGCACTATTATAAGGTGTGGCCCTGTTAGAGTAGGTGTGACCTTGTTGAAGTAGGTGTTCTCTGTGGGTATGGGCTTTAAGACCCTCACTTCATCCTAACTGCTTGGAAGCCAGTATTCTGCTAGCAGCCTTTCAATGAAGGTGTAAAACTCTCAGCTTCTCCTGCACCATGCCTTTCTGGTTGCTGCCATGCTTCCACCTTGATGATAATGGACTGAACCTCTGAACCTATAAGCCAGCCCCCATTAAATGTCCTTATAAGAGTTGCCTTGTTCATGGTGTCTGTTCACAGCAATAAAGCCCTAAGACACTTTCCCATACACCTCTCTTTATTGTCTTTCAAACTCATGGCCTCTTTTTTTTTTTCATTAATTATTATTACACACACACACACACACACACACACACACACACACACACACACGGTCATACTCACACTTTCCTAAATACATAAGTACAACCTGTTTAGACTGTGTAATGTTGTTTGTATGCATAATTTCAGGGCTTTAAATTTAGGATAGGATAACCAGTTGATGGGATTTTTCTATGGGAAAGAATATTCCTCCTTCCCACAGCATTCCTGAGTTGCCTGCAGTTCTTTGTGTAGGGTTGTAATATCATGGTCTTTCCTATGTTCACTTCTGCATGCCTATGGCCCTGGCTCAGCTCATGCTTGGGCAACCATGTGGATAAGACTTTATGGATGTAGCTTCTGACATTCCTAGGAGACATGACCTTACAGAAAACTCCCTGATACTCTGGTCTTCACAATCTTTCTGCTGTCTCTTCCTCAATATTCCCTGAGTCATGGTTGATGAAAATTGTGCTCTTAAAATGTAACCACATCCAAAAGGGCCTCTTGCTAGTGCCGTCACTTCGGGGATTAGTCATTATTATATATGACTTTAAGGAGACAGAAACATTCAGTCTATGGTAGATTTTTCATCAGGACTGGTTTAGGGAGTGGGAGGAGCCCTCAGACTCTTGCTTCCTCCCTTGGGGAGGGGTTAGTTGGGTACAAAAGTCAAGAGCATACTGGACAGGAAGCAAGTGCAGCAGGGACACTTCGATTGGTGAATTCATTTCAGATGGTTTTACGGGATCAGCATAGGAAGGGAGGACTGAAGTGGACCAGACTGCCAAGGCCAAATGTTATCAGTCTTTGCTTTGCTTTCATGTGACCTCCCAGGTATATTCTACCCTTCATGTCTTAGAGTTCTTCCTTCCTTCCTTCCTTCCTTCCTTCCTTCCTTCCTTCCTTCCTTCCTTCCTTCCTTCCTTCCTTCCTTCCTTCCTCCCTCCCTCCCTCCCTCCCTCTCTCCCTCCCTCCTTCTCTCCGTCCCCCCTCTCTCTGTCTTTCTGTCTTTCTCCCCTAGCCCCTTGCTTTTTGAGACAAGGTTTAGCTCTGCATAGCTCTGGCTGTCCTAGAACTCATTCTATAGATCAGGCTGTCCTTGAACTCGCAGAGATCCTCTTGCCTCTAGCTGAGCGCTGGAATATAAGGCCTGTGCCAGTGCCCACATGCCTTACAGCTCTTTCTTTTTTTTATCATTTTATTTTTTTTCAACATTTATTAGATAATTTCTTCATTTACATTTCAAGTGTTATCCAGAAAGTTCCCTATACCCTCCCCGCTCCCGGCCCTGCTCCCCTACCCACCCGCTCCCACTTCTTGGCCCTGGCGTTCCCCTGTACTGGGGCATATAAATTTTGCATGACCAAGGGGCCTCTCTTCCCAATGATGGCCAACTAGGCCATCCTCTTCTATATATGCAGCTAGAGACATGAGCTCAGGGGTACTAGTTAGTTCATGTTCTTCTTCCACCTATAGGGTTGAAGACCCCTTCAGTTCCTTGGGTACTTTCTCTAGCTCCTTCCTTGGGAACCCTGTGTTCCATCTAATACCTGACTGTGAGATTCCACCTCCATGTTTGCCAGGCATTGGTATAGTCTCCCACGAGACAGCTATATCCGGGCCCTTTCAGCACTATCTTGCTGGCATATGCTATAGTGTCTATGATTGGTGGCTGATTGTGGGATGGATCCCTGGCAGCCGCAGTCCTTGGGTCCAACCTTTGGATTCAGCTTCACACTTGATCTCTGTAACTCCTTCAATGTGTGCTTTGTTCTTAATTCTAGGAAGGGGTGA
>LR750328.1:250601-463354 GCA_902729485.2 Mus minutoides
CTCTGTTGAGGGACATCTGGGTTCTTTCCAGTTTCTGGCTATTATGAATAAGGCTGCTATGAACATAGTGGAGCATGTGTCCTTATTACCAGATGGAATATCTTCTGGATATATGCCCAGTAGGGGTATTGCAGGATCTTCCGGTAGTACTATGTCCAATTTTCTGAGGAACCGCCAGACTGATTTCCAAAGTGGTTGAACCAGCTTGCATTCCCACCAACAATGGAGAAGTGTTCCCCTTTCTCCACATCCACACCAGCATCTGTTGTCACCTGAATTTTTAATCTTAGCCATTCAGCTCTTTCTTATCTCAGCCTTCATGTTAGTGGTTCAGGTTGACCACCAACCCCTTCCCCCCTATCGCATATGGCTTTCTCTTCCAGCCTTAAACCTGACCCACTCATATGCCCTTAAATAAAGCCCTCTCCCCTTTCCCTCTGTACCCCATTCCTACTTGCTACTGTATAATATTTATATCATATCCTACTTTTCCAACTCGCCTCTGTGTTCATCTCATCAGCTACAGTCTGACATTTGAGAGGTGCGCACAGTTAGTCATATTTATAGCTGTATTCCCATTGGTTGGGCCAATCCCTGCAAGTGAATGACTGGTAAAGTTGTTGGAGAAAGCATGGACCTATAAAGCAGAGGGGGAAAGTCGGGTCTTGGGAAGCACCTTTCATCAATTTGGCTGTAATTCTCTTCTCTTGTTCTCTCAGGTTTCTCTTCTGAGTGGATTATTAAGGCCTCATTTTAACTGCAGGAAAGTATCGCTTCTCGGCCTTTTGGCTAAAATCAAGTGTAGTAACTGCAGGAAAGTAATGGAGTTGCTTTGGGGAGGACATTCCTGGTCAGTGGCAAGAGCTCATCCACAGCATCCTTCTCTTTGGGGTGTCTTGAAAGTGACAAGCCACCTGGAGGTGAACCAAAGCAAGGGCAATGCTGATTCCAGTTTAATCTCTGCTTCTGTAACCATGCGGTTGGGTAGTTACCAGTTTAATCTCTGCTTCTGTAACCATGCGGTTGGGTAGTTACCAGTTTAATCTCTGCTTCTGTAACCATGCGGTTGGGTAGTTACCAGTTTAATCTCTGCTTCTGTAACCATGCGGTTGGGTAGTTACCAGTTTGGTTATTAGTTTTATGACTAATGAAAATATGGTGGTTAGACTAGGGGATGATCCAATTTTTTTTTTCTAAAATGTTAAAGTACTAGATGGGAGTTTCTACTTCTTTGAAACTCAGTAGGCTATAATGTCTTTTTAATCCATTAAAAAATAAGTTTCAAAGGGTGTTATTATATCCTTCACTTTTAATTCACAATTCACTACTTCAGTAGGCACTACCAGAGAGTGGCTAATCTGCTTATGAAGATGGAAGAAGGCTCCCATGCCTGATCCTTGTTTGCACATGAGCAGCAGCAATTTCCTTCATTTGACTCATTATGGTTTATAAGAGGAGGCTTCTCTAGGTTGTTGTTGTTGTTGTTGTTTTTAATAATCATTGATGGGAAGTGTTCCCTCTGTGAACAGTTAGTTCTTTAACAAATTTTTTTTTACACCAAATCTTCTGCTTCTGTCAAAGCAGACGTTTCCATCCTGAGGCTCCCTTGCTTCTCAAGGAAGACCACAGGCACAGGAAGGAGCAGAGCGCTCCTGGAAAGAGACCTGGAATGTGTGGATCTTCCAGGGGAAACCCAGCATCCCCACTCAGCCTAGTACAGAGAGCCTGATGCCAAGATTCTTCCAGGAGGGTCTCAGAGAGTAATGAGTTGATCAATTAATCAGTTGTCTTCATATGTGCAAAGTGTATGCTGTGTGTGTGTGTGTGTGTGTGTGTGTGTGTGTGTATACACATGTGCACATGCATCTCTGAGTTTTATAGAACTTTCTTTTTGTAGATCTGTGTATCTCTTTGTTTATGTTCTCTTTCTCTGTCTCTGTCTTTCTTTCTCTCTGTCTCTCTATGTGTCTCTCTCTGTCTCTGTCTCTGTCTCTGTCTCTGTCTCTGTCTCTGTCTTTCTCTGTTGTTTTTGTATGTGGTTGATAGAAGCTGAGGATATCAGGCATTCAGCTTTACCCCTCTGCAGTGTTCTCTTAAGACAGAATCTCTCATTGAACCTGGATCATGTTGCCTTGTGGTTAGGTTGGGCAGCCAGCAAGCCCTGTTGATCCCCTGCTTCCCTGCCATGCCTCTGGGCTGTTGTTACAGGTTTCCAGCCCTGCCCATCTTTTGCATGGGTGCTTGGGATCCAAATGCCAGTCCTCATGCCTGGACAGCCAGCTCTCTTACCCACTGAACCATTTCATCAGCACCCTGTAGGCTGATTCAAAGAGATTTTTGTTGGAATGATGCCAAACACTACTTACTTACTTCACTGTAATTTTCTCAAAAGCAAGTTTTCTCATGGTGAGTTGGTCATGGGTTTCAGACATGTATCCACAAGAAGGAGATTTCAAAGCCTGTCCAAAGTTTAGAAGTCCCAGCCAAAAAACTAATAGTGAAAAATCAAACACATATCTCAGGATCCTACACAAGGCTTATTAACCTAAAAAAAAAAATTCTAAAACTTCTGTGGATGGTACTATCCTTTAAAACTGCCCTACCCACTCTGACCCTTCCCACAAGGATATCCATGACCCAGTCTGATGTTACTTTTGGAGCCAGCCACTTGTGTTTTCCAAAAAAAGAACAATAAGCCTGGGGAGGAAAGGAACCTTGTTCTTGCTCTGTGTTGGAACTGCCGTGCCCAGCACTGTGGAATACTCAAAACACTGTTAATGAATGAAGGCCTTGGTTCAAACTGTGATCAGTTTCCAAGGCTAAACCAAGAACATCCTCTGACATATTGTAGGACTAATTACTCTTTAATGTGGCTCTGCTTGTATTTTAAATTAGGCCTCAGAGGTGAAAGGTTAGCACATAACTGGCAGCCTGTTTGTCTCCTAGGCAGCATCTTCCTGTAAGGTATTGCCCTAGAGAAGCCAGCTGCATTTGGGCAAGGACCTCAGCGTGGTGAATGGATACTACTCTACGTTGTAGCTGTCATTCTGCCCTGCTTAGAAGACATGGTGCTGGCTAGTATTGCAATCTCTGACAATTAAGAGTTTAAGTGAAAATTGTCAATGAAATAGTTTTTATCAGGCAAGTTTCCAATAAGATTCAACTGTGAATTAACATTTTTAAAAAACTCTTTAAAGTTCTTGAGGGAATCCGTTTTGAAAAGAAATTTCAGGTCCTCCTTTAAAGACACTTGTATTTGTTGTTGTTGACGACAACAATGATGCATTAGTGTAACTTTGGTGTTTCATGTACTTCCATGTGTTTTGTTTAACTAGAACTTAATGGCTGTCATAGGGAGTTTGACCATTGTTGTAATGATGGTATTTCTTTCATGTGCTAAATCTCCATGTGTAAAAGGATGGGTTGAGATCTTTTCTTCTAGCACAGGACAAAGCAAAATTACAAGTGTGGAAAACTTAAAGAGAAAAATTCAGGGTGTTGTATGCTTTTTATATAACTACTTCTTGTAGGGAGTAAAGAAAGCCAAGATAAATGTTTGGTGGGAGTCCTAATGTTGGCTAAGATACACTGTCATAATATTCCCTTAGATAGAGATAGTTGATTCTGTTCTGTTTAGGGAATTTCCAAGATGGCACAAATGTATGTGTTAAAAGTTACACATGGTTATTTTGTTGTTAGTGCCTGAGGGTAATTACATTATGAATGCTCAGACTTTGATGAACAGCCCAATGATTGCACCAGTGATCCTAGAGCAGAAAGAGAATAGACAACTCTGTATTCACAAAGAAGTGGTTTTTCTTATGTGAGAATGAAGAGTATGATTTGGGTCATTTTCAAAGAGAAATGTTGATTATTTGCTTCTGGTTATTAGCAATGAGGAAAGTGCATTTTCTAATCTTATAGTTAATGTTTGTTTTGGTTGGTTGGTTTGTTTTTATATTTCAGAAGTCCTTGCTGTATAGTACAAAAGGGAATTTAAAAAATATTTTTTTTTTTTTTTTTTAGAATTTAGAGGGTTTTAGGTTGAATGAATTTTTAAAGGCTAAACTAAAGAACAGATTTTCCTTCTTCAGAAAAAACTATGGATGGAAAGAGGTGTGTCAAGGAGAGAGATCTTTTAAGAAGACAATCTTGTTAATAAACTAGATGCCACAATGAGTTGCCATGGGAATGTGTAGGGCGTGTTCTGTCATGGTCAAATTTTTTCTCATTAATTAATTTATTCATTCACTTTACATCCCAATATTCACCCCTTTCTCCTTCCAGTCCCCTCTCCCATAGTTCCTCCCTCCAGAGCCCCCTTTCTTCTCTGAGAGGAGAGAGCTCTCCCCACCGGGTATTATCCCACCCTGGCACATCAAGTCTCTGCAGGACTATGTACATCCTCTTCCACTGAGTCCAGTGTAGTTAGGGGAATGGGATCCACAGACAGGCAACAGATTCAGGAACAGCCTCCTGCTCTAGTTGTTGAGGAACATATATGAAGACCAAGCTACACCTTTGCTACATATGTGTGGAAGGCCTAGGCCCAGCCCATATATGTTCCTTGGTTGATGGTTCAGTCTCTGGAAACCCCCAAAAGATTGTCCTAGTCAGTTTTAAAGAGAATTTGTAACCTGCCCAGCAAGCTCTAAGGAGGAGAAAAGGACCGAGTCTAAACCAATAGCAAATGCCTAATCCTGGAGTGAGCATCTGCAAATGTAATTTACTGTCTGTTCTTGATCTCACTTATAGAGTGTGTTGCCTGCTGTGATAGTAGATTATGCTAAGCATTAAACTGATAGTAGACCGCTGCTGTGACAGTTTAACCAATCTCTTTTTTCTTTTTAATAAGATTTTTAATCTCAATTACTGTGACTTTGTTTATGGCAATACTGCTGGACCTTATTCTCTCTGTGTGTCTCTCTGTCTCTCTGTCTGTGTCTCTGTCTCTGTGTCTCTCTGTTTCTTTGTCACTCGCTGTCTGTCTCTGTCATTCTCTGTCTGTCTCTGTCTGTCTCTGTCTCTGTCTCTGTCTCTGTCTCTGTCTCTCTCTCTCTCTCTCTCCCACTAAAGCAAGGAAATATAAAGGAACCTTTTGGGAAGTAGCCTTTCTTCCCACCAGTGTTGAGTGCTGGCCCTGCGCTTCATGAGAAGCAAGGGGCAAAGTGACCATTTTTATTACATCAATTTGTCCTCATTTCATTCATTTATTTTTTGATATCTCTGTAATTCTATGGCTCCAACAATAGACATTGGTGAAATGGGACATATTAACCCAGTAGAAAAAAAAGCCACAGATTATTCTGGGAATGACAAAATATATAAATTCTACTGTATCATTAGGTTACAATTTATTCCCATAGGGGGAAAAATAAATTACTCGAAGAACCCTGTATTTGCTAGTTAGTTTGTGATTATATTTATACTAGTTAAAACATCCTTTTGAATATGGCCATGGGCCGAACCTTCTTCTGGCCAAGCTAACACACTTTTATTTTAGGAACTGGATGGGCAACTTGTCTCTGATAATGTGCAATTAGATCAGCTGCTCTTAAGAAAGTGATAGCTGAAAAGATAGAATTAGTAAAAAGGAACAAATCACACCTTAAAAGCCAAGCCCTTCATCACTACTGTGCAACACAGAACACTTTTCTTAGTCACTCCATGGCCGCCTGTGTATTATTTTCTATTTTAGACATTATTATTTTACATGTGTTATGGCAGTCCAATCTATATAAATAGACCCGAGGCAGTGTCCCTCTGGGTCTGGCTTCTCCTAGCTGTGTGTGCAGACTGGACGTTTTTATATGATAATCTCTAATGTATACTTAGTGAACTGCCATCAAAGTTAATGTGTTTCCCTAAATATCTATGCATTTTTTAATCACATTTTCTTGAGAATGACTACCTTGGGCATGTTGACAACAAGAGAACTCTCATTATTATCAAGTGTCACCCAGACAGCTAGAGCGACGGTCACAGCTCTTCTAGGGCCTTGCTATTTAAGGTCAGATGAGTTATTTCAGGCTGAAAAACTATTCTTTCTTGCCTTTAGCATTTTTTTTTTAAAGAATAAAATCAAAATTGCTTAGGGAATCAACCAGATCAGATCTTTCCCAAGCATTGATGATTCTCAATGAAAGCAGTCTAAACATGATCTCAGCCCAAACATGGAAGACCTGTCATACAACAAGACTGCATGTGGAGGAGTCTACATTCTACTGAATTCTTCCTCACATGCTGAGGCTCTGCCATCCGTCATGCGTATGGGAGGTGTAGACTTCATTTCGGTTAGTAGTAGCAATTTAACAGACTGTAAAATAGGCTCTCTCTGTACTCAAGGCATTTAGCATGTGGGAAAAAAGTCTGATGCCTGCTTTACCTTGGGATGCTGTGTTTTGGGAGAAGAACAATAAAGTCTGTTGTCTGCGTTAGTGTGTTGCCTTACAACATTGGGTAGGGAAACTGTCCATGAAAGATGTAGGAAAAAAGTCACCATCCCTTCAGGGGTTCTGGAGCACTGAAGCAAAGGGGAGATGTAGCAACTTATCTTGGACCTCCTCAGCCATAACAGCTCAAGTGGAGCGAAGGTCAGGTGATTTAACCCACTGCCTTCCCCTGACTGGGTTGATGTGAAAGCCTTGGCTAACCCTTGGGATGCTTTTACAGCATTTACAGCAATATGTGTTTTGTCCCTTGCTCTAGCTGGGTAGTAAATGGTTGCAAGGGATTTGGAGATCTCTATAAGCTCTTTGCTGGAATGTTTCATGTAGCCTTTTGAAGGTATCTGAAATATCTAGAAGCAAATGATAGTCACTGATCCTCCAAATACTGAGTACAGTGCTTCCATCCAGCCTCCATGGCCGTTGCTTATAGTACACACTCCTCAAGTGTAATAAATGATAGTGTATGCCCCTAAATGGTTAAGAGATGGCAATGTTTATATGTGATTTCTCTTCCTGGAGGGAGAAGCTTCCTGTATAAATGAAAAAGTGACTTTGAGGCTATACATTTGTGAGCAGTATCGGAGCAATTAGGCCCCTATATAATTGAAGCTGCCCGTTCTCTGAAATTAAATATTGAACTGAGGTTCTCCTTGCACATTGACATAAATGCAAGACAGGAATGGATCTGTGTTTTTAATATTGTTGATGCTATTGGCTTAGACATGTTCCATTTGTTGGGTCTGTTTTGCAAGCCTAAATTTGAGCCCAGACACTTTCTCCATATAAATGTCTCAAGAATTGCCGTCCCACATCCATCACCTCTTTGCTTTTGAATTACAAAGATAACCTTAAGATAGGAGCCGTCTACTGGGCAGTGTGGTACATACACATAAAGGGTGAGCCTCCTTAGTGATGAAATCGGCTGATGCCCAAGAGGAAAGTAATAGGCAGAAAGGATAGAGCTGATGAAAAAATTGATTCTTTTCCAAAACGTGATATGTTTTCTATGAAGCAAGCATCAGCTGAAGAGATTTTTTTTTTCCAACTAAAGAGAGAGACTGACAGTAAGGGAAGGGAAAGTATGTGAGAGATCAGGGGATCAGCTTGCTTCTTATTCTCTCACCATCTCAGGTGAGGAGGAAGTTAAGAAGCATTCTTTCTGTCTTGAGATGTTTACTTGAGGCCGGCAGGATTAATCATTTTAATGCTAATAATGGACTCTACTTTTCCTGTTCTTGTAGCTCCTGTAGCCTCCACATGACATCGCCTTTTCTGTTGTAAACAGCGTGTTGTTTGTTTCCAGGTTTGCCGAAGATGCAGGTCATTAGGAACTACACTGGCACCCCGGCCCCAGGGCTTCATGAAGGACCACCATTGCATATCCAGGCAGGGGACACTGTTGAACTTCTGAGAGGAGATGCACACAGTGTGTTCTGGCAGGTACTATCCCCGATGATAACTATTTTGGATATTTATACATTGCTAAAACTTATATACAAACTAAAACTCTGGCTGTTAAAAACTGATTTTATGCTTCAGCTGCAGAAACCATACATGGTGTGGTGGGGTTATTGTTTATTAAGCGTCTCCATGTGTACAAGGCCAAGATGGCCATGAGTGCCATAACTCTAAGGCAAAACAGTGTCAGGGCTGGGAGTCATAATTACCATTTTTATTAAAAATTCATACTTGGCTGGAACATTTTCCCAAACCTAGTCCCTCTGGGTATGATCTAGCATGCATGGCTTTAATATATTAAAAATTCAATCCATGGAAAATACCTGACTTACTTGCCAGTGGCCATTTGGGGCCCTATTGGACTTTTTGTACACCCACCATATCTGGAAATCATCTTGGAGGCTCTCTAAGCATTATTTATAAAATATATGAAATGTAAGAAGTAATTGATTTTGTTGATATTTGTTAGTGATGAAATTCCATTTTGCTAATAAGACTACCTCTGATTTAGACATTTTTGTTGTGATAAATGTGATATGCTGTTTTAAGATTCTATATAGCTGGCTATCAGATTGCAGTAGTTCATTAATAGAATATGTGTTTTCTTATATGTGTAAAAATATTTACCAGTAAAGTTGAAGAATGTTTTAACTATTCATTGTACATTGAGCATAATGGGGGGAGAGAAAGCTCAGTAGGAAGAATGGCAGGCAAGTGGATTTTGATCATGGTTAAAGGGAAAGGAAATAGAGAAGAGGCATAGGATGAAAAAGCCCACTGTGCACATGAGTGTGCACATTTATAACTGTTTCACTGTCAGAATGAGCTTAGATCTAATACTTATCCCCACCATCATCATTTCAACTGCTGGAGCTCGTGACTTTCCTGATATCTCAACATGGTTCCCAAGTCTTTTTGTACTCTTATTGCTCATCCTCCCCAGGACAGGAAGAGAAAAAGATACCAAATTAAATGTATTGACTTTTATATTCATCCACTTAGACACGTCTTCATTTGGACCCACAATGTCCCCCCTATTCAAGACTCCTTTCTTCTTGAATTTTCTGTCCTGAAATTTCTTCTTCCTTCTGTACTGACATCTAGTCTATAGCACATTTATATGTGCACACTCCTCACGTTTCAAACATAGAACTCAGTCTTTTGCCCAGGTTGTTCTGTCAGGTTCCCCCATTCCCTCACCAGCTTTGTCTCTTAACACTCAAAGTCATCAAGGAAGTAGTCAGCAATCTGACAGGACTCAGTAGCTTCTGCTCTTGCTCTAGCCACAGTCTAGTATCCTACTATGCTTAACTTTTTATCAATACTGCTATATAGAAAACAGAAGAGCAGCTTTGAGTAAACAACAAACCGTACATATTTAAAATGTATTTTATTTATTTATTTATTGATTGATTGATTGATTGATTGATTGGTTTTTCAAAACAGGGTTTCTCTGTGTAGTCCTGGCTGTCCTGGAACTCACTCTGTAGACCAGGCTGGCCTCGATCTCAGAAATCCACCTGCCTCTACCTCCCAAGTGCTGGGATTAAAGGTGTGTGCCACCACTGCCCGGCAATTTTTTACTTTTGACATGTCTCTCTCTCTGTCTCTGTCTCTCTGTCTCTCTCTCTCTCTCAAGTGAATTTTGTGTTCACTGATGATGTTCTTCCAGTTCCTACCCTAAGGTCAATATGGTTTTGCTTTCAGACTATTGATAACTTTGTACATGGCCTAGTTGGCCATCATGGGAAGAGAGGCCACTTGGTCATGCAAACCTTATATCCCTCAGTACAGGGCAATGCGAGGGCCATGATGTGGGAGTGGGTGGGTAGAGGTGTTGGACAGGGGATGGGAGAGGATATAGGGGACTTTCATGATTGCATTTGAAATGTAAATGAAGAAAATATCTAATAAAAATTAAAAAAAAGATTAGGATTTAAAAATTCACAATTCTAAAAAAAAAGAAATATGTACTTTACAATAATATATGTTTTCTTTTTGTATGGAGTTTTGGTATATTAAGTGTGAGTGTGTGTTTGGTATGTGCACATGTTCATATGTAGATTGTTGAGCTACTTCATGCTAATGGAGGCCACAGGAAAATAACAAGTCTCCTGTTCTGTCACATTGCCACAAGGTCATTTGCTGAACCTGGAGCTAGACTGGCAGCCAGTGAGCCACATCTGTGATCTTGTCTCCAGCTCCCACAGTGCTGGGGTCACAGGTGTGCAGAAGCATGTCCTGCTTGCTAGCTGGGTTCTGAGGATTTGAGCTCAGATCTCCACGCTCGTGGAACCGAGTGCTCTTACCCACCGAATCACCTCTCCAGCCTGTGAGGAACTTTTTCTACATTGAGTCTTTATTTTATCCTGTCACTATTCTTCATTTCTGCTATTCTTAGAGTTTTCTTCACCATATCCCATCAGAGGTTTTATATAAACAACTGTGTTTACTTCGTCCTTTCCATTCTAGATCCTTGAAGTGATTTCTCTTACCTTGCAGCAATGGCTATAACATCTGTACAGTGTGAAGTGGTAGTGACAAGAGAGAATGTCATTGCTGTATTGCTGCTCTGAGGGAAATGCATCCAGTTCTTTACTCCTGAGTATGATATTATGCAGGAAGCAGGACAGTTTCTTCCAAGTACAAACTAAATTTCTCTGTGAGTGAAGCGCTGCCTGCTTGTATCTGATTCTTCTTTGGTGAGTTAAGGTAGTTGGTCTCCTTCTAAGAATTGGTACATTTTATCTGTGATTAAATTTAATTGCCTGATGTTCATAATATGAATTGTTGATGTAGTATCTATAGTTGTTTCTGTCATCCCTCTTCCTATTCCCATTCTTTCCTCCTTGGAATCTCTTCTAGTTAATTCTCAATAGATAACTATGAGACTTTCTATTCCTAACACAGAAGTAGGCCGTGCTTTCTTTGCTTCCCTCCCTCCTTTTTTCTTACATCATTGATTTATGCTTCAGACATCATTCTTCATTTCTTCTCCTTATTTTGGACTTAATTATTAGTTTGAGAGTTTTGTTTGTAATACATAGGTTTATTGACTTGCTTATTTCACTTTGTTTTGTTTTTCTAACACCTGTAGATAGCACAGCAAGTTCTAAATCCTATTTTGGCTACCTTCTTAGACTCTGCTATATTCTGTGTTTATTTTCTCTCAGTTCAGAATTCCTTCTAATTGCTCTTTTATGTCTTCTGGGAAGTTAGGAAATATACTATTTTGTTTTCAAGTATTAGGGAGTCTTCCAATTGTTCTTAATCTCTCTAACTAAAAACTGTTGACCTTCCTCATTGGTATCTAAAACCATAAAAATTATACAGCTGAGTGACAACTTGTTATCTTTCTATTTATGTCTGTATTATATAATATTAGAGTCAGGTTGGACAGGCATCTTTGGTGTATTATTAATTTTTTTTAGATATTTTCTTCATTTACATTTCAAATGTCATCCCGAAAGTCCCCTAAACCCTTCCCCATCCCCCGCCCTGCTCCCCTACCCACCCACTCCCACATCTTGGCCCTGGCATTCCCCTGTACTGGGGCATATAAAGTTTGCATGACCAAGGGGCCTCTCTTCCCAATGATGGCCAACTAGGCCATCTTCTGCTACATATGCAGCTAGAGATATGAGCTCTGGGGGTACTAGTTAGTTCATATTGTTCTTCCACCTATAGGGTTGGAGACACCTTCAGCTTAGTGGGTACTTTCTCTAGCTACTCCCTTGGGAACCCTGTGTTCCATCTAATAGCTGACTGTGAACATCCACTTCTGTGTTTGCCAGGCACTGGAATATCCTCACACGAGACAGCTATATCAGGGCCCTTTCAACAATATCTTGCTGGCATATACAATGGTGGCTAATTATGGGATGGATCCCCAGCTGCAGCAGTCACTGGTTGGTCCATCCTTTTGATTCAGCTCCACACTTGATCTCTGTAACTCCTTCAATGTGTGCTTTGTTCCTAATTCTAAGAAGGGGCAAAGTGTCCACACTTTGATCTTCATTCTTCTTGAGTTTCGGGTGTTTAGTAAATTGTACCTTGGGTAATCTAGGTTTCTGGGCTAATATCCACTTATCAGTGAGTACATGTTATGTGAGTTCTTTTGTGATTGAGTCACCTCACTCAGGATGATAACCTCCAGATCCATCCATTTGCCTAGGAATTTCAGGAATTCATTGTTTTTAATAGCTGAGTAGTACTCCATTGTGTAAATGTACCATAATTTCTGTATCCATACCTCTGTTGAGGGACACCTGGGTTCTGAGATTCTTTCACTACTGAATTCCCTTATGCTACCTTAATAAGCTTGATGGTTTAGAGCTACAATTTTCTTTATGCTTATTAAAGTATGTTTTCTTCAGTATCATGAAGTCTCTGACAGTATGCCAGTCTATTTTCACTAAACGATGAACTGTAGGTTCTTAGAATGTTCTAGGTTAGTAAGGTGACTCTTCTGCCATGTTTGACATTAACATGCTATTGAACAACTGAGGGCATGCAGTAGTTAGAATCCTAGGGGACACTTGGGACTGACCCTGTCAGGAACTCTGTGGAGGCTGTGAACTACAGATACCTGCTTGGGAACTTTTTAAGGTTCTGTCCACCACAGTGGTGTCTGGGACTTTGTATGTTGCAGGTGCCTACTGGAAATGCAAAGGCAGAAGCTGTCAGATTTTTAAGTTTTATACCCAGAGCTGGTGCAGTTACTTCTAATGCTTTGCATTGGTGTAAGCTCAGAACTCTGAGAAAGTTCAGTAGAGAACACCCAGGTATCAGGGGCTACAGACAGAAAACACTTGGGGATATGTCTGAGCAGTGCTAAGAATAAACTTACTTTATAAGCCGCCCTTGAGGATTCTAAAAGCCGGTCAATTTCTCATTCTAGAGATATCAATAGAAAATAGTGAAGCTAAGCACAAAATATTGGAGCTATTGAGGCATATAAGTGGTACCTGAACAGTGGTATGTTTGAGACCACAGCAGAGACCATGGGGATGGCTCAGCAGGACTCCCAGAAGCCTGCACAGTATGTGCTCACCAGCATTTAACTCTGCTGAAGAGAGAACTGTACATGTAATGTTTTCCTAACCAAAATATGTTTCCCATTTTTCTGATATCTTAGATACATAGAACTTAATTACACCTTTTTAAAGTTTTGTTTGGTAATTTTGCAGAACAGTAAGTAGGTTTGAGAGAGATTTTCAGTATTCTTCATTATATTTACAGACTTTTATTTATTTATTTATTTTGTTCCCTATAGCACACCATCTCGAGAATCTGACAATTCAGGTTTTGTTCCGGCTGAGCTCATGCTTCCCCATCTTACTATCTTGTACAGCCTTTTCTTTTTTCTAGGCAAAAAGAAAATTGCTATTAATTCTAATTTTCTCTGTAACTGCCTAGATGTGTGAAGATTTTCTGGTGTGGTGCTGAAAAGGCATTGGAAATACTCTAAGAGAATCACAGAATAAATGAGCGGAAGCTCTGAATGACAAAACGTGTCTGTGACTTTTTCTTAGTGGAATGCAGATCTAATGGTTAAGAAAAAGAGTGGCTAATGCTTAGAATAGAGAAGAAGAGTTAGCACACTTATTTCAGATAGCAATTATGCATTGAGTGCTAGCTCTAAATTCCCTGTTCAGACACCTTCCTGCCCCAGAATGAACTCTCACTGGTTTGACATTAGATCTCTTATTTTTAGAGGAATCTTTCATGCTTGCTGCCAACTAGTAATGGGTTTACATTGTCAGGCATAGGTTAAAAATTCACCTAGAGTCTGGCTTAGACATAGCATGTGTCAACATTGTCTTATGAGTAGCTCTAAACCATCTAAAGCATGTTTAGCTGGAGTTATTGCAGGGAACAGAAGCGGAGTCAGAAATCCTGGAGTGAAGTCATTTACTGGTAGCCAAATAGCTGTATGGCTTGGATAAGGTCTTTTAATTACTATGTAGCTTAATTCTAGGTATCATATGAGGTGGGCAGACAAGAGTAGTATTCATAAAACTGGTTGAAATCACTGGCTGGCAGTTTAATATAATACCAACATACAGCCCCTTTCCCAAAGATCAGGATAGAGTGGGCCTGTTTTGAACCCAGGGTTGCATTAAGCTCCAAATAAATCATACGTGAGCCACTGACTACACGATCAACTTGGTAAGATTCCATGGTAATTATGGCACTATCCCCAGCTCATTATATGCTCATTGGTTGAAAACCAATCTATTATACATTGCCAAAAACCCAAGGTGTTCCAATGAACTCAAATTATTTTGGCTATGATAGATACTAAATAAGGGGAGTGTTTTCAAATTATTAGCATATAATAAAATTATTTTGGCCCCAAACCTCAGGCTGAAATTGACATATTTGTTTTCTGTATTTTAAAACATGATTAAAGATGTTGCAAAGTCCTCAAGTAGGCTGTCATGATGAAATAAACTTTTGTTTTATAGACTGGACATATGGACGGTTCATAGTAGAAAACTGGCCAGTTTAATTTCATGTTATATTAAAAATCCAAAACAGTAGGGTCTTTCCTTGCTGGTTCTCATATATAAAGAAGATTTTGGCTGTTTTAATGTTCTCTCTGTGTGTAGGTATGTTTACAGGGTCTTCATTTACATACTTTGTTTATTTTCCTGCTCAAAGAAAACATATAGCTAATGGCTTTTACCCTTCACCTTTTGAGTTCCTCTTAGGGATTGCATTTTAAAATTGCTTCAAGAATATAGTTTCAAACACTTCTTCTGGTATCTCATCCCATCTCACTTGAGATTATGCATAATTAGCACTCAAGAAGCAAGTTGAGTGTTT
The DNA here is from genome assembly GCA_902729485.2 of Mus minutoides. Lineage (NCBI taxonomy): Eukaryota > Metazoa > Chordata > Mammalia > Rodentia > Muridae > Mus > Mus minutoides. The sequence goes on from LR750328.1 coordinate 265,340, forward strand.
TTTCATTTCCTATGCTAGAATTTTGGAAATCCAAATTCCATTTGCTGAGTTTTATTGGCTGTCATGTACCAGGGTGATGGCCAAAAAACAGAGAAGTCTAAAGGCTCAAATTTAATTACATGAAAAGTGAGAGTGACAGTGATTGCTGTAAAGTAAATCAGTAATATTGTATTGTAGTCACTAAACAATACCCAGCCATCTAGACAGAACCGTTAGTCTATCCACCTATGTAGTCGTCCATCCAAATACATACAAATTGCCTACAGTGGTTCCCACTGTGTTTCATATTGGAAGGAGCAGAAACAATCCCTCCAGTTTCTAATCCTCATGATCTGAATAGTCAGGATAGAGAATGCATTGTTTTGAGGTTTTTGCTAAGAGGTTTTTGTAAATTCTATTTTGAAAAACACTCACAGAGTTTATCCTGTAGATTAAAGTCTGAAGTACTTACCACAAATGAATTTGCATTTGAACTTTTAAAAGGACTTTTGTACTCGTTAAGAGTTTTGGCCTATTTGTACATTTTTGAGACTTTTTGCTTTCTCAACTGCTTTCTCTTTCAAGTGAGTCACTTCACTCATTAATGCAGAAAGTCAGATCTTATTGTAGACTGTCATGTTTTCAACACACACCATGTCCAGAGCATACAAATTACCCTCCAGGATGTATTGGGACTCTCTGTCTTTGAATAGATATTAGTCTCCTGCGCATTGTTATTATCACAACAGTAATTTCTATTGAAGTAAGTGGGCTCTCTGCATTTTCATTATAACGTCTTTCAAACAATGAATTGTCAATTGAGCTGTGAAAAATGCACGCTGTTCTGTCTTCCATTTTAAGAGATTCATTTTGGCAGCGCCTTCTTTCTTTCTTCCTTTGTCTTTTCTTTTCTCTTGAAAGCTATATAAAATTGTCTACAAATGAAATGCATAGCAAGTAGAAAACTGGCCACTTAGGGTTACATTTTCCTGGTGCAGGTGTGAGGCCTGGCTGCTGTCTAACAACATGCAAGAACATTTCTGTTCACACCATCTGACTAGGGGCAACCTGTTGCTATTAAGTAATAAGATATGTAAAGACAGAGACTCATTCATAGTGGAATGGCTTTTTCATCTGAGAGATGCTTTCCCAGAAACTCGATGGATCTTACTAATCAGAAAGCAGAGGAAACTGGAGGGAGGGGCGGAGGGAGGTAGGGATGAGGGAGCAGGAGGAAGAGGGGAAGAGAGACCAGGGAGGGAAGAGAAAGAGAAGGAGTCAAGCCAGTGTACCATCTCTGATTTCTTATACAATAGAGCACTCCCTGTGTGTTTTCTTCTTAGACTAAAAGCCCTTGAACAAGGAGGATCCTCTGTCCTAAATCATGGGGTTTTATTTGCTCCATTGTCATTTATGAATACCCAAATGTGCCACTGGGGGAATTTTGTGAGATAATTGGAACCAAAAGGCAATTATAAGTACAGAATTGCCATCAGTGCCAAAAATATGTATTTTTATCCACGATGAAAATTAAATAACATAGAAAATAGTCGTGATACTTCACAGCTGCAAACCATGCAACTATGTGGTACTTATTTTAAGGAGTAAAAAAAAGTGTGTTTACACAAGTTCTGATTAGTCACAGTCACATTGAAAGTTGTGGGTTTTGTTGTTGCTATTGTTTTAGAGCTTATTGTCTCCTCTTTTATCAGATGCCTGCTGCCAAATTAAAATCAGGGTCTCTTCTTTTCTTTCAGTCTCAAGGTTGTGTGTTGGGCACACTTGACAATCCTATTGTCTTCCTTTTTCAGAAATTCATTTTAGATTTCTAACACCTAGGAAAATGGATTTGGAGGGAGCAGTTATTTTGGTAGAAAATTGAGAGGTAAAAGCCATTGTTTTATGTATGTTCCTGAGAAAAGTTTTTGTTGGTTTTATGTTTTACTTTGTTTTTTTTTTTTAATTTGCAGTGTACCTCAGTGGGAGATTATACACACACACACACACACACACACACACACACACACACACACACACAGAGAGAGAGAGAGAGAGAGAGAGAGAGAGAGAGAGAGAGAGAGAGAGAGAGAGAGAGAGAGAGAGAGAGAGAGAGAGAGAGAGAGAGAGAGAGAGAGAGAGAGAGAGAGAGAATAAACAAACAAACAAAAGTCTTCTGTGGTTCAGGAGTCCTAAGTCAAATGAACATTCATTTCACATGAAGCCAGTAGCACTGAACCTAGAATTAAAGGGTTGTGCACTGGCCATGCAGGACTTGGCCAAACATATGTTTTCCTCCTATTAAGCTAAAAAAAATAAAGAAATAAAAAGAAAATTGCCTGAGAAAATCTTCTTCATGTGATACATGTTTTCTCAAACCTCCAGCCTAGATAATTTAGCCCCCACCCCTGCCTTCATCTTCAGCCTGTCCCATTTTCTTAGCTAAAACCGTCTTTATCATCCAAGAACCCTATACTGGGGGCATTTTCTCCAGTGTCTTTCTTATTTAAAATTAGTTTTCAAAACACACAACTACCACACTGCTTCCTGATTGGCCATTCTAGAGTACCCCTGAAAGATGAGAAGAATTGCTTTTATCTGCTTCCAGGGCTCAGAAAACATGTCTAGAATAAATAACTATTCAAAGATGCTCTATCCAGCACTTGTCTCATACATTTTCAAAGACATCGTTACCTCCGAGTTATACTTTATGCCATTTGAAAGATCACTAAAGGATTCATCTTGTGAGAGAGTACTCCTACAATCCTCATCTATGAAATGGGAATATTAACTTTTCAGTGACTCGTGGGGGGTTTAAGAGGTTCATAGGAAGCCAACATGAAAAGAAATTGAAAAGGAGAAAAATTGTGTGTTTGTGTAATGATTAACACTTTTGAAGAATGTACTTCATTTTCCAGGAGTAGAAAAATAATTATCTGGAATTTTCATTTTTTAATCTAAATTTCATATTCATCTTGTTCAATTTGCATAAGGAGTTGCATTGACAGTATTGGCTTTGGAGACTCTTTTGCCCTCCAAACTTGGCTCAAAGAGAACTTACCACAATCTTTGATCAGGAGGGATGAGGGAGCTGCAGGGAGAATGGAAGAGTTCACATCCCTCCCTGCAACTCTGGAAGTTACTGCAAAGGATTAAGATCACATTTCCTAATAGTTCTAGAACATACAAGAATATTAGCTCTAAAAACATGTTCTAAAACTGTGATTTCTCTCTTGATCTAAAATTCAAGTGTCCATCTGTGTCCTCGTCAGAGATGGATATAACATTGAAGAATTGTTTATAAACATTTCTAGAATTCTTGCTGTTAGGAAAACAGATTCCTAAATTCAAAATAAAGCCAACTCATTTCTTTGGTGTTATAACCTAGAGTCAGCATCTCAGCCTATTCTGGCACTGACAGGTATTTTTCCCAAGTTAGATTCCTGCCATGAAGACATTTCTTCATGAAACCCAAGACTCAGGTCTGATCGTGCAGCACCCTGCTGAGTGTGGGAACCTGTGTTATATCCCTCAATTCAACTGTGTTTATGCACTGTCTCCCAGCCCTTGTCTAGAATGAGGAGACACCATCAAGGCAAAATTGAACTTGTGAGTGTGTGGATACAAAGCTATTCTTAGTTGGTCTGTATATCCTATAATCACCAGACCTTTATTTTGACAGGTATTTGCCTCAAAATATCGAGTATTTTGACCCTGAGAGCACCATGATCCCTAATTACAGGAAAGGAGAAGTAGGCAGCATATGACTGTAATGGAGCAAGGAAGACCCTGGAGAGATGATTACAGAAGATAATAGACATTAGTAAAGGCTTATAAGAAACACTTTCCCTGGGTAATTGCCAACTGGCTTTGATTGAATAGATCATAAACAGGGATTGTGGGCGTGTTTCCAAGTGTACAGACTGTATTGTGGGAGTTGGCAGAGCTCCTGACACAGTGGGTGAGGTTCTAATTGTTAACTCTGGAGATGGATACTGTTGGTCACTTTTCTTACTTGCATTTCTACTTGCATTACTGAATTGTGTGCAGGACAAAGCATAGGTTAGCCTGTACTTTGAGGAGGCTACCACCACCTAAGTAGAAGTTCTGTTGTCCTTTTCTTCTGTTTTGTTGCTGCCATGTAAGCTACATTCTGGCACAATTGCTGAAAGACTATGTCAATCAAAAAGTATATTCAGTGGGTTGTCAGTCTGGAATTGCCTCTGGCAGAGCCATTGACCGAATACTGTAAGTTCAGAAGAGCCTGAACATGTATATCCCCTTCAGATGTTGGGCCAAGTGATTTATGAATTTGTAGTATACTGAATTTTAGTTATTTATGATTCAAATACCTAAAGAAGTAGTGATCGTATCTATTTCCCAGCAAGCCAATCTCACCCCCTTCAGTAAATACTTACTTCATAATTAGTCAACGTGAAAGTAAGGAAGAAAGTTCTTATCTTCTGTCCATAAATGCTATCAGATTAAGTTACTGATTCCTACCATAATCTGTCAACAAGTTTTGGATCCAAGCACTGTGGGGGCAACAATAACTCACTGGGAAACTATAAAACTTGTGGGAGGTGCCTAGTACTGGAGACCCTGGGAATCCTTGTTCAATTCTCTTGCTTTGTGGAGGAAGATATTGAAACTGAGAAAAACCTGAGTGACTTATTTAAAATCAGAAGGGCAGGAACAGACAACCAGGTTCCAAATGCCCTGATCACAATCAATTATTAATCTATAAGTTTGTTGTGATCTGAAATCCCGTAGAATTCTGGGAAAATATATTAAAAGTGGAAAAGAAATTCATTGATGAGGTGACATTATCAAGTGATACTTGAACAGTGGCCAGGCATATTTATTTATATCCCTCACCTGCCTAGCACAATGCAGTGCATACATTGAAAGATCAAACTTTTCATCAAAGTACTAATTCTGCTCTCCGTAGAAAATAATTCCTTTAAAAGTGTCCAATGTTGCATGAACATTTAACACATAGAGCCAGGATTTAAGAGCATTTTCATTGTGCTTACTTCTGATTAGAATAACCAAGGTTACAAAAAAATTGTATTTCTTGTTGGCCACTATTAGAAAGAAAAAAAGAAGTGACAAATTTCTTTGTGGCTTTGTTGAGCCTAGATTAACTTGGAGCTGATATAGCTTCTCTCCAAGTAGAGTGCTTTCCAAAATGTGGCCAAACCTTGCTCTTTGCAGATTTTGGACTGAGCAACTATTTGAGTTTTGGTTGATCTATTTGGATTTACTTTGCTGGCTATGTTTCTTCCATCAAAGAAACTTATTGTTTATTTTGCCAAAAGAAAAATAACACTGTCGGGAGAATATGAGTCAGGATTGCATCATGTACATATTACCCAGTAAGAGTTGGAAGGAACACCTCAAGATACAAATAACATGCTGGGAGCTTTCTTTCTTTCTTTCTTTCTTTCTTTCTTTCTTTCTTTCTTTCTTTCTTTCTTTCTTTCTTTCTTTCTTTCTTATTTAATGCATATGAATACACCATCACTGCTTTCTTCAGACACAACAGAAGAGGGCATAAGACCCTATTACAGATGGTTGTGAGCCACCATGTGGTTGCTGGGAATTGAACTCAGGACCTCTGGAAGAGTAGTCAGTGCTCTTAACCGCTAAGTTATCTCTCCAGCCCAGGAATTCCCTTTCTTGTTGGAGAAATACAGAGACCTATCCTGTGAATTAGTATATTTGCCTCAATACCAGTGGGATAATGGGGTTATACATCGATTTAGGCATTTCTGTTTTATTAAACAGGGAAAATCTAAAAGAATAATTTGAGAGTTATTAAAAACAACATTTCAGATAAAAGAGAAAATGGATACATAGCATCTTCAAATGGCTTCCATACATAATTCTTCAATCTTTAAAATACCCTGATGAAGTACTTATGGGAAATCTTGTCATTATTGGTAACCACTGTGACTTGCCTATAGCTGTGCAGCTTTTTAATAGTTGACTAGGAAACAAAGCAAGCTATTCTGGTGATCCTTCCTGTGCCACTACCTTTCTATGTATTTTAAGAACACAGAATGTGGCAGTTACAATATAGCCATAGCTGTAACCGCAGATACCTGTTAGTAGATACAAGTTTCTGACTGGTCTCTCCTGCTCACTTCCCCTCTCATTATTGGGGGCACTCGTTTCATTATTTGTCTTTACAAAGCTCATCACAGTGATTATAAAAATAGTGCTCACAATTATTTGATTTATCTATCTAATCTACTTACTATCTAATGTCTACCTACCTGTCCATTCAATAAACTAAACCCTGTTTATTTACTTATATTTCGATAATTCATGGTCTCTCTGTGTGTTCTCCCCTCTCAGATCTCAAGCAGGTTATTTCTGATAGTGGAGACATGATTGGGCAGGGTAGATGCTCTGGTTACTAGCCATGTGAGATAGACTGCTCAGTAACTTCACAACACTGCCATCCATATGTTCTGAGTGTTCGGAGTACTGTAATGGGGCAGAGTTTCCCACCATTCATGAATAACCATTAATCTAGCCTTTTTACATTGGGCTTTCCAAATCTGTTTCAAATCATTCCGAACGCTTCCAGGAGTGCATTAAAGCTCCAGCTAGATAGTATTAGGGGGATAAATGAGCCACGGGGAAGAGATGTGGTATTTTTCTTCAAGCAATTTGTTTCCCCCTTTTCCCCCACAAAGTTAGAAGCCAAGCAATTTACGATTAAGATTTTTGGAGGACATCTTCTGTCATGTTAAGCCTTTCTTGTCTGTGGATTTAGAAGTGCAGTTTTAGCTATGGCATCCTGGCAAGCATTAATGTTTTTCTCTCTACAGGTAGATTACAGGTTTATTTCTACTGGCAAATCTAAAATAGCTTAAATTTGTTATGATCCACTGTACACTCTTTTAAAGAAAAATGAGGAATATTTAAAATCTAAGGTCAGTTAGGAATAAATAAGAACCTGACTATGCATTTGTATTTGTGATATTCAGGAATATGAGAGAAAGTTGTCAATAATTTTAATTTAATATATTTTCTACAGAAGCAACCTGCTTTTCAGAAAAGAAGGAATTGTTGTTGTATAAATTATAATTTAATGTTTTCTTTGTGTCTGCTTCAATTTATTTAATGAGTCTTAAAGGTGCCTCTATTCTCAGCATATGCAATTCTTGACCTATTTTCTCAGGTCCTTTCCTTTCCAAAGAAAGTATTTCATAAAAAGACTCAGCCAGTAATGTTAACTTTACAAACGTCCCATCACACGACGCAAGATTCCCTGGAGAATAGATGCATACAAAGATAGCGTGCTATATATCAGGTGATGCACAGTGCAAAGCAGCGATGTTTTCAAGTTGACCTTGAACATGTTAAAGGACTCACAGAACAAATATCAGACAGGAACATAAGTACAAGATTATTCTTATGTCTGGCATTTGTAATAGACATGAAAAAGATGCCAAGCTGATAATTTGACCCAGAATAAAATTCTCATGTAAGAATAAAAGAAGAAAATTCAGATGTGTGTCTTTCCTCAAGGTTAGTAAAATCCTCATAGGCAGATCATCACAGTAAGTGCACTGAATCATTGCCTTGAAGGGTGGTTTATTTCTTAGTTACAGCCTGCAGTAGCATCAATGTGTAAGGGATTGACAGCTGCTCCACCCATTAGTATTAATGAATTACCAATGTGCATCCCACACATAGCTACCAAGTAGCTAAAGACATCCCGCCTACACTCTGCTTTCTTTTGAATCCTCCAAATGTTTCAGGGTGGCTATTTCAAATAGAAATCATTGAATGTAGCATATATTATCTCCCAGAACTAAGACTAATGCCTTATAGGAGTAGAAAGGAACTCTAACCTCATTCATCTGTTAAGATAGGTCACAGTAGCTCTCACTTCTCTGCCTTAAGGAACATGCGTGATCCTTAGACAAATAGAACGATACTGCTATGCCATTTCATTAAGAGAAATTCTGTTTTTATTGTTATATTTAATCTTTTTTTTACAGTCCAGTCATTATCTCCATCCTGTTCTGCTACATCCACTTCAGTAGCAACCCGCGTGACAGGCTGAAAAGTCTAGGCGCGGTCCCAGGAAAAAAAGCCTGGGACTTTAGTCTCCTGGAATTGTGGCATCCTGTATAAAGAATGCTCCAACGTCCTTGATTTAGTTAGTAAACAGATCTGTGTGCTTTCCCCTAATATTGCTTCATTATAAGAGCTCCTAAGGATTCATATTTTGACATATAGCTAAGTTAGATTCTAGGCAGGCCTTGATCCAACCTTGAGCATGAATAGCTAAGTCACTGCCCTACATAGGAATTCACCACTACCTAAGAATAAGGAAGTTTGTGACCCAAGAAGGAACCAGACTGAGATACTTGAGTCACTCCTATATACAGGAATTTACAAAGGTTTAGGAAATAGATTGAGCTGCTGTGGTTTTAGAGTATTGCATTATTCATGAGAAGGTTAGCTAGAATGGAATTCCTTAATTAGAATCATGACTTGGGTGTGAATGCCCTTGCCCTGGGACTGTTAAGACCTCGAACCTGGCTCCTAAAACCATAACTGACCTTAGATAGAGCTGATTTTGTCTCAGTTGTTTTATTACCCAGTTCCTGTCGGTCCTTTCTGTGACTGCATTCCTCTGCCTTGTGTAAGAGTCATTAAGCATCCGGTGATCTCATTGTACCTTGAAGATGTGTTACCTAACTCACTATTTTCTTCTGTATAAAAGTCTGATGCTCAATTTGACACGATACACTCAGATATTACACACTCTCTTGTGTGTCGTGTCTGTTTGTCACTCGCCAAATCTTTGCCCACTTCCTCAAGAGAACTCCACCCACGCAGGCAGGGGACCCAGAGGGCCTGTGGCATAAGGGTATGCAAAGGGGCCATGAGTGAACTAGTTGGTGACCCAGTGAGTATCCACAGCTGGAGGAATGCTTTATATAGGAGATGAGAATGGGTCATCTAAGCTTTGGAAGAGGAACAAACTGGAAAGGTGAAGAGGCCCTGGTCAGTTTTGTGCTAAGGAAGTGTATGATATTATACTGGCCATCATTCACTCTTAGAAAACCATTACTGCTTCTCCTATGTTCGGTATTCTATAATTCAATAGATTGAGACCGATTATTGATCTAGTAAAGAAGGGGAGTTGAAATGTCACTACACCTAAAAGAACCACAATTCCATAATTTTCTCTTTAATATGACTTGGAAAAATCATTGTAAAACTTGTCCTTTCACCTGTAATATCAATATATATTCTATCATAAAAGATCAATGCAAGAATTAATGAAAACTCAGAATGATAAGTAAAGTGCAGTAAGAACTTTGTAAGCATCAAACTTTATTAGACATTCAGGATTGAGAGATATAATAAAATGGTATGTTGACAAGTAGATAGGTTATTTTATAACCATAACTTGAAACCACATGGAAAGTTCAATAGTTAAGAAAAAATGTCTCTGCCTTTACTTGGTCTGGGCTTGTGAATTAATACTGAGTACTGAATGCAATAGGCAAGCAACCCTCAGGATCCTAAGTTGAACAACGTGGTATAAACCACAGCATGAGGATCCCAAGATGAACAGAATGGTATAAAGAACTGCATGGCTTTATTATTTTGTTCTCAACAGTGTTTTTCTTTTTCTTACTTAGGGACGAAACTTAGCTTCAGGAGAGGTTGGATTTTTCCCAAGTGATGCTGTCAAACCATCTCCATGTGTAAGTTCTCATATTTCACTTCTGTCTCATTTATTTACTATGACCAATTGTGCAAGAGGGTGCACAGGATATTGACTGCCTAGATGCTCATTGGTTTCAATAATATTTTCCTAGGAGGGCAGGACTTACATGGGTATAATCTCACAGGGTATATTTTAATTTGTGCTGAAAACACTTCAAATGTCAAGAAAGCAAGATGCAGGATGGAACTATAACTTAGAATGTACACAGTTGTTTAAAAGTCTTTAGGAAAAGTAACCCAAATCCACAGAGTAGATGGACTGAGCAAGCTTTTCTTTCCTCATTGAAGGTAAATGATCTAACCTACTTCTGGTCACTCAGGTTACAGGAAGTCATTACACTTCAACTGGGGTCTTTGAAAGCATAGTAGAGAACAAAAAGCTCACAAATTCTTCAACCAGGTCTCTGAATATATTTTCCATGCTTTAGAATGTCTTTTCTGATTATTTAATGTCATCATGAAAATTTCTGAAAATGGATCAAAGGGGAATGAATGACTGTCTTAGAGTTTTAATGCTGTGAAGAGACACCATGACCATGGCAACTCTTACAAAAGAAAACATTTAATTGGAGCTGGCTTATAGTTCCAGAGGTTTTATCCATTACCATCATGGCAGGAAGCATGTCAGCATGCAGTCAGACATGGTGGTGGAGAAGGAGCTGAGAGTTCTACATCTGCATCTGCAGGTAGCAGGAATAGACTAAGATACACTTCCTCCAACAAGGCCACACCTCCTCATAGCCACTCCCTATGGGCCTATGGGGACCATTTTTATTCAAATTAACACAATGGCTATTACTCAAATAATATAGGTGTATATCACAGAAAATGATGCTTTGTGGTGTTGATTCATTTCTATGTGGTGTGGCATTATGTTAACATCATGATTTTTCTCACACTTTTAAAGTTAATGAATACAATGTGATGAAATTTTTTTACTAATATGATTACGATGGGAAATGCTCTCAACATTCTTAAATAATCATTCTTGTTACATTCCCATAGCTTCTATATTTTTCAACTGTACATTCTTTTTGATATTACAAGTATAATACCTGTCACCTTTAATTTGGGAATGCAATCTTACACCATTTATCCAAGCTTAATTATTTTGAAAAGCAAAGAGAGTTTTAAGAGAGAGAGAGAGAGAGAGAGAGAGAGATTTGCTGCTCTATTGCTACAGATAGAGTGGTTGAATCTCACAGGTACAAATATAAGCAACAATGTTTACATAACAGCAAGTGGCAAGAGATTTTAACATTCTGACATTTGGGAACCCTAATAAGCATTTAATATACCAAGCCCTATTTTCTGTTTACAACATCTGGCATGGGTTTTAGAAGTTTTGTTTTAAAATAGTCTGGCATAAAATGTTTGTAAATTTGTTGTATGGATGAACAAAAGGATAAAAAAGCAAATGTGGGTCCCCTGATGCATGCAGGTAATTAGCAAATGAAGTCAGCTTATAGACTCCTACAATAAACCGTACCAGCTACAAAGGGAAATCATAGACAGATATTTTAAGATACTAAAGAGTTGTGCAGCAATGTATACTCGGGAGTAAAACAACCAGCTAAATGTGAATGCTCTTATAGCTTAAAGTTAATAAATAGCTACTAAAGTGAGATGCTTATGTAATGAAATTATATATGTATCTTTTAGCTATTGAAAACTGCATCCCTTGATGATAGAATAAACTGTGAATCAGGGAGGGGGTCCCTGAGTACTGCTGTGAATTCTATTCTGACCCGAAATTTTATTTTTCTAAATGTGTTATAACTTTATCTTCAAATGTTCTGAGGCATGTTTGTCAGAACCTCCAGGTTTCGGGGACAAAATGCTGTACAGAGATGAGGTCGTTAATTCATGGCACCAGGGTGGTTAGAGACAAAGCCTGGACTACAACACAGTGTAAACTTGGATACATGTGAATCTGGCAGTTGTTAGAACAGGTTCCAGGAAAACTCTATCCCACTGAACAGATACTTCTGTTGGTCTTAGCTCTGGTATAGATTAGTAACATAGAGAGACAGTGATCTCCCTTTGATTTCTAAACTGAAGTGTAAAAGTCATCCATCCATATGTAGGACTGGATGTCACATGATCTCTGTTACCTAAATTGTCCTAAGCAAGAATTATAATTAAAACGACCCAACATCAGTTGTTCCCTAAGTAAAAAATACATATTCTGTCTGGGTTTTAGCCTCTTCACAGACAGCCCTCAAAGGGTTGATACAGATAAAACCTCCAGGGGCTATAAATCCGCATGTTGGAATCATCCAACTGACCTCCTTAGGCTAAGGATAGCAGAAACAAAATACAGAGTTATATTCATGTAGCAGATACAGGACAAGATATCTAAATCAAATTCTATATTTAATATAACTGAAAACTAAAATGGATAGGAGATTATCACACTATATGATTATCTGGGTTTGTCTATAAAAAACTCAAATGTAGTAATTGAAGCAAAGATTTTTTTTTCAAGACAGGGTTTCTCTGTATAGCCCTGGCTGTCCTGGAACTCACTTTGTAGAGCAGGCTGGCCTCGAACTGAGAAATCCGCCTGCCTCTGCCTCCTGAGTGCTGGGATTAAAGGCCTGCGCCACCATGCCCGGCTGAAGCAAAGATCTTAATGGGTATATTAGATGCCCTATCCCACATGGTTGAGTAGAAAATTGGAAGAGAATCTGAAGAAGTTTCTAAAATGAGTCCAGAGAGATGAGGCAGTACAAAACTGTAACAGAGAATGAAATGATGAGATTCAAATGTAGCAAACTGAAGAGATTAAAAGATAATTGTAGAAAAGAAATATTCAAATAAATCGTAGACAAGAACTTTCCAGATTTTACAATATGACTAATTTTAAAAATCAAGATGAGTAATTTAAAATTAATTAATAACTAGATCTACTTTAATGGAACTTCGGGATATTAAAGATGACATGAATTCCAACTTGAGAGAAAAGACAAATGCCTGTAAAAAGCATTGATAATTGGATTCAATACTAAAACCAGCAGTAATTGGAAGTAACACACTTCTACTGCTGATAGTCTGGGACTAGCTACCATTTTAGTGGTTCCCAGGTAACCAATAAATACTAAACAGTAATGAAAAGCTGTCTGAGGCTACTAGCTAGCAAAAATGTCAACACGTGGAACAGGGAGTGCTTTTGAGTTGCCTACAACTCAAGTACAGATTTGAATACAGGCATTCAGCATGGCTAAACTTAAGATAGAAACCATATACTTCTCTGCATTGAGGGACCAGAGTATGAAGTTTGAAGCACCGTGATAGTCATGAGAGAGAACATTAGAAAAGATGGAGTCCTGGAAGGGTGAAGCCTCAAGTTCTGTATATTAATTAACATGAAAGCCCTGATTGGGTAGTGAAGCCGGAAATCCCCTCAGCTCGGACTAAAAGAAACTGAGAAACCGTCAACTGCTTATTACAGAAAACAATCTAAAGTTAAAATTTAACCAGTTAACTTCCTGCTTTGAGACAAGACGCATGCTTTGTGGGAATATAAGCATCCACAAGTCCAGTTTGAATGATGGGACCCCTGGGTTTATGGGGATCTGAGATGAGAGAGCGGCTGTATTATTGGCTGTGGGCAGCACCACCCCTAAGAAGATGTAGTGGGGCTATATATAAAAGAGCAAGAGAGCCAGAGAGCAAGCCAGCAAATAGCATCACTCTTTGCCCTGTGCCTCACGCTTCCCCTTAACTTTCCTAAATAATGGATTATGATCTGGAAGTACAAGATAATTATGCTTTGCTCCCCTTAGTTGTTTGTTTGTCGGTGCTTTATTACAGCAACAGAAAGTGAAATGGATCAGTAGTCAAGGATCTCACATACAGAATGTGCTCACCGAGGAGGCAAAGGCTCCTCTGGGGAATTTTGGGATGGAATAGCCTCAGTTGTTTTTCTGTTGTGAAATTATATGTCACTCCTCACTTCTCGGATATATACCCCTCTCCAGACAAAGGAGAGACCACAGGTGAAATGTGCAGAAGTTCTTATCTATTCCTCTCTTCCTTCTTTGCTCCTCTCATCTAATGTAAAAGACCCAGGAACATCATGCAATCTGTCAAAAGCTGGCTGATTCATGAAGGTTTTTTCAAACTCAAAGCAGACGATCTATATTCTACCTTTTCCTCAATAGCTTGTAAATGGCCACCTCTTCTGTGGTTTGTGTTTTATTGTGCATTTTTTGGCGACTACTATACATTCTTCGCTTTCTTCATTTTCTAGTTTCTGCATCAGCTAGGAGACGCTTTCTTTACCCGCACATAAAATGTAATATTTTCACTTGTGCAAGTCTCTCTCTATATATATAAAAAAAAATGGAAAATGTGTATATTTTTCATGATTTTTTTAAACAGATAAAATGTTTTCTTGTTGGAAGATTTTAAAATTGAAGTTTAGAATTTGTGTTACAAAAGAGCATCTACCTCAGTCTGTACTGCTTATTTCACGGCTCTTTGTTTGTCTTAGGGAAGGGAAGTGCCATTTGGTTTCTCTAATAATGTTTTCATTTTAGGTTTCTAGGCTGGATTGGACTGTCTTATAGTAAATGTTGAAAGTTTCTAGTTCATATTTTTTTTCTGCTATCTCTTCCCTTGAAGGTATAGTAGAAAAATGCATGGAAGAATGAAATAAAGCAAAATGACTTATTTCCTACTTATCTGACATATGCTATGATTCATTCTGTGTAAACTTGCCAGCGGGTAGTCCTGGGCCTATGCTACTTACGGGCTTTATTGGGCTGACTCAGCTGAACTGAATTAATGATTGATTTCTAAAAGCTACCCTTAAGTAAACTTAATCTATTTTTGCCTTTTTATGTCCTAGGTACCTAAACCAGTAGATTATTCTTGCCAACCCTGGTAAGTATTAAAAATGTTTCTGCTGCTAAGTTGAAATACCGTACTCCTAGCTCGAGGACACCTTAAATGTGTGGTTGTAAACTACGTTCCATTTCCATTTGTCCTGGCTAAAGGTGGTTTCACATGTAACAAAACACCATAATGAATTTGTATACTGCTAGCCATTCTGTTTTGTGATTGGTTAATGGTGTTTGTAGGTGTATGCATGTGAGTGCACTGGACCATAAATGTCTGTAACGGACACAGAAAGGAATGGGATATATCATGATATAGCTCCCATTTTGGAAAGATAAACCTCAAGAAGAAGAGAAGAAAAAAATAAAAGCAACCATATCAGTGAAAATCCTACCTCAACCCAGATTGCCTCTTATAAACCTGGCACTTCTTGGCCAAGCTTAATGGTCTAAGAATCTCTTCCTTGTAGTTCAGCTCTTAAGTCTCCCTCTCCCAGCAGCTACTTACTTCGTCTTAGACTGCTGGAAAGGGGCCCTTGAGAATACTTGAAGGTTCTCTCCTCTCAGAAGTGTGACCTTTAGTTTATGTCATGAGCCTCATGGGCCCTTTCTCCTTCCTGAAGGGAATGTTTCAACAAGGAGAAATACGGCAGGTGGAGATGAAGCACATTTACCAGAGAGATGCTGGTAGAGGAGGTAGCAGAATCAAAGATGGCAGTGCTCAGTGATGGTTGTTGTTGTTATTATTATATTTAAAATTTAAAAACTACACATAAGAAGTAGAATAGTTAAGATTTCTTCAGATAATAATAAGCCCTATATGCTGAGTATTTTATATGCACTTACCACTTTACGTATTTTATTTCACATTAAACGTGAGGTTGTAAATCATTTCCAATTTCTATTTGTCCTGAATAAATGTGTTTTCACATGTAACAAAAATTTCCAAAACTTCCTGCATGGAAGATGTTACTGTCATTATGTACAGAAAAAAAGAGTGAAGTTAGTGTAACCAGTGGGCTGCCTCTCCACGGTGTCCCTGTTACATTGCTACCCTGCCCCTCAAAATACAAACTTCAGCAGTGTGCTTGTTTGCATGTGTTTCTCTGGATTTGTGTTTGACTTCTCTGAAGATGAATGAATCTCTTTTCATTTATTTGTATATATATATATATATATATATATATATATATATATATATATATTCCTGATTACCTTGGTCTATGGCCACTTTGACGATCAGGCCAGGATGCTTACTTTCTAGTGTAGGGAATTCTCCTCAGACCTCTCGCTGCTTTCCAGCTGTCACTTCTGCCATCCCTGTCATTATCTACACTCTCTGCTGTACTCCTCCTGGCTTTGACGCTGAGCCTGCCAAAGAAACTGTGATCAAATTGGGAGTCTGCTACATTTTAATATCTCTGAGGAAAATTTTGGAATTTTTGTTACTGTGGAACTTAAAACCAAATTAATAACAGAAATGAAAGCTTATTTTTCATGTAACCAAATTTTATGGCTAAAAGGTTTATAATTTTAGAGATAAGATAAATCCTAATGTCACCAACCACATGGATTCTGTTAAATAATATGGGCAGGTACCGGCGAACTGTCCAGACACAAGAGGGTGGACATATTTGTACTTACTTCTTCTTTTTAAAAGTCATTCTTCCAAGTATGTAAAAATCTGTTGAAAGTCTATACAGTTAGAATAACATTATTCCTCGTGATTAAAACGAATCAAGATGCCAAGACACTGGAAAGACCTTAAATACAGGAACTAACAAGGACATTACAGTGTACAAATTCTAGATTAAATTTCTTTCCTAAGTACTCTAGACAGTTCATTCAAACAAAGTAGATAGGAAACAAAATTATCAACCACTTCTGAAAACTTTGAATTTTAGGAATATGAGACTCAGCATCATCTGTTTATTTCATTTGTTAGTTATTCCATCTTTAAAGTAGGTTGATCCCAAGTGATTATTACTTCCAGAGACCGTGAAATAAAAGAGAAAATCAACAAGGCTGCCTTCAATTAACTATGTTTTATGTATGAAGTATTGGGATGAGATCTGAGGCTGAGGACTGGGAGCCCTTTGAAAGTCTGAATGTGCTAGATGCCAAGGAAGGCCCCTGTTGCCTTGTCCCCGTAGTCAAATAACCTGGCTTTTTACTCTATGCCAAGAGACAGTGTTGTTGTGTGTATTACATGGGGAAACAAAAACATACCGGGTTTCAACTTGGAAAGGCTAGGCCTAGCAGAGGCTGCGGAGATGCCATTCTGAAAGCCACTCATACTAAGGAAGTCTTTAAATCCAAGGTGTCAAACCCTATTGCCTTCATATAGCTTAGATCTGACACAGGAGTAGTTTCTCTCACGCGGCACCCTTCCTTGAATGCAGAAATTCGTTTAGAGAACATACACACACTCACACACAACCTCAATGAACTCAGTAAAACCTCTAACATTTGGCTGGTTCCCAGCCCAATTACCATATTTTTGCCAAATTTTGGACCTGCACACACAGGCTCCTCCGTCATTCCTAACTTCTGCTTCCTTATGCATGAACAAGCAATGAAGGGAAAGCAGACACTTGAGGAAAACTTTGAAGTATATAACAAATCTTTTGTAAGAGAAATGATCTGAGAATTGAAGAGCTTTTATAAATTAAGTAGTATAGGAGCTTGGGAATGTGTAAGGCTGAGAAAAATTTCAAAAACATCAAAGAAAGAAATGATGGGAGAAGTATTTTTAAAATTTGATAATTGGCATGAATGTTTGCTAGTTTTCAACTCGTAAGAAAGCTGGAAAGACACACACACACACACACACACACACATACACCACACACAGACACACAACACACACACACAAAGCATACATAGATGCACAACACACAGAGATACACACACAGAGATACACACACAGAGACACACAGCATACACAGACACACAACACACACAAACACACAACACACACAGACACTCAGACAGACACACACATAAATGCCAAGGGCATCAATTACTAAAGAAGTATACATTTCCCAGAGTTGAATTCCATGTCTACCTTTTTGGAGAGGCTTCTGAAAAAAAGTACATTATCATTAAAATTTTCTAATAGATAAAATATGGAATCTGAAAGCTTCCAAGGAAGAAAATATCTGGTCACATCTAATGAGTCAGAAGGTAGAATGAAATAAATTGGAAGTTAAAAGATAACAATGTAATGCCATTTAATTTTTAAAAGGCAAACTCATTTCTCACTTAGAATCCTCTAGCTAACCAAATGACAAATTAAGTGTTGGGGAAAATGAAATATTTACCTAGGTGTTGTCCTTTAAAATGTTACATATCATACTCCATTTATAGAAAAACTAAGGTATTAGTTATTAATACAAAGAAAAGAAAAAAATGCAGAATCCCAGAGTGGATCAGCAGGGTTAGAGGGCAGAAAGAATCAGGTGTTTGAGAGAGTGGGGAACGCAGACGCCATTGGGTTAAGAGCGGGAACTTTACAAGTAGAGTAGATATCATCGAAAATGCATTGGTAGAGAGTTTATGTAGAGAATGTAGAAAGAACTGTGGAAGATAGAACACAACCCACACAAAATTCCATGCTTACCTTTTTACAAGTCAAATATTTTACAACTTCTGCACTGCTCAAAATGAGCCGGATGATGCCTGTGTTCACAGATGTTACACAAAGACAATAGTCTGTGACAGAATAGGCTTATGGCAGGAGAAAATTGGCTTTCCTTGTTTATGCCCAGAGTTAGAAGTTAATGAATTGTAGCATAAGCACAGGTATTTAAAATATCTATGTATAAATAAAGAAAAAAACTGGTAAGATATTGGACCCAGGACTTGGGATAGAATGCTCATATGATATGATAGATGCTGCTTTTCATTGCTTTTTAAAGTATACATTAAGTAGATTAATATTTGTGGGCAGAGAGTAGTTATAATGATGGAGAGAGGGTTCCATGCATACACAGGACAGTCTTTAAGATGGATGCACAGGAAGAGTCTCTAAACCTGAACGACAACAACAAAAAAGCTGCGTTAATGGAAGTGTGTATTCACACAAGAGCCCAGTGTATGAGGGACCTTACGGCCAGGAGATTGACAAGCCCTAAGTACAGGAGGTTGAGAGTAGAGATGCAGGGTTTAGAAAAAAATGAGTTTTTTTTTTTTTTAAGCAGACTGTACTAGATCTTAATAGGTCATAGGTTATCATAATTGCCTTAAAAATGTGTCGTTGGTACAAAATGCCACTAATTTCCCTTTATTCATTGTCTAAGACTGACTATATCTATTTGACTCCATGTACTTTTGTTAAATGACTACTGTGTACATTTTAAATAAATAGTATAGATTAAAGCACACTTATATAAACTCATTTTTACTGAGTTTATGATTTGATATGTGAGTTGGTTGCTTTGATATGTGAGTCGGATGCTTTACTTGAATATTAATTCATGAATTAATTAGCTTGAAAAGAGCCAGTCCAAATGGAGTTTCCTTTTCATTTCTATTGTTCCAGATCTTTGGTCCTTGCCACTATGTGGAGTGCTTACATTTGATGTGAGTGGTCATGCAAGAATGATTTTAATTCAGAGTTTGGATATGTAACTATGATCGTCATGGTTTTGACAGAGTCTGGATGTGCTTAGGGCCCATAGAGTCTAGGGAAACCTGAGCTCTGGCTTTGAAAATTATCTACTTTTGAAAATGATTCCTTTATCACTGTTTGTTTCTTTAGAAGTTTGTTTGTCAAAATTGTGAACTAAGATAATTAAGCTCACATCTGAGTGATAATAATTTTTATAATAATTTAAATGAGTTCAGTCACTTAAAAAAGATTCTCCAAAGAGATCTGATAGTATACATAGGAAAGGTGATGTCTTGAAGTCTGTGTGTGTGTGTGTGTGTGTGTGTGTGTGTGTGTGTGTGTGTGTGTCTGTCCATCTGTTTGCCTGTCTTTCTTTTTGCCTGTGTCTTATACAGGGGTATGCCTCCCATAACTCTTCTTCCTATCTGTTCCTAACCTTCTAACTCTTGTCTTTGTCCTTTCTGTTATCTCATGTTGACTGCCTTTCTGTTTATCTCATGTTGACTGGTGCTCACTGGCTCTTTAAGTATTTCTCATTTTGCTGATGTTAATGTTGTACCGTATTTCTGTTTAGACATATTAAAAAGATTTTTTCCAAATTATTATGTAAAGCAATGTAATTAGCATACACATAAAGCTACGGCAAATACTTATATTTACCCTCTCTTTTCAGATATGTTCATGTAATTTTTCTGTCTTTTCACAGGTATGCTGGGCCAATGGAAAGATTGCAGGCAGAAACTGAACTTATTAATAGGGTGAATAGTACTTACCTTGTAAGGCACAGGACCAAAGAGTCTGGAGAATATGCAATTAGCATTAAGTAAGTAGGACAAGTGCTTTTGTAAAAATAGATTTCCTGTGTTCATAATTGTGTAGGTCATGTGACACATATAACACTAAAGTTGAAAACCAGTGTTCTAATAGCATCAGAAATAATGCATTTATCCAGACAGTTCATTAATGCCAGAAAATAACTGCAAGGAAAACAGTAATGGGTGTTATAGGCTGCTAATTGGCATAATAGATTTCTTTCATAACATTATATTTTGTTGACTTGATATGTGTGTATTTCTAGTAAATTCGAAGAATACAAATTACTAGATTTTGTACCCCCCCCCTTAATTTGTACTCGCAAACTAAGTTTACTAAGTAAATGAAGCTTAGTGATTAGTCAGATCAAAGTTTTCTCTCATTTCAAATATTGGTTGTATCTTCAGCCCATCTAGTAAATACATGTTGTTAATTAGCTGTCACCACTGTATTGGCACAAGTATATATTTTGTCTTCGGAATTAATTCCTATAATGTTATTGGGGCATGCCCTCGGGTAATTATTGATTTCTACTGATTAAAAACACATTTATATTCATAAGTTATTCATTGCCCACAGGTACAATAATGAAGCAAAACACATCAAGATTTTAACAAGAGATGGCTTTTTTCACATTGCAGAAAATAGAAAATTTAAAAGCTTAATGGTGAGCATTGATTATTTCTTTTCGATCTATAATTCCCATTTTCTGCTGTTAAAGTTAGTTTAATTCTGTAGTTTCTTAGCCAAGTTACCCATTGAAAATTATTTAAAGAGAATTATAGTGTGGGCTCTAGCAAAATCCTAACTTTCTAGGTTGAAGAATTCCAGTACAGTTTTACATTGCTCAGATGGTATTGATCATTATAAATGAGGCTTGTAAGTTTTAGATAAAATTTTAGAATGTACACTACTCATGACTCTCAGAGCAACTGCCAGCTCAGGTATAGCTGTCAGTGGTTTGTATGGCTGTTTGAGTGTGTTGTCTCAGTGGCAAATGGCAAATCTTTATTATTTCATTCCTCTTCTTATGTCCTCCATCTCTCCTTTTAGCTACCTTTTGTCATGATCAGTTATGACAAGAAAAATTTTAATTAATAATATAACTCTTACATTTAAGTATATTTTATTCAAGGGACCATAGAAAGTAAATTTGCAATTTTCTTTATATTTTCTGCTATTATAAATTGTGTAATTGTGGCTGGAGAGATGGCTCAGTGGTTAACAGCACTGGCTGCTTTTCCAGAGGTCCTGAGTTCAATTCCCAGCAACCACGTGGTGACTCACACTCATCCGTAATGGGATCTGATTCCCTCTTCTCGTGTGTCTGAAGACAGTTACAGTGTACTCAGATACATAAAAATAAATAAATAAGCCTTTAATAAAATAAAATAAATGGTATAATCACGCTTCTCATTCATTAATTAGACAATTAAATATCAGTAAGTTTATATTTTTGTAATTTTTGATATTACATAGAAATTTTGTGTTTAAATGAAAAGTATATATTGTGGTTAGAATGTAGTGATCAATTCTGACAATCTGTAAATGTTTCAGTAACTTCCTTAGTAGGTATATTGAGTATATATCTTACAGACCACATACACATTTCATTACACACACTGTTAACAGTACATCTTATTTTCCTAGGAGTGGCTGCAAATCTTCTTTTTCACTCATATAATTTATTGAACTAATGAAGAATTTGGACACAGGACACAGGATACATTTGTAGATATTAAGAACTTTGATTATCTTTGAGAAGGAAGATACATTGACAGAGCTACGAATCAAATAATATACACTAGACCTTTCCTGAAAAGAATAGAAATCATTTAGGATTACAAATGTGGTAAAATTGAGTATAAGAAAGCTTACAAACTCAGCCAGCTTGAATGCCTTACCTAAAAATCAGTACAAGATAGGGACCAGTGTGTTAAAGAAATTGAAGCATCTTAAGTGGAGAGAAAAGGAAATAGGAAAAAAATCTGTAGACATAAATAGGACATCTGAAATTCAAAAGGAAAGGACAGGCAGCATGGACAGTCATGGAAAATGGAAACTCTTGTCAAATTGATAACCAAGACCCACGCATCCTTCCTGCTCAAAGTAACTTCCATTCTGTTGTATCTACCGGGCTGTGAAAGAGAAGACAGAACAAGCTGGTCATGTAATAAAAACCTGGGAAGGATGTGACAAGTGGGTACACAGATAATGAGTGACAGGCATAGCCCAGACATGATGAAAGCATGCATGGGGCACACCATCTCTGCAAGACACTCCAGCTGGAGCTTCTTACCTGCACAACTTTTTTGGGTGGTAATGAGGCTTCCTCACAGTATTATAGTTGATGTGACACTTTAAAAATGCTGCAGGGCCAAGGACGAAGGACTCTTCAGGGCCAGCCCTGAAAACTTGAGAAAGAAGCTCCTGTTTCAGAAGACACACAGGAAGCATGAAAGGAATGGCCACTGTAATGGGCCAATCAGCTCAGCTTAGTATCACCTTGGTTCAGCCCATGGAAATCCTATAGCAGGGAAGGTTCGGGATGAGAAAATCCAGTGACACCATCGTGGGCTATCGTTCTTACATGGCCATGACTGTACTGAAGCTGACAAACTCCTCAATTGAAATAATTTGAAGCAGAGACCATTAAAGTTTATCTCCTGGAAAGGGAAGTAAAGGCACACGTCTCAGAATTCAAATAAGTGACACAAGTGCCATGTATCACTCATGAATGCCACTGTTGGAGACACAGACCATACCTATGCTATTCTTTTTCTTTTTCTTTTCTTTTTTTTTTCTTCCACACTGGGAGATCTTTTATAGGGAAGCTCAGACCACAATAGTTCAAAAGAGATGATGGAGAATTAAGAGCAAATCTGCAGAAACTAAAAAGAAAGGAAGCAGCTTAAGGATATGTGTGTAAATAAAGAAATGTAGGCAAGGAACAGAAAGCCTTTAGTCATAAGCAAAGACCTTTTGCCAGCTTTATCATATAACCACCAATTGCTAGAGAAGCCACAGAGTTAGCTGGGGTTTGCCCTGCTTTTTGCTCATGTGTTGAATAGCTTTATTGTGCATCTTTATTTTTAATTTTTGGAGATGTATATTCAATAAGTTCAGTAAACAGATAAGCAATGATATAACAAATCTATGTACTATACATTTTTTTAAAAAATTAAGTGTGTATTTATAATAAAATTCTATTATTTTTCCAAAAGGCAGACTTGGATTCTAATAAAATTATTTAATAGAATAATGCACAAGGTTTAAGATAAAATACGCAAAGAAGAGTATGAGATTTGAATTATTTTGAATCTTGAAAAACTCAATCACTATAGTTTTAAGAGACTTCATGATAAAATGAATCAATTGATCTAGAATAGCTTACAAGTTAGCAAATACATGTATGCCAGAGAATTCAAAATGCCGTGTGGATACCTCTTCTTGCCAAGAAGAGGTGGTTCGTATTATGGTAACATAGTTCTTTGGAAGAGGAGAGGAGGTTCCAAGATGTAGTATGTGTCTTTAAAACAAATAAAGGTCATACGACCTCTAGCAGACACAGTTTATTGTGGTGTGTTATGTAGCACAGTTCCCATCTCAGTGAAGTACTAGCGTGTCGACCTGCGCTATTTCTTAGGAGTAGTTCATCATGTCAATAATCTCACTATTCACATTACATTATGTTCTGCATACGAATCACCTTATAGCTTGGAATAAAATTTCTATCAGAAAGGATTCTAAGTACAAGCAGACTCTAAAAGCTTATTTTACATTAGCTGGTGTCTCACAGAAAAGGCTGAATTTGGTGCTTGGGACCAAAACTTCTTCCCTTGGGTTTCAATAGCTTGGTTAATCAAAATCTTTGTTTTTCTTAGTCATTAAGTCCAACCCTAAATGACTTTCTGATTCCAGATTACAAGGCATTAATTTTGTTCTGATTTTCATGTATGCCAAACAAGCTATGTCCAAATGTTGTTTGTAAGCCATCTCCAGTGCCTGTTTCCTTGGTAATTGGAATGACTGGCCCACACTCATTATTTCTCAGGGTTGGATTGTTGACACCACTGTGTCGGCTGAGATAAGGGAAGCTTAGAGATTTCTTTTGTTTAGAGTCATCTTATTTGCTTGTTGTACCTGAAGGTCAATGACTGCTAAAGCAGGGGTGGATTAGACTAAAATACAGAGAGCATAAAGCCACGAATTGGAAACAATCCACACTGGCGCTCGTAATTCTACTCAGAAGCCTGTTTGGAAGATTTGCCACCTAAGACTGTAAAAATGTAACTCAGACGCGTTCTATGCTTAGCCAGGTATTAAAGACCATCTGCAGATTACTAAATTGCCTGACCCTGGTTCTTAGGAAAGTCTTTTTTTTTCCGTCTGTAAAAATATTAAATGATCAACAAAACTTTTTTTTTCTGTTCAATAATTCAATAGTTTATAGTCAACTTCACATTAATCTTACTAATGATTTATAATTTATAAAATTCATATTCTCTCATAAAGTTAAATGGAAATTCAAAGCTATTGAACTGCACAATTTGTTTCAGATTTATATTTATATTGTCAAAGAAAATAGCACATTTTAATTAAAGTGTCAAGGCTAAAGGAACGACTCCTTGGTATCCCCGGTATCACTGATGCAACATGCAAACGAAGTTTTCCTTAAGCTTTTTATCTCATCATCAAAAAAGAAAATGATCACATTTTTTTACTAAGCATAATTAAACTTCTGAGCTACGCTTAGGAAATCATATTTAAAAATCAGCATATTACAAATGCCATATTCTCATATAGGTAGCCATGTCCAAGATACAGTGTTCTATTTGGTTCTTTTGTTTTGTTTCCTTCTCCCTTCTTGTTGTTAGATTCCACACACCTTCTTTTCCTCAAGCACTCCCATTCTCATTCTCTGAGTCCAAGAAAGATCTGTGAGCTGTGTGAAATGTTTTATGGCCCTCATTTTCCAAATGTGGGAATTGACAAAAAGAATCTTCATTTGCTTTATCCAGTGATTTAGATAAATCATACTGCTCTCAGTTTATTAATGTGACAGAATGTGTGTGTGTGTATGTGCATATTAAAATGTATGTGCTCTTTGCACAGGTGCAAATATGTAGAGACCAGAGCAAGATATCAGATAATATTGTCTCTCCCTCTCTCCACCCCATTCACTCACAGATCCTGGAGCTAGGCTAGCGGCCAGCTGTCTCCTCCACTCAATAGTTGTGGGGTTATAAACACATATGTGGCTATAACTGATTCTTATATGGCTCACTGCATGTGAACTCATGTCTTCACACTCATGCTCTGTAACAAGTACTCCTATCTGCTGAGCCATCTCCCCAGTGCAGGACTGGGATTTTCACTTTGCCACCTTTGTGTCTCCATCCTGGATACCCCCATCTGAGATGATGTCTTCCCCATGGCTGTCCATTGAGATTTTTACCTGGTCTTTGATTTAACCAAGCCACCTCCATCATGCTGTCTCTTCTTGCTCCCCAGTTGAACACACTAAAGAAAGTTCTTTGTGCCACGAGGTTTGATAATCCTTCACTGCAATAAGAACTCCTGGAGGGTGGGCACCTTGGCTTCAGCATTTTTCTCATCCCTGGCACTCCCAGCGCAAAGCAGTACACAGCGTGTCTGAGTTAGATTGAAAAGAAAAAGTCATTAATAATCATTTGTTTCCACGTTGTGAGTTAGTTCTGGCCTAATTGATTTCTTTTAGGAAATTTAAACTTAACCACTGACTAGATGTGTTGGATCAATGGACAATGTTTCTTTCTCAAGAAGAGTTGCTCTTCCATACTTTTTAAGGGTGCTATGACAAAAGCGATGATTACTTTGTTTAAAGTAATTTGTTTTTTATTTTCATTTCAACTATCTATCAGATACTTCAGATCTGCCACATTAGGCTGCTGATAACATTTTCATTATGAATTATTCCATTTTGGTTCATGGTAGAAGGGTTCAGATGTGTGTAGAATAGGAAACTAAAGATACACAGAAAAAGATTTTCCTGAAGATTCAGTTTAGAATATGGTAGAAGTTTATCTGAGGCTTTGCAATGTTTAAGACAAAGTATTTCTAAACAGCAGTTAGACAGAACTACCTGGCTGCCCTTTGTGAATGCTGGGTGGCATTGAGGGCTGAGATGTATAGTAACCCTTTATCAGTGTAAAGCAGGCGTGATGCTGAGCAGTGCTGAGAGCTTCATGAACCTTTTTTTGTGGAAAAGTACATTTAGTATTACGTTTGTTTTTCTGACAAGTTGAAAGCAAAATGGGGGAAAATAGCAATTGCTATATAGTCAAGCAAACAGCTGTTCCTTTCGTATTTCTTCAGAAAGACACGTCTCTCACTAATAACAACAATAATTACTACCCTGAGATCGAAGTTTAGCAGGGCTTCTTTTCAGCACCACATCTGACGGAAGACAAACAGGATGCTCTGCATGCCTGAAGAACAATAGAAAATAACCAACATGAACAATAATCTCCAGTAACCAGGATAGAGTCTTGCGGGGAGGGGAGGGTCAGGTACATCCAGACAGTAGGCAGAGCTCTAATTCACACTTTTATATATCTGGAAATGTTAGGCTTAAAATGATTATCCTTGTATCATATATAATTAAGTATTAATGGGTTTATTTGAGAATAAAAATAACAAGACCTCTCTTTAATCTGCTCTCTTAAAGGAACTTGTGGAGTACTACAAGCACCATTCTCTCAAAGAGGGGTTCAGGACCTTAGATACGACGCTACAGTTTCCATACAAGGAGCCAGAACAGCCAGCTGGACAGAGGGGTAATAGAACAGGCAACAGCTGTGAGTATTGTAACTGAGAAGACATTAAAAAAAAATATATATATATATATATATATATATATATATATATATATATATATATATATATATATGGTTGGTCACTTAAGGGGTTTGAAGTAAAATAGCATTAAATGTCTTCATTCTGAAGTTTGAAATATGGCCAATTAATATGCTAATGCATTGAGAAGACACTTTTTTTTTCTGGACCTCAGCAGAGTCAGAAGGACCAAAGGTTCATGACTGTCTAGTTACAGGGCTTTTGTGATAAATTAAAATTTGTATCTGTGTTAAAACAGGCATCAAAATGTAAGTGATATAGTAACGTGTGAAGATTTGTACTTTTCACTAGGTTTTTATATTAGCCAAGCTCTTTTTAATTTATACATAACATTTGTAACTGTAACGCTGCTTCATGAATAGTATCTAACAGAGATCTGCCAGTGTACCTAGTATTCTAGAGCTCCTAATGTTCCTCTTTCCCTAATGTTCCTCTTTCAACCCAGCAGTTTGAAAGGATTAACGCATTTTGTTAGTATTTTTAAGACTATACACAACCCTAAGTAAGCATAAAGGATGGCTACGTACAAACACACAGACATACAAACACACAGACATACAAACACACAGACATACAAATGCATCACAGTGTCGGCGAATCCAAATCATAAACTCCGCCAGACCATTTCACGCTATGCTTACCTCTCAGACACCCAACTATGCAGAGAACGTGATAGTAAGAGAAAAACAAACCTACTTTGGGGGAGAAGTGAAAACAATTTTACCATTGTTAGAATCCTGAAATAATTTATTAAATACAACGGGACAGCTGGAATTTCAAGAAGTAGTTCCAAAAGAGATTTGCACCAGTGTAATATAAATTGAAGTTTATTTATTTCCTTAAAACCTTACACTAAAGGGGGATGGGGAATTCTCAAGTTTGTAACTTCAGCACAGTTCTATGTGCTTCAGAACAACATGGAAGTCATTTGTTACCTCAGCTGAGAGTTGTTTTCTGTTAATTTCATAAGGCTTCATGGTTCTTCTCCTTATGGTCATTGACATGTGTCCAAACTCATGCTGTGAGATGAACAAGAACACACATTGTCTTAAATGCTTAAATATCTTCATAATTTTATCTATTTTTTTAGCTCAAGATTTTCTGATTAGCTTAGATTATCATACAGGGCCTATTTGACTCATTAAAAATGGATGTTTATCCTAAAAGTAGTTTTCCTACACATTTCTTAAAAGTCTATCCAAGTTGTGACTTCTAACCTCTTTTTACATGACAACTCCTTTTAGGTAAACATAAGTTTACACCTTTTTTTCTTCTCCTCTCTTTTGAGTGGATGGGTACAACAGAAATTTCAGAAGAAGCCATCCCATCGGCAGGTGGAATCACATTTGAATAGTTTCCTTGCTTCTTCAGAGCCTTATGGAGGAGTGGGGAACAGAGGGCAATGTCCAGAATTTAGAAAGGTCATCTCCCCCCTGTGACCTTAGCTTTCCTTGTTTCTATAACCAAATATATGGAAAGAAGCAATTTAAGAAAGGAAGGGCTTATTTTGGCTTACAGTTGGAGGGTATATGGTCCTCCACAGAGACTAGGAATAGAATCAGATGATCTGGGAGGCATGAGTAGTACAGGTACCTTGACAGGAATCAGAGAGTTGACATGAGGTCAAGCCAGACTATACAAGTCAAGGCTCACCTCTAGTGACCTAATTCCTCCAACGTGGCTCCCATACAGTGCTCCTAACTCTGACACAGCACACACTAGATTTCAAAGGACTGAATAAGTTTATATTTGTGGTTTTCACAGCAGTCTGTACTATGCTTTGATGATTCAAAATTTGTCTTGATGACTTTATAATAAGCCTTGATTTAGGGTTAACCCTTCATGAAGACACCACATGTATTTTTTTTTTAACATTCTGTGCTTCCTAGGAGGTAGGAAACAAGAAATGCTACATATTCTGTACACAGTGGTGGCTTGAGGGAGCCGTTAGTCTTCATCCCTGGTTCATAGTTGCTGAATATCTAAACATAGTTTTCGCCAAGCAGAATTGCCTTAAGATAAAGAATCAGACTGAGGTCTTGAGATTTCATTACTTCTAAAGAAAGATGCAGGATGAAGAGAAACTAAGGTAGAACCCAGAACCTTCTTGTGTTCTTCAGAGAGGTGAGACATGAGCTTCACTGGTGAAACTGGGTAACTTGTAACAGTGGAGGTGTAAATCATATAGGCGCCATTTGTGATTATAAAAGAAAGACTTGGTTCATTTTTTGATGATTGCAAAGTATGATAGGAGTATGACAGAGATATTGTGTGCAGATGAAAGTTAATTTGCGGAAAGATACTGATTGGAATCAAGCACAAGTCCATATTATCTGGCAGAGAGCATTTTATAGGATATAAAGTCATCTTCTGCTGTCTCTGGACTGTCTATCAGGGTGTCAGGATGGTGCTATTTTTTTAGGTCCCTTTAATAAACTGAATGTTTCCAAAAGAGGAGAAAGGAGATGGAGAGAAGAGAGGAGAGAGAACTCAGGGGTAAAAGTGAACTGGTTTTCTTCCATTGAAATTGCAATAGTTTGGTGGAAGATATTGTATGTATCTATAAAAAGAATCACATAACTATCTAAAATAGCCCTAACCATTCTGCCTTTGGTTGCTTAAATTTACCTGTGTACCTGTCTATTTGAAGGACACTAAAGTCACTTTTGTTTTCTGTAGTCTACAGTGACTACTCGGTTATTTTCAGGTCTGTTCTCTTAGGCAAGTTAGCCACTTTGAACTTCAGCTTTCCTTTCTCAGGAATGAGATTAGACATTGTACTGTGTTTCTTGAGAAATCACATCCTAGTTTTATTTCTTTGTATGCATGAGAAGAGGAGGTAGAGTGTAATTCTGATAAATCATTACACTAGCAGAAGTGCAGGATTTCCTATTTGTGAACCCAATTCAAACCTTAAGCATTACATAGCATGGATAGAATTCTTAATAGGTAGACAGAGTATACATAACAACACACGAATATTTTGTATGTGCTACTCTTTATGTTACTAATACAAGACATATGTAGGTAAATTAGTGAAGTTTGCATATATTCTATTGATTAACTAGCCAAGTTGTATCAGCACAATTTTCTGCCTTTGATAATTGTACTATGGCTAGAATAGTGAATATCTTTGTAAGAAAAACATTCAGAAGTATTTGTCAGTAAAAAAAGGATTATGTCTGCAATGTGTATTCAGATGGCTCAAAAACAAGCATAGACTGGCAAAGCAAACATTATAAGATGTTAATATTTGGGTTCTGTGAATGAGGTATGTGAGAACTGTTTGTGCTTTTCTTGCCTCTTTTCTAAGTCTGAATTATTTTAGAGTTTAAAAATGGTTGATGTGCAGATAACCCTATCTGCTGGCCAAGTCCAAAGGAATCACAGGAAGGTGGCAGCATCCTCTTTCTTATCAGCTCTAGATGCGGAGGAGCCTGACCTCTGATTTGGGGACATGTAGGGCACTTGGACACTGAGTGGTTCACATTTAAAGCTTTGTTGTGATCTCCTTACATCTGTTTACTCATTCCTTTACTCAGTGAATATTTAACACTTACCATGTACCAAGACTGTGCTAATGCTGGAGCTACAGTAGTAAGTAGGACAAACTGGGGAATGGGAACACACAAAAGACAAATAAGGTCATAGAATTCCATAAGCCTTCTGAAGCCAGAGTATAAGCTAATGTGTCATAGAGGTGTTATTCATCATGTAGGCATGGAGCAAGACTTTTTGAAAGATGTCATTTGGAATAAAGTTAAAGCTCATGTGAGGGTGGCATCATGTGAGGGTGGCATCATGTGAGGTGGTATGCTTTAGCAATGGCAAGATAGCTTTGCAAAAATGCTAAATTGCAAGACACTTTATATGAAGTTAGTGCCATTTATATTTATTAATCTCAATATTATATATTATCATTGCCTTATTCCTGAAGTAACTTGACAATCCCAGAGCATTTATTAGTTATTTTAATACAGTAAGGGATAATATTCACTTAAGCTACTGAACTATACACTTAATGTAGTTTAGCTTTCTGCCCTTGTAAGTAAGTCCACATGACCATATCTACCCACTCTCATTTTATGACTGCTTTATTTTATGCTCAGTTTTTTTTTTTTTTTCAAGACAGTGTTTCTCTATGTAGCCCTGGCTGTCCTGGAACAAACTTTGTAGACCAAGGCTGACCTCAAACTCAGAAATCCACCTGCCTCTGCCTCCCAAGTGCTGGAGTTAAAGGCATGTGCCACCACCACTTGGCTTTATGCTCAGTCTTTTGTCATCTTTTCACTGGTCATTTTGTGTTTCATATCTAATTTTCTTCTGATAACCTTAATATTAGTTTTAATTTCGCATTACTTTCCCAGAACTGTCATAGATATTACCACATAATGATTGAGAAATGAAACAAAACAGAAATTACTGTGACCTTGAAGCCAGGGGGCTAAAATCAAAAGTGTCCATGCGTCTGGAGCCTTTGGCTGGCTGAGCATTGTGTGCTCTGTAGATGCACCACGCCAGCCTGCTGGACCTTTATCTCTCCCCTCTGTGTGCCCTCATCTTTTCACTGAGAAAAGCAGTTGCAGTTGAATTTAAGTCTCACTGTAGATGGTTGGTCTTCACTTGGGATCTATAACATCTACAAAGACCTCTCAGTTTTAAAGTAAAGTCATATTCCACAGGATCAGACTGGAAAGATCCTTAAGTGGGCTACGGAAAGACTGTTAGACCCATAACATAACCCATCTAAGCAGTGTTGCTTTTAACTATTTTCTAAAAATTTCCAGACTAATTTCAATTTTTGTTTTTCAAATGGCTAATAGAGAGACTTCACATTATTGGTGCCGACAGGCCAAATGATCCATGCAGTCAGGCATTCTGGGAGAACCAGGCTTCAAATCAATGAAGTACTTTCAGCATGTTAGAGCATTGCCAGCGTGAAATGCACCCTGCTCTTGAGAAAAAGCACTGTGAATCAAAGCTGGTTTCCAAGCATCACAAGAGCCATTTGTCTGAAATATGGCCTTAAATACTCTGCATAGAATATCTCCAGTGGTGTATTCCATACGCAAAAAATCACTATGAAAGGTTGCTCCTGTTAATGGGTTTCCACAGACTGATGCAAATTTGATGTATTCTCTTAAAGGAAAGAAATAATTTGTCTAGAGTTCCCTAGTTTATTTCACCATACAATACTACATCTTGATGTTTAATTCTGATGCCAAGCCTTAAAAGAGTCAGTAGGTGTGAAGCACTTAGAGGACTGTCTGGCACGTGGGCAGTGCTGGATGCTTTGGCTCCTGCAACCACTACTGCTGTTCCTATCACTACTTCTTCCATGTGTCCCACACTGTTGCCCAGTGTGAAATTTTGTGTTAGCTTTATTTGGCAAATTTTAACTCACCGGTGAAGCCATTCCGCTTTCCCTTGGCACATTGCTTCTGCTTCCTCCCGAAGTCGAGTCGAGACGGTAGCACACGTGATACCCTATTGAATTAACATTGTAAGAGGACTATAAAAGTATGAAGGAGAGAAGTGGGTAGACACTATGGGTGTCTCATAAGTCAAGAATCTGTTGACCTATTGGTTTCGACATGTAGTAATACTGGTCCGGTACGACCCTGGGGCGGAAAATAAATGTGTGTAATTGAGCTTCATTGGCTTCTCTAAGGCATTTTTTGTTCTGAGCATGATGTGGGATTCTAAACTTAAGTTCTACAAATTTAGATAACCTCATACAAAACTATCTTTTTAATATTCCATGGCTCAAAAAGCAGTACTTATGTTCTTAGCACTTCTTATCTTAGCAATGTCCAGTCCTAGAAGTCTTATTTCTAAATTGAAAATTGACCCCAATGCAGTTAATCCAGGTAATCATCTTGTATTGAATGTGGTGCAGTCATGTGACAGCCCCGATTCAAGGATGTATCTGTCTAGTCATTCTGGCCGGGAAACTGCACATTTATTTGAATTGAGAAAATTTTCATTTTTCTTTCTAAAAATTCCATCATGGTTCTAGCTGTGCAAGAAAATGCTGAGAGCTTTTGTGGCCAGATACAGTCCAATGATATACTGCTTATACTACTAAGTTCTAAGCTTACACACGACAAGCATTAACTCTGCATCTCTCTTCTGTCCTATCAGCATCCAGACGTTGAGGACACTGTCAGCCAGGGTTTCCTTTTGTTTCTTTTTTATTTCATTCATTCCCTCCTCCACCACCACTGCCAACCTCCTGCATTCATTCCCCCCCCTGCCTCCTAACCTCCTGTATTCAGCATTTATCTGTTTACAGCTAATTCAGTAGTATACACATCTATAAGGTATTATACAATACACCCTAATGCCTTAATAATAAGCATGAATGGGGGAGAATTCTCCCAAGATCTAGGCACCTCAAACTTGCCCGCCTCATCAGCTCTACAGGGAGCTTTTTAAATAAATATTTTTTATTACAGTTTTGGCAGGTGGCCATCAGTCTTTGAACACTGAGGTGACTTCATTTCTAACTACCACACAAAACATTCACCTTATGTCTTGAACAAAACTAAATGGTTTTCCTTACACTAGCTATAAATATAACTCAGTTTAGCTACTATAGCTATTTTTTTCAACTAACTATGGCAAGAACACAGCATGCACACATACACATACATTTCATTGTACTATAATAACCCCAGAATATGTTATAAAGTAATTAATTTATGTATTTACAATAACTATCACAACCTTTTCATTAAGTATGCTTTTTTTCCTTACTGTATATCTTTCTTCTCCCCCCTTTAAATACTTATTCTAACTCTTACCATATGAGCGATTATCAGCTATTTAATCATCCTTGCTGCTGTTCCTTGAATACATTCTGATTTGTTGGAACTTTGCACAATACATTTTTATATCACTTGACTCCTTTACTCACTTTCCCCAGTGCAAAAGCCATTTTTCACTGGAAATGGCAGTGTTTTTATAATCTAAGCACTTAGTAAGCCACGGCTGGAGGACTGTGACCACAAGTTTGAGGTCAAACTTGTCTATATTATCAATTTCATGCTACCAAGGACTTCATAGTAGGTCTATTTGTGAACAAACAAATAAATCTAAAAATAAAAATAAAAATAAAAACCAACTATAAAAATTCTAATAATAAAAACAAAACTATGTTACTATTTTCAATTAATTTCCCCTATCTGCCGCAGACGCTTTTGGCCCCTTGTCTGCGTGGAACGGGTTCTCTGGAGCAAGTGGGCAAGGATTCGGCGAATGACAAATAGACACTACACAAGGGAGTGTGGATCTGAGTGTAATTTGTCAAAATGAGCATCAGACTTTTTATGCAGAAGAAAATAGGAAAATTATGTAACACATCGGCAAGGTACAATGAGATCACCAGATGCTTAATGACTCTTACACAAAGCAGAGGAAATATAAACACAAAGACTGGTAGGAACTGGGCAATAAAACAACTGGGACCAAGTCAGCTCTTTCTAAGGTCACCTATAGTTTTAGAAGCCAGGTGTGAGGTCTTTACACTCCCAGGGCAAGGGCATTTACACACAAGTCATGGTTCTAATTAAGGAGTTCTGCTCTAGCTAACCTTCTCATGAATAATGCAATACTCTAAAACCACAGCCCAATCTACTTCCTAAACTGTTGTAAATTCCTGTATATGAGAGTGACTTGGCTTTTATTCTAAGTGATAAGTATGGGGGGACTTTCTACTAATAAGTAATGTAGTCTGCCATATGTAACTATAATAAGAATTCTTAACTTACGTTGCTAAGCTTGCCCTGATATTTCTAACTCTATGTAGTAGATAGTAATGCCTGATTTATTTCACTATCTCTCTCACATTAGTGAAGGCAATTCTGAATGTCACTAAATAGGCAACATTCTTTCTGAATTCCAAGCCCAGGGTTGGCTCAAGGACCACCCAGGGCATTGATGAAGGCCAGGAAGCAAAGCTTGATCTTGCTTAGGTATTTGGCAAGTCATTGCTTGGAGGCACCCATAACAAAACATTACTGAAAGGAAGCGCACACAGATCCATTCACAAGGACAAAATTGGAGCATTATGTGCTATGGAATGCCACAGTTCCAGGAGGATGGGTATCCTTTGAAACTCTTTGCCTCAGGACTGCTTCCAGGTTTTCAGGCCTGCCAAGCAAGTCACTACTGGAGTGGATGTAGCACCTATCCTTTATCCCCCTGTGTTCTTAAAAGGTACAGCTCTGCTGACTTCAATTAACTTAAAAGCTTATTTTATCTTTTATTTAGTTATTACATCTTGCCCAATATCTTCCTCCATAGCCATCCATCCATTCCCTCCTCATCAAGACCCTGCCACAGGGCAAGCACTATCTAAATTGCTGCGTATCTAGAGGGGTGAGTGGTACAGATGAGCATCTGCCCTGGTGGAGTTTATGTGCTGGTAGGAAAGGCAGACAATGGGTTGAAAAATAATTATATAGTGTTAGAAATTGAGAACTGATCTGGAAAAATAACATAACAAGGCAATGATGCTCAACGTGCAAGAGAATGGCTTGAGATTTTAACTGGGCTGGTACAATCAGCAAAAGTAGGGACCCTTTAGCTGTAAAGTAGAGAGATGGATTCTCAGTTCTTATTCTACCTTTGACCAGCATAACACCAAACACCAGCTCTAAAGTTCTCCTTTCTAGCAATGCCATTTATATGATCAGGAGATTCTCATCATTATGAGTTCCTACAAAGATCCTCACACTCTATCTGTCTGTAGAACAGGCTGCTAAACCTATAACTTTAGTCACTGAGAGTATAGACCATTTGTGCTGATTTAAGAGCTCTTGAGAACAATGGTAGTTTAGAGCATTCTGTTCTCTCTGCTTACCTAATTACCATCATAATTTAATCAAATGTCAGCCAGTGGTATTTAAATTGTACATTGTTCCTGCAGTAAACTCTTGTTTTCCTTCTCGTTACATAGGACCATGATCTATGTTTGTGGGTTTATAGAAAGCCAGGGTGGGATTCACAAAAAGCATTCAGGAATAGAAGAGAAGGAACCGATGGTACACAGGAAGAACGTATGTGATGTCAGCAATGTCACCCAAACAGGAACAAGAGGGAAACTTTTAGGAAACAGGTACAAATTGTAGGTGAGGCCAGACCCTGTGGCATCCTGCAGTGCTTTACACTTGACTCTGGAAGAAAATGCAAAGCCTTTGGAAGGATTTAAAAAAAAGAGAGAGATAGTCTGACTTTAAGTTTTAACACAATTATTCTGGTTTCTGTGAAGAAAGGCCTAGGTAAACAACTGGAGATAGGACACATTTGGAGGTGAATTCAGCATCTGGTGAAAGTGATCAAATTGGGGCATTAGGGTGACAGATTTTGTAGATTATCTAGTCAAAGGTAAGATATGAGATGGGAAATGGAACAAGGAGAAAACACTTGAGTATGACATTAGGATTGTGAGTCAGAACACTATGAGACAGGAGGGTTTCACTGTGTCTTCTGACATCAGTGAAGCCTGGCATCTGTTACAGACTCTCACTCAGAAGTTGAGTCTTTTCATATCTGTGTACAACTTTCATGTGAGTCTGTGTGTTCAATAATTTGTACGTTTCTCTAAAACCAGCATTTGTGCATGTTTGCTTTATCTTCTTTTTTTTTTTTTTTTCTTCTCGAGACAGGGTTTCTCTGTATAGCCCTGGCTGTCCTGGAACTCACTTTGTAGACCAGGCTGGCCTCAAACTCAGAAATCCTCCTGCCTCTGCCTCCCTGCTTTATCTTCTTAAGAATCTTAGTGTAGTTCTTGTACCTTAACAATTTAATTAATGTCAGACAAACTTGTTTGTTTGTTTTAGAAAACACATATTTAGAATCAAATCCATATCCCCACAAACTA
Organism: Mus minutoides; assembly: GCA_902729485.2. Classification (NCBI taxonomy): domain Eukaryota; kingdom Metazoa; phylum Chordata; class Mammalia; order Rodentia; family Muridae; genus Mus; species Mus minutoides. Next base: position 302,136 of record LR750328.1, read on the forward strand.
TGTGCCTATAAATGGTCTGAATTCCCAAGGCAGTATCAACTGTCTTAATTTTCAATAATCAGAAAGACCTTGTGAATGACTGTATGTTTCCTTGTCAATAAGTATATGTTATCATAGTAGACCACTGAATACTAAGCAACTGTTCGGTCTTCTAATAATACTAGACATGGCTTTTTGGTTGTTGTCGTGTCTTTGAATTTTGTGTTCACTAGGATTTTCTCACTTAGCAGATGTCAACATTCAATTAAATGAAACTAATCTGTTTTATCCCTACTTTTCTAGCAATGAATATCTAAAACATATAACCAACTGAACTAGAGGTTTTGGTTTCTTTTCCTTGAGAGTGGTTAAGAAATACATATTTGATAATAGGTATTTGGATATTTTTGGAAATCTATGAAACAATGTCTGTGTTCAAAAATAAAATCAGGGTAAGGATAACAAATTTAAATTAAACATTCATTTAATTCTTGGCATGTTTTCTGCTGTCAGGCCATCTGTACACAATCTAGGCATTAAAAAAAAAATCAAACTTTCAGGATAGTTCATCAAGTATCTCACTTAGGAATTCAGAGCTTCATAAAACCCTCTTGGCCACTGTTAGGCAGTAAGTATAGATCACTATTTTGGTAAATACACTTATTAGCTAAAAAGCTAAAAGTTTTCGTCAAATAAATTAATGTGAATCCATGTGCTGGTTAAAACTAAAAGTGTTAGATGATGTTTCTACTAACAAGGAATAATTAACACACACTTAATGAAAAGGTCTGTAAAATAAGTAATGGATAAGTTGGTGTTAGTTCAAAAAATAGTTCATGAGTTGGTAACTCAGACCCTTAAGGATAAGCGTTTTGTTTCTAACTTTAATGTTACTATAAACTGAATACACATTAGCTTGCTCACAATAATTCATAGATTGAACAAGGAAAACTGTGATTCTGTAAAGCAGCTCTAGTGTAGCTATCAGAGATCAAGTCACATGAACCTTTTTTAGTCTTCCTATTAACTTGTTCTTGTTTGTTTGCTTTTCCTTTAAATTAAAAGAGTTCTGTGTTCTGTGACTGTTTCTTCCCAGTCTCAGAACTGTATGGTATTTACTAGTAATTCACCACTAAGTTATTGTGCCTCTGCACAGGGTTTCCATGCCAAATTTATTCAACAGATTTTGTCTTTTGTAATTGGAAGCATTTTGCCACTACGCTGTGAACCATTTATTTGATAACAATGTTCCATGAGTGGTATCGCAGGAAGACGTAGGTATCGTACACATGTCAAATAACTTGCCTCCCAGGTCTCACTGAGCAAGGCTGTCCTATATGCTGATGCAAAGCCAGAAGCATTTGAAGAAAGAAATTCAGCCTTAACTGAAGCATGTACCTAGCCAATGATTGTGCCACCGAAAGGGACTTGTTATTGATTTAATATTGTGTACGTGCATACTGCTATGAGTTGCAGAAAGACTGCTCTAGAAGCTGCAAAACTAAAGAAATGGGAGTGGGGAGGTTTTCTGTGCTGTGAAGCAGACAGTGAAATGACAGCTCAGGAGGTGACCGCCATCAGCACTCCCATGGATGTCACTTCTCCAGGGCTTTCCCTAATCCTGTTCTAGGACAGTGCAGTGACCAGTGATTCCTGCACTAAGGTGCCTTAATAACACCTTATGGAACAAATTTAATGAAGAAATTTTGTATCTAGGTATGTGAATAGAAAAAGATCTATATAGCTTTAGTGTGGAGGTAAGCATATTCTATAATTTAAACCACTCTTCAAAATGTATTATTGGATGCCCAACTCTGGAGTTGAACACCCACTTTCCTAGCTGAGCATGTTATCTTCAGTAGGCACCAGAACATTCAAATGCTTATTTTATTGCACAAAAGGATCAAGGACCCAGAGGCAGAGAAAATTGACATATAGGCAGAATGGCAACAATAAATCATTCCACGGTGCGCTGAGAAGTGGAAATCATCCTGATCAACCCTTAAACTGCTCAGCTGAGAGATGTACATGCAGTGACAGAGGAAACTGATTAGCCTTTTACTTTAAAAAGATTCCTCGGGCAAACAGCATGGTTAATGCTATGAGATGCGTGGTGTTTAATAGCTGCTCAGCATCTCCGAAGAGTGCGTTATTGCAGGAATGCCACTGCTAGGTTAGAGTCCTCAAAACGCTTGGGTGTATTTTACTTTCTTCCCCTTACGTTTTTTCAGCTTTTTCTAGGAAGTCTTTTTGAGCAGTTAAGTGAGTGAATGATTAGCTGAGCTAATAGGAAGGGGAGACGTACAGAACTACAGAATAGAATCTGGGTAGCTAAGATGCTGGTCTGTGGGATGGTAGCCATTGTATAGCATGGGGCCTGTCCTATGGGAGATGCAGAACTGGCTGATGTAGATTCACATTCCTTGGTAAAACATTATCTATGACTGAAATTTTAGATTTTCTTATTGTAGATCAGTTTTATGTCTAGTTTATCTACTTACTATTGAAGTTATTTAAATAACATTTAATTGTATTCATTGATTTCTTATTTCTTCCCTTTAGAGATAAGCTATCTCTTGTGATATTTCAGTTTCTCAGCTTACATTACCTTCATTAGATTTTTTTTCAAAGAAATGCAGTCCTTTTTGGGTGAAATCAGACCAGAGAAGCATCAAATAGAAAATAGTCCACTGAAGAAAATCCTGCTACCTGTCAGTGCAGTACATAGAACATGGCTTCTAATTTAAGTTCTTGCAGTTATAAGATAGGAATCTAGGAATCTTGACACCAGATGTTTTGTCATCAGTGAGCTTAGTCATGGACTAATTACTTTATTAGAAATGTCATCTCCTCTATCTGGCAATGGGTACATCATAACCCCAAGAGAGTGAAGACATGGGGCGGGGGAGATTGTTCAGTGGGTAAGAGCTCTTGCTTTGTGAGCATGAGGACCTGGGCTCAGATTTCCAGCACCTACATTAAAACCTGTGCAGCCAACCATACACATCTGATGCTGTTGGGGACAGAAATAGCAGGACTAAGGGCCCTTGCTGGCTTATTGGCACCTGAATCACAGGTTCAGTGAGAGACCCTATCTCAGGGAAGTAAGGTAGAGAATGACAGAGCAAGACAAAACTGTCGTCTGTATGCATGCAAAGCCATACCTCACCACACACACACACACACACACACACACACACACACATACACACACGGAGAGAGACATACACACACAGACACACAAACACTTAGAGGCAGAGGAGAGTGAAATTTGTCATTTTTGTTGCACAGTAATAAATATGTACTTGTCATATTATATAATTATCTGTGATGGCATGTAGCAGTATTTTTTTTAAACTGAGAGAGCAGATGGAATAGGATACAATATGAGGCCATTCATGACAAAAGAGAGTCAGATATGGATCCCTTTGTGTGCAAAGACTTCACAGTCAATGGTTTCAAGAACAACTGAATTGCTCCCAATTCCCTTGGCCAGTTTGCTTGGCTGGAGTCAGATAACATACTTAGTAGGTCACTGCCGCTGGTAGGGTCCTGGAGAATCCACTTAGAGATAACAGTACCGGTTTGCAGTATCAAACAACTGTCAAAAAAGCGGCATATGGAAAAACAAATTCTCATCCCTGTTTGCTTTGCCTATTTTTATTGCATCTTGAGGATAGTGCTTTAGGTTACGTCTGGATCCTAGTGACAGAAAACCCAACACTGTTGGCTTCATCAGAAAAGTCCCTTTATTTGTCCATCCTATAAAAACAGACAGAGGTCAGAGCTGGGATGGAAGAGCAGGCTACCTGTGTTCTGTGAAATCTTAGTAATTGATATTCCCTCGAGCACATTCTCTGTCTTCCCCAAGGTAAGAGATTGCCTTTTATGGAGCACAGTGGCAACTTTCACATGCCAGAAAACAATCTAGAATAAAGGGTTAAAAGGAAAGATCCCAGAAGCTGCTTCATGATATTTTTGCTTTAATAGCTTTGGTCAGGACCTCTCTCTCTCTCTCTCTCTCTCTCTCTATATATATATATATATATATATATATATATATATATANTTTGTTATTTGCCTACAAATGACAGACAGCTCTGAATCTCAGAACTAATGTCAATCAAAGTGGAAAAGTCTGGCATGCTTCTCATTTAGAAATGGTGACAGGAGAATGGTGGGTAAGAAGTACAGCTTGATATTCCAACTTGGATGTGACAGTTTTCTTGTGATTACAAACAGCAAAGTCATTGTATTGAGAGATATTTTTGTGCCAACTCTTAAATGCTCTTTTGCTTCTTTTTCTTTCCTTCTCTAAGCCCCTCCTCTGTTCTGTGGCTTTTCTTTTGTCACTCCTCCAGACTACAGCTTTGTTCCCCCTTCTTCCACTCCTTTCTGGTCAGGTACTGCTTACTGCTTTTATGTGTCGCTACAACTTGCTTCTGTGTGCAAATACAATATTTTGGCTTCTATGTATGGCTTCCCATGTAAACTCATCTCCTCAAACACAATCCCTTGTGTTCCATTCGCACCATGCAATTCATTCTTCCTGGCCATAGAGTCATCGTTTGCTGTGACATTCCACGTGTGTGTGTGTGTGTGTGTGTGTGTGTGTGTGTGTGTGTGTGTGTGTTTATGCCATACATTTCAATGTGACATTTTGCATTTTACCATGTGTCCGTGCGGAGAGGTAAGAGATGGGTGAGGGAATAGTAATTTAAAGGATGATGAACTACCCTGAACAATCCTTCATCTTTTCTGAGGACTAGAAGTCATAGTGGAGAAAAATCAGTTTTTGTGCATTTCCATGAAGAAAGGACCCAAAATCTCAACCTCCCCTCCAACGAGAAGAATAAGATTCAGTATGCATTTCTTAAAATGAGGATCCAGGTCCACCGTTTCCATAGCTCTTCAAAAGTCTCAGCCTTTTGATCTGAATTTCTATCATTACCTGGAGAGTTAAATGACTATTTATATGGCACTGAGCCTAGATAAAGTACGTTTTCCTGTGGGTTTTTTAAAAATTAACCAGTTAGTCCCTATAGAACATAGAATTCTGAAATAGACCTTAGAAGTCAGCTAGTACGAACCTTTCATTTTATAGATGAGAACAATGTGGCCTAGAGGGGTTGAGAGGCCTGAGTGAGGTCACACAGTCAAGTCTACAATTGGGTTTCTCCATCACAGGGGTGTTTTTATGTGCACTGACTTTAAGAACAGTGCCTTGGCAATGGGACCATTTTCAGGAAGGAATCCATTAAAGTGGTTTGTGTCCTGAATGGTAAAATAAAATGACCTATTTTTACTCCCTTTACAGTTCTGAAATCTACAGTATTGCCATTCGTTTATCTTATGATGGATACCTAGAGACTTTACAAAAGGCTGTCATCATAAAGCCATGAATGATAGGCCTGAGGTCCCTGTTGCCAAGTGGATGGACTGTTCCCGGGTAGCATGGGTCATTATGAGCTACCTGGGCACTGGGAACTGTTATAATATAGATGGATGTGGTTCCGCTTGTTGCTTTTCCTTACACTTAAGTTCCTTTACCATTTAAGATTTATAAAGTCCCACCCATCTCAGGGGAGCTATTCTTAGAATCATAGCACATATAATTGAAAACACTTTACGACCCCCACAGAGCAACAGGTGGAGAAGTTACCACAAAGTCTGTTATGAAGCACCAGAGACCAACAAACATACACAGCCTGAATGGAGTTTCCCTTTCAGACAGGGCTGGCTCCTTGCCTGCCACCAGGAATATTAAACAAACAGAAAGCCAGGCAGAGCAACGGTACCTTTGTGCCTGGATTTTGGTTAGACATTGCAGTAAACATTGACTGCAAATCAGTATTTTCATGAAAAGAAGAAGTTCATGTGTTCTGTTAGTGAAAACTCACGTCTTCACATATACAGAGTTGTATGTGAAATAGAAACTGAGTTGATCCCTAGATGGTTTAAACATAGAATACTGGGCTGGGGGGAGGGGTGTCACTTACTTAGAAGTGATAAGATTAATTTCCCATACTTTATCAGAGCTCAGAATTGAGTTGCTCAGAATTTAGCCAAGGAAGTCACCAGGTGGAAACCAGAAAGCTTTACCCCAGAGGTTCTATTGAGAAACAGAATATAGTGCCCTCAGTTGTAAGTGTATGTTAAAGTTAACTCATTCATTCATATAGTCAGTTTAGTTTGGCTTTGGCTTTACAGAAGCTTTATGTAGAGGGACAAAAGCAGAACAGTGGTGATTTAACTGTCCGGAATGAACTTGATCACACCTGATTGGGTTGAAACAGCAACTGTGCTGCTTTCAAACTCCCCGCTGACATTGTCACCAATCCGTAAGGAAGTCACAGCTCTGCATTTGATAGCACCAATGGCAATGGTCTAATTGGGCTCTGATGGCTGGATGCAGTCAACTTCACACTGACTCTGACTCTGAGTTGTTTTTTTACAGTGTTGAGTCCCAAAGTACTGGGCATTGCAATTGCTCGTTACGACTTCTGTGCAAGAGATATGCGGGAGCTCTCCCTACTGAAGGGAGATATGGTGAAGATTTACACGAAGATGAGTGCGAATGGCTGGTGGAGAGGGGAAGTAAACGGCAGGGTGAGTCATCCCTTTGAATGTCCCAGTTCTTTGTGAATGAGAGGGCTGGACGGTCACTGGCAGCTATCTCGTTGTAGACTTGACCTTTCAGCAGTTTGGTGCCAGGGGCTGGAGGCATGTATTACTATTCAAAATGGCTTGAGTCAATACAGTAGGGGCCAAGAGTTGACTGGCACATCAGAAGAGTTGAGGAGCATTTCAGGGATTTTTTTTCCCTCCCAGTAGCTAAGCACCAGGGCATGCAGTTTATATAAGCACAAAGCATTTCCAAAAGCTTCCAATCCCACTTGGAAAGACTGGGATAGAGTACCTGTTTTTCATCTGTATCCTGTCCTACAAAAGAGATGAGAATCATGATGTTGAGCCCCATATTGCCCCTATGTGTGTATTCATTTGTGAGCTAGTGGATTTGAGCCCGACTTAAGCTCCTTTTATTACCTAGTTGCTATCACCATCTGTATGAGGCCTATCCTAGCTGTTAAGGCAGTCTTCCTACAGTAGGCATAAAACCCTAGCATAATTAGAGTGTTAGGCAAAAAAGGAATTCTCTGTCTATAGAATCCTTTGAAGCAGTAGAAGTGTTGATATGTCCATTCCTTATCTTCCATAGGTGGGCTGGTTTCCATCTACATATGTGGAAGAAGATGAATAAAGTCCTATCCAGTGTTGACCCTGCCCTAAAATCTCAAAGACAACATAAACAGAAGCCTGCATGGCATTGAGTTAATTGAAGTGTTTAAAAGCAGCGTTCTTGGCTGTTCAACACCCTCTTTTTTTCTCTTCCTAAGTCTTAACGCTGGGTTTCTAAAGATGCTGGTACTGACAGATTAATGGCTCGCCTAGAGCAGTGCAAGAAACAGCCTGCCAGTCTGTCATTGTCAGGAACCAGGGCAAAACCAACGGCTTTTCTTCCCCCCAAAGAGTCCTGCAAACCCATCGGTTCAGCTTTCTCTTACTTCACTGGGCCAGACACCATGGATCCAGCCATTAGGAGACGCTTTTTGCATATTTACTTTGTTTTCACAGTTTTTGATGATACCAAGAAGCAGAAGTTTAATTTTGCTTTTTCCCAGCATGAAGAAAAAGTAGAGTCTGCCATCTGGGAAAGATCCAGCTTGCTGGAAAGATCCAGCATTTCTCGTCTTAAATTGTTCAACAGGTGACTCACTGCCTGGCAAACACTTTTATCCCCAGATGTTACTCATGATAACATAAAAGAGGCTCATGCTCAGGTTTGCATCATAAGTGATAAATTACAGAGAGGGTTTTAATTATTCATTTGATGTCCTGATTATATTTCCACACTTCTTTATAAAGAAGAAAAAGAGAAGCACATGAAAGGAGGTGTCTTTGTGTTAAAGCCTCACAGCTTTTGTGATTTCGTAGCGTGTTTTGGAAATGTCATGCTTGACAAAGGGAATCATGGCCGGGCAGATTAGTTGCCAGGAATCCCAGAGAGGTAGAGGTGTTTACAGAGACAGATCAAGCACTGTAATCAATCCACAGGACATCACTCCATAGCTGCAATAGCTATTAACACAAGCCCTTTCCTTCTCTCTAGAAAGACCCAGGGCATATTTGCTGATTTACAATTTTTTTTTTATATAGTAGCACAAAAGAGCTTTCTTGAGAATTTGGGAAGAAAGGCACCCTGAGTCCTTCATTTCTTTCTAAGACAGATGGAAGGGCACCTGATGTCCGAGTTCTCCTGGCTCCTTCTTGGCCCTTCTGATGCCTTTCTAGCTATGTCTTAATCAGTAGGAAGATCCACCTTGCAGCATGTTTCTTTCTCTAAGTTTTCACTGTGTTCCATGAGGAGTCTTCAGTATCTTCCTCCTGAGATGCATGGGGTCCCTAGCTGAGGCTGACACCTCAGCCCTTCCATGGTAGAGTATTTCTTTGGTAGCAGTAGCTGTGTTCTGACAAGCTTCTGAAAATGTTTCTTCTTGGGAAAAAAAATAGAGGTATTTTTATCTTACAAGTGATCTAGAAGCTTCTCTTGTACCAGACATTTTTGGTCACCTCTTACATGAAAGGGCTGAGACAACCTGTTCTCTCCCATCTCACAGGAGTGCCAGAACCTGTTTGCTGGACACATCTCCCTGTGTGAGACCCCATGGGGGCTAGGACTTCTCATTTAAATAGACTCAAGACCTTTACCTCAGAATTATGTAAACTGTGATTGTGTTTTAGAACAATTGAGCTTTTGTATATGTGTAAATGGTCATGAAAATGTATTTTATAAAATGTCTGTATAGTCAACTTGTGCTGACAAGGTCTACTCTTGGAATGGATTCCTACCTATAAGGTCTTATCTGTGTTTTGGGGATATTTTGTCTGTTCATGTCAGCAAGTGTTGCTATGGATAGTACGGATTCCCACAGATTGTAACACTCCTGTGTACAGTATTGTAGCATGTATTGTTTATTTCAGTCAATAGACTCCCTGCCTCACAAGTGGTATGTGGTCTTCCTGTTGCATTTCATTGGCCTCAGAGTTTCATAGCAGAGGATACAGAGCCTCTTTTCATGACATTACCAATGACGACTTTGTCTACATTTAATACTTTATATTGGAGATTTTAAATGCCATGGTCTGTGTAGATTTCTAATACCAAAGACAGACATACATGTTTTCCATAGTCTTTGTCTTGCCTGTCTGTAGCCCTTGTGTCATATGGTGAGTTAGAATGGCATTTTATTTTGTAATATTTTGTAAATATGTCAATAAAATAGTTACTACTTGCATTGAGAATATTTCTCTTTATTTATTTGTGTGCGCGTGTGTGTGTGTGTGTGTGTGTGTGTGTGTGTGTATGTGTGCTTTCATGCTCATACTAACATGTGTGGTCCTAGGGATAGAACCCAAGGGCTCTGCATTCTATGAAGTCTATGATTTCTTGAGGGCTGAAGATTTTTATCTTTGAATGGTCTTATATCATATATACCAACCTCATAATTAGCTAAGGAGTACTAACCCTGATTTTGGTTGGGGTTAGTTTAGAATTGCTATCAAAATTATGACCCAGGAACCATAAGCTAAACTCTGCATTTGCCATATACTAGTGTGGTGCTACATGGAGTCCTCAAGCCCTTATGTACAGTTAAAGCTACCTCATTTTCCCACATCATCTCTATTTTCACATGTGGAAACTGAGGCATATTATTAGGTTACAACAGTCCAGATGTTACATGGCTGGTAAGCAGATGACAAGACATGGGCCATCTGGCTGTTGCCAGAATAATCACTACCCAATTCTTTTCACACTTTATAAGGGAAAAAAAAAGAGTGTTTTGAAGCTCACATTGCCAAGAAAAAGCTATTTAATAAGTAAATAGTAATATACATAGCTGAAAGTGGGTACAGAATTCAGAATTATTCTGCTCCTCCTAGTCCCTAAAACTAAGTTTGGTCGTCATCATCACTGTCATTATCAAGCAGACGATTAGATAGTTACTGTTTAACTTTTTAATTCCCTAAACATAATTCAGACTCATTTATTAGATTGAAGTGGAAAGTTTGTGGATTCTAAATGAATCCCTCTGAGAAGGGAATTGAATCAATTGGTGTCCCAAAGAAGACAGAATTTCTCTATCAATTAGATCTGGGTTCAAACCCTAGTTCTGCCACTGACTCTCCAGAGTAAATGTTTCTTTGTTTATGGTAACTGATAATTACACGAGAGCTGAAGATGAAGACGGAATATGAAAAATGCTATTTGTATGAACCCTGGTGCATAGTAGGTATTCAAAAATAATCTTGGTCTCTCCTTTGCTTCTCGAATCATAAAACATGTACTCGCATGCCTGCTGTCTTTGTTCTGAGTACAATGGAGAGCATAGGCTTTGTTCCTTACGCATAGCTTAATTTTCAGCATTCAAATGATAGGCAGACTAAAAGATATATGTTCCAGGAGATTAGTGTGCAAAAGCACAAACAAGCTCAGACATGGCATTCAACAGCTCCACATGCTTTTAGCTAAGAAGACAGAATTTTCCACTCAGCGCAAACTCTTTAAACTCTCTTCATGTGTCACTTCATGATGCACTGCAGCTCGCTTCCTGGGACTGCTTGGCCGCTGATGAGGACACAGTACACCTGTGTGGGCTGGCAGACTCTGGAAGGCTCTTTTTCTAAGTAATGAACAAGTTTCAGAACGGAGGTCAGAAAGCATCGTCTATCTCATTAGGTTTCATTGATTAGACCATATTTGGGGGTAGGGGTGGTTGCTGTGACAGAAAAATTGAAGTTCCTTTGAGGCTCTCTAGATTCTGACTTAGTCTGAAAATTCCAGAATTTCTAAGCACAGTGTGACTGCAATTAATTTCACAGGCATATGGCCAGATGGCAAGAATTGTGGGTGGCAAGTTAGAATGGACATAAAGTCACCTCATATCCTATCTCATGAGTCCTGTGCAAGGTAGACTCCAAAATAGCCCAGTGTCCAAGCTGGGATCTGGCTTGCTCATGTCATGATGATAAAAGGTGCTGGCAAGGAAAGGCTCAGACCTAGATTTCTTGACTCTAAGTCATATAAATGTTCTCTAACAACCTCTAAGCACTCTAAAATCCTCTAAGATACTTTTGACTTTCTCATTCAGTGGTTCTCATCCTGTAGGTGCATGACTCTTTGAAGGGCTGATTTACCCTTTCACAGAGGCTGCCTATCAGAAAGCACAGGTATTTACACTACAATTCATAACAAGAGCAAAAGTACAGTTACAAAGTAGGAGAAAAATAATTTGGTTGTAGTTCACCACAGCACGAGGAACTGTTTCTAGGGGTCGAGAAATTAGGAAGACTGAGAACCACTGCTTAGTTGATTCTACAGTTCCTCTGGCTTTTCTTCTGAGAATCACCCTATAGGAAACTGAAGAACATGTTAATGAGTGTGACTATCAGTAGACACTAACATTAATCCTGGGTCTGATCAAAGACCACTTGTGGGTTTGTTTGTGCTCAGAATGACCCCTTCTGAGAAAGAAAGGATAACCTGTGTGCACAAGCCGTTTATTGTATGTCACCTCATTCACCTCCACGAATCATTCTGAGAATCCGTGGAAGATTGATCTAATCATCCTTGAGTCATAAACTCTCTAGCTCTGGATAAGTGGATCTTCGTAGAACAGAGTTTTTTATTAAGGTTCTGGACTGTTTCTCTCTTTCACATGACCCACCTTTCTCTGTGATATAGAAAATGGGTGGTTAGGGATTTAAGCTTAGAGCCAGCCTAGCTGTCGCTACCACTGTCTAGGGTGGCACAAGTTGCCCATACTGCTCATCCTTCTGCATCCCCCATGTTATAATAGGATGACAGCAGCAGCTAGCTGGGGAGGACTGGATAAGATAATATGTGTAAAATGTTTAAGAGAACGTGCAGCAAATGGAAGCATTTTTTTTAATTGCAACTTGGCTACTATTTTAATATACACATAAAACTAAGTGTTACAAATTTAAAATGCTAGCCTAGATAAGGAAATAAAAGTTCTCTTTGAATGTGTTTTTAGCCTTTGGAAGAAACAACTTCATTGAGTCAACTTCACATCAGTAATCCCTTAAAAATTATGCATCAGTGGAATGCCAATCAAATGCTCTACTAGAGCATGTTGTATCAGTCAGCTACTGCTATGTAACAAAGGACTCCAAAACTTCACGGCTGAGGACAGCATTTGCTATTGTACAATTTCTATGGTTCTGAAACCAGGAAGTAAATTAGCTGATTATTTTCAGCTCAAGATCCCCCATGAGGCTTCAATAGCCAGAGCTACAGTTACCTCCTAGCCTAGCTGGGGGCAGGGTTGGGGGGGGATGCATCCTTATGTTCACTTGAATAGACTTCATGTGGTTGCCTCATGACGCAGCGGCTTACTTTACCTAGAATACATATCCAAGAGGGAATTGTGAGGGCACACGAGATGACAGCTCCTATTCTTACAATAGTCTCAGAAGTGACGTCCAATCACTTCTTCTGGCTTATTAAATACAGCTCCCTCTGCAGGAACGGGATTACACAAAGACAAATACGAAGACCTAGGCTTTCTTAGAGTCCTTCCTAGTGGCTGCCTACAACAGACAAGTGAGCTGAAATGTCCTGAAGTTCAATTGGATGTCTGGATGAAAGACATGGGTCAATTTGGAAAATAAATAAATAAATCTGTATTTTAGGTCTTACTAAAAAGCAGCCCCTTGAGTATTCCTTTGATCTATATTTACTAACACATCCACCCAAAATCATTTTCTACTGAGGTTCAAGGATGAATCAGGGTGAGGAGATCTCTCTCAGGAAGACACACTTTTTTGGTCTTTCTCATTTAAGAAAGTCCTTTCTTGAGATTCAGAATGTAGGAAGGAAGATGGTTCCTGATATATAAGATGTGTGCTCTGTATTGTATTCATGAAAAGGAAAATGCAAACATTAACTGAGCATGCCTTGGAGTGGGACCACTGAAAATTGAAAACTATGAGTTTTTGGAAATCATGCTTTCCTCCTGTTTCATTCAACAGATATGCTTTGAGCTTTTTCTACCTACAATACAGTCCTAGGCTTTGGAACACAACCACAAACCTGATACAATTCCTATATCTGAGGAACTTATAGATTACAAACCGGAGTAAGCAGGAACAAACCAGAAAAATACATAATGTGAGTTATTGCTTAGTATTATTATTGGGAGGTGGGGGAAGACTGTTATTTGGCATTGGTGACCAAAGATGTCTCTATGATTGCTTCCACCACCCCCTCCCAGAAACAGTTTAAGTGGCAAAGGGAAAAATGGCAGGAATACATGACATGTAGTCTTTAGAGACCCTGGGGAACCCAGAGCAGCTAGAGAAGAAATGACTAAGACTAAGCCATGGTGTCTAAAGATCTTCCTGTGGGGTTGGAGGAGTAGTGGAAGTGGCAGATGTCATCATGAGAGTAGTAGGAACCATATGAGGGACTTTAGGGCATTGTGAATGAGGTGAACTCATTATTAACATTTCAGAAAATTCAGTAGAGCTAGACTTGTGATATCAGCACTGCTAGCCTTCTCCACACAGCCCGCCCCCAAACTCTTGCATCCCTAGAGCCAGCACAGTATTTCTAGAAACAAATTATTGATAGGTGCATGCACAAAACCTGTGCTCCTAGAGGCTCACTTTCAGTTTCTTGGCTTGTTGCAGCACAGATCTAATTTGTACTGTGTGTGTTTGTGTGTTTGTGTGGGGGGGTGGGGGGGTGAGTATGGGTGTATTCATGTGCTTTCAAATCCCCACTTCTTATACAGGTATAAAGTCACATAGAATTAGAATCCCACGCTACCCAGTTATGTCTCATCATAATGAATTGTGAGAAAGAAGGTCACATTTGAGGAACCTGGAGTTAGCACTTGGACATATGAATTTGGAGGGTGGATCACAGTTCAATTTATAATTATCTTTTTCCTTATTTTATTTTTCTGATTCATAGAGACTTTTTTTTTCTTAAAAATGCAGACATTTTAACAGATATCAAAAGGGCCAAAGTGCTTAGGAAGGAAGAAGTGAGCCTACGAGGTTTTTACTTATCAAATGCATGGAGCATCTGTCAGTCTGGCTCAGCCCCATGGGAATGACCAAAGGCTTAGCTTTGGTAGGTAGCACCAGATCTCCTGGAGACAGTGAATCTCTACCTATGTATTTGCCAGCTTTTCAGGCCAGCATCCCCACTAGAGAATTACCTGGTTTTAGCACCCTATGTGTCAGGATCTCACACCCACTCGCCAGTAGGGGAAAGCTCCTAGGCACTTTTGTGTGAGTGGGCTCATTAGGAACAAGCACCCTATTTAAATGAATTAATGAAACACTCCTAAATTCTGTGCAAATTAGGCCTGCATAATATGTGGAAGAGGAAAAGTGCGTGGTGGTTTTGCAGAGAGGTGGGAAATGCCCTCAGCATTTATAACACTTAATGATTAGATATTGTTGCTTACTGGTTTGAAGGAGAAAATTTGCATTAATAATATCTGAAGCGATGAATATAAATTAGTGTTGAAAAAAATTTTTATGTTTATTCAGCTTACTTGGTCTACTTTTTACTGGATTTAGTTTTTTTTTAATCTTGTTTTTAAGGACCTACCTGAAATAGATATTGAATGGATATTTAGGAGAGATAGACAAGAGAGGAAAATGGCAGATAAACCCTCAATTAATAACACTGGAATGATGTATTTAGCTATTTAATATCAGTTCAAAGCTAAGGAACAGAAATGCCCACAAGAAAATCTAATGTTCCCTCTTGGGACTTCTCAACAGAGCCCCAAATACAATTCAAACCATGCAAGAGAAGAAATGGAGCCTTTTTCTTTATTTCATATAGATAGTGTTTTCTATTGTTTTCTGCTCATGAACTTTCATAATCACATGGCCAGCTATTTTTAACACAATTAGTTGCAAGCTCGTTAGGATATACATCTATTACTGCCTGCAGTTCTGCAATACAACTAACAAGGAGACCAAAAGGCACAGGAATGAGGAGTCTAACAAACCAGGCCCAGTTCTGCCTCTTCTGCTGAGAAGCCAAGAAGCTGGGAGAAGAGACCCAAACCTCTCTGAGTCTATTTCCATCTTCCTAGTACCAGAGGGCTCACTACTTCAGTAGTTGGTGTTCCAACTGTTCTAACTCACTACCGTATTTGTAGATGGGACAAAGAATTGAGGGACAAATGAAACTGAATGGAAAAAATTTAAGGGCATAAGGTTTGAGTTGCTTTCTTTTGAACATCAGCATCTCTTCCCTCTCCCCCTAGTTCAACAAGATCTCAAGATGGTGCTACTGACTGTGAACTGGGCCATCCCTGCCCTACCAGTTAATATCAAATCAAGAGATATGCCCACAGAACAGCTGAAAATATGATTACTTGAGGCTCTTTTCAAAAGTTCTTAGACTGTGTCAAATTAACAGTTAATGCTCACTAGGACATCTTGATACAGAATAATAAAGAATATGACAACAGTAGAAAAAGAAACAGGGTTGCATCTGCTTACTCAAGGTATCATTGTGGCTTACTGGTGGAAGCTTCACTAATGGGAGGCAAGGGTGTAACCATGGAAACAGAGTAACCACTACTGCATAACCCCAGTAACAAGTTCCCATGCTTCATATTATGCCATTTTCTTGGCTATGACATATATACATGTGACATATATATGAGAAAAATAAACATTGGGAGTTTTTTGTTTTTTTTTTGTATTTATTCATTCACCATGTTCTCTGAGGATCCAGTGTTAACTTTGATTCAAGCAGGGAATCTCAAAAGCACAAGGCAAAAGTGTTTTGTAAGGGATGCCAACATTTTGGCTTACGATGCTTTCTTTGTGCCATGATACATGGTTAATTGTGAGCAGCTGACTGAGAGCAGGGCATGATAAATTGATCCCTCATACAGATGCTAAGCTTGACTTCTCTGTTCAACATTAAGTTCAAACGTTGGGAAGAAAACTTGGAATAGGTTTGAGGAAAGAGGTTGAGGTAAAAGAAACAAAGGAGGGCTGTGTTTTTGAAGTCATGGGATTAAATGAAACTTTTCTTGGCAAATGATTATGGAATGAGAAGTAAGCTAATGAAAACTCTGGGGTACTCACTGTTCAGAATAGATTAGCAATATTTCAGCAATGGAGAAAAATTAGTAGACTGTCTACCAACTTTCCCCATCACACCTACTCATCTACTTATATCCTCAGCTGTTGCTATGGGAACTGTGTCTGTGCTCTGCAAAGCCCCACACTTCTCTTACTCATGGAACCTATTCCCTCTGAGCTCTAGGATACAGTGGCCAATGGTCCTCTCTCTATTTTGCAATTCAGAGTTCATTTCTATCTCCAAGTCCTCCATAGGACACACATACCTTTCTTAAATTAAAAGAGCAGCCCCTTTGTCCTCTCTGTGGTTGACTTTTATCCTTGCTGAATCAAACTCCCCCAAACAGTTGCTTCAGTTGCTACCATTGATTTCTGCACTTTCGCTATCGCTCCAACTCGCTCCCCTCTGACTTTTGGTTTCAATATTCTGTAAAACCTTCTTTCAAAGCACAGACACATCCAAAGTTCAGCTCTCAGCAGCATTTAAATTGCTGATGATCTCTTGCCTTCTAGAAAATGCTTCACCTAGCTTCTGAAATAATCTTGTTCTTATTCTTTTTCTCATCCGTACAAGCTGCTATTTGCTGGCTTTTAGAGATGTTCAATTTTGCTGGGAAGCGTCACTGAGTTGGGAAGCACCTAGGAGATCATTAAAGTGTTCTTCCGGATGTGTCTGTGAGGGACACACATTTTTAGAGAATTAAAAGGTGTAAGCCTGACCTGAATCTAGGTGTTACCAGTCCATAAGCTGAGAACCTGAATAGGGTGAAGGAGGAGGAAGCCCCCAAACAGACACATATGCTGTGCTTCCTGGCACTAGAAGATGAACTGTTTTGCTCCCCCACACCTCTCTCTTCATGACACTCTAGAAAAATGACATTAAGAAACCCAAAGCTCAGGGAGGGGGAGAGTGAGCAGGATGCAAAGTGAGTAAATAAACATGAAGAAAAAGAAATCCAACACTCTCTGTCTCATAGAAGACATTATGTTAGAGACCGACAATGGTATTTCAGAAGACAAATAGAGACAGTTTCTCAAGAAACTGGGGGTGTTCATTTGGCCATGGGATGCTGAACAGGAGTGAATTAACCACTAAATTTAGTAATTATCAGGCTGATGAGGAATTTAAGTGAAGAAATAAAAAAATTAAAATATCTGGAGTGAGTTCCTGATCACATTGTAAGTTCTAAAATGTGCAGTCAGCTCCTGACAGAGCATTTAAGGTGGGGGCCACCAGCTTTTACTTTTTCTGAAACATCTTTTTATGTTCTTTGATTTCCGATCCCAGTTTTGATGGCATTCCTTAGCAAAGAAATGATTGTTTATTTGTTTGGTTTTGTTTTTGTTTCCCAATTCACTTCTCATTTGTCATATTCCCTCATGAGCCTCTCTTGTGTTTTTTTTTCCACAGCATTAGCATGCTATAATTATAAAGTTAGTATTTAGAACAAATATCTTCTAGTCCTTTGCTGTTATTCTACTCTTTAGGCTACACTGAAGCTGCTTGGGGGCTCTTTGCATTGAGTTTCTAGAACATCACTGGCACAATAGCTTTTGGAATAGAGGAGATTTCTTCCTCTCGGGTGGTGCTACATTGCACCACATCAATATGGTGGACAGAATTACATTTTCCAGAACTGCATCAGCTTTATGACTCCTAAGCAGAGATGTTAAAATAGGGTTTTGGAAAACTGAAGTAAAGCTGTCTGCACAGAAATCTTTACAGCCAAGTGTATGGAAAGGGGACAGGATTAAAATACCAAGATGATTCTAGCTTGTAATCTCTCTCTCTCTCTCTCTCTCTCTCTCTCTCTCTCTCTCTCTCTCTCCCTCTCTCTCTCTCTCCCTCTCTCTCTCTCTCCTTCTCTTTTGTATAGCCATTTGACTTGACTCATGGGTTCAGAAACTAGATCCACAACCAGTTATGGATCCACAAAGACAGAGGTCATAGCCTTATTAAGGGTTCTTTCTAGTCTTATTAGCCCTTGTACTTCCTGAAAGCCAGTGTTTCAACAGAACTGGCCAGTAACTCCCTTTCCTCTCCTTCAACACTCTAATTTTCAATCTTCTGTAGAATTTTGCATGATTATATAACATTTTAATTTTGTAATAAATTTCTCATACAAAATAATCAGAGTGGCTCTCGTTTGCTAATAAAAGCTTGACTGTCTAGGTTGCTAAGCATGGACTCTGGTACCTGAAATTCGATTCTTTAAGGCTGATCTAACTAGGGGCTCCGACTTTGTCCAACCTATGAATAGCAGGAATCTGCCTGGAGTGCTGAATGTGGCGCTATGCCTAAGGATAATTACCTTGCTCTCCATTTATATTGGATCATGTCTATCATGGAAGGCAGAGCTATTTGTTTTGGAATTCAGATTACTCTAATCTAGATATAGCTTTCCTTTGTGCTAACAGTACTTCTGCCAAAATCACCATTTAATAGATTTACAGAATGTCTTACCCTCAGTCCACAGGGGATTATTGCTAACCAAGCAATTAATTTTCTAATAAGTTAGGTATAACTATAGTCTGTGTGAATATAATTTACTTGTACTAGCAAAGGGAAAGCAGATGACCTGGTAAGTCTAGATGCCCATTTTTGGCTGGTTGTGCTGCAGAAACGGAGTAGTACGTTCCACTATGTACTGCATAAACTCTGGGTCATCAACCAATAAGTATTATTTTTCCAGTGGAGGTTGTGGTGGTTTGAATATGCTTGGTGTAGGGATTAACCCTACTTGGATGTGTGGCCTTGTTGGAGTAAGTGTGTCATAGTGGGCATGGGCTTTAAGACCCTGGATCTAGCTGCCTAGAAGCCAGTCTTCTAGCAGCCTTCAGATGAAGATGTAGAACTTTCAGCTCCTCCTGCACCATGCCTGCCTCGATGCTGCCATGCTTGTGCCTTGATGAAAATAGACTGAAACGCGGATCTAAGCCAGCTCCAATTAAATGTTTGCCTTTATAAGAATTTTCTTGCTCGTGGTGTTTCTTTGCAGCAATGGAAACACTAACTTAGACAGAAGTGGAGCTTGTTAATAAAAGTAGATTACTAGAGGTGAGTCTAAGATGATCATAGCACAGCCCTGGCTTTGGTCCATGTTCTTGGCTTCCTGTATGCCGCAATGTGATGAAGCCCGACAATGTGTTCTCATCAGCTTGTCTTCCCTAGTCACTCTGAAACCATGAGCCTAACATTGTTCCTGTCAATTATTCTATCCTATCAATAGGAATGCAAGTTGTAGAAAGCTAAGATGAAGGAGTGGAGTAAGTATCACTGTGAAGATGCCAACTGTAGTTGCTTGGCACTTGGAAATGATTTGTGGTAGGAGTTTGAATGAGTTTGGAGATGCGCACAAGAACAGCTTTAGGATGCAACAGGGACTAGTTAATGGAGGGTTCTTGGGAATTTGAAAGATAAGAGTTCTAATAGGAATATGAACAGTAAAGATCATATTCATTCAATTTCAGACAGGAGCTAGGTTTCTTCTTGAAGGTGGCCTATAGAAAATTCTTGTTATATTATGAAAAATAATATGACTATACATTAATTTTATCTTGAAATTTTGAGTGAGAGTGAACTCAAGAGCAATGGACTAATTAAAAAGAGGCCTCAATGGTTAAGAGCAGTGTTCTTCAAGAGGACCTGGGTTCAGTTCCTGGGGCTCATATGGTCACTTACCACTGTCTAAAACTATAGTTTTAGCATACTCAATACTTCCTTCTGGATGCCACAGACACTAGCTAGACACATAATGTACAGATACACATGCAGGCAAATACACACCTACACATGTGAAATTTTAAAAAATTTATTAGATATTTTCTTTATTTACATTTCAAATGTTATTGTCTTTTCTAGTTTCCCCTCCAAAAATCTTCTATCCCCTCCCCCTCTCCCTACTCCCCAACCCACCCACTTCCATTTCTGGTCCTGGCTTTTCCCCTATATTGGGGCATAGACCATTCACAGGACTAAGGGCCTCCCTTCCCATTGATGACCGACTAGGCCATCCTCTGCTACATATGCAGCCAGAGCCACAAGTTCCATCATGTGTTTTCTTTGATTGTTGGTATAGTTTGAAGGAGTTCTGGGATAACTGGTTAGTTCATATTGATGTTCCTCCTACAGGGCTTCAGACCCCTTCAGCTCCCTGGGTAATTTCTCTAGCTCCTTCATTGGGGACCTTGTACTCTCTCCAATGGATGACTGTGCGCATCCACTTCTGTATTTGCCAGGCACTGGCAAAGCCTCACAGGAGACAGCTAAATCAGGCTCCTGTCAGCAAGCACTTGTTGGCATCTGCCTAGTGTCTGGGTTTGGTGGTTGTTTATGGGATGGATGCCCAAGGGGGGCACACTCTGGATGGTTATTCCTTCAGGCTCTGCTCCACACTTTGTCTCCGTAACTTCTTCCATGGGTGTTTTGTTCCCCTTCTAAAAAGGATTCTGAGCTTCTGGGCTAATATCCCTTACCAGGGAGTGCATATCATGATATCATGTGTGTTCTTTTGTGATTGAGTTACCTCACTCAAGATGATATCCTCCAGATCCATCCATTTGTCTAAGAATTTCATGAATTCATTGTTTTTAATTGATGAATAGTACTCCATTATGTAAATGTACCACATTTTCTGTATCCATTCCTCTATTGAGGGACATCTGGGTTCTTTGCAGCTTCTGGCTATTATAAATAAGGCTGCTATGAACATAGTGGAGCATGTGACCTTATTACATGTTGGAGCATCTTCTGGGTATATGCCCAGGTGTAGTATTGCTGGATCTTTCCATAGAACTATGTCCAATTTTCTGAGGAACCGCCAAACTGATTTCTAGAGTGCTTGTACCAGCTTGCAGTCCCACCAGCAATGGTGGAGTGCTCCTCTTTGTCCACATCCTCGCCAGAACCTGTTGTCACCTGAGGGTGACACCTGCTCCCCAACCCACCCACTCCCACTTCCTGGCCCTGGCATTCCCCTGTACTGGGGTATATGATCTTCAGAAGACCAAGGGCCTCTCCTCCCATTGATGGCCGACTAGGCCATCCTCTGCTACATATGCAACTAGAGACACAGTTCTGGGGGCTACTGGCTAGTTCATATTTTTGATCCTCCTATAGGGTTGCTGACCCCTTTAGCTCCTTGGGTACTTTCTCTAGCTCCTTCTTTAGGGGCCCTACGTTCCATCCAATAGATGACTGTGAGCATCCACATCTGTATTTGCCAGGCACTGGCATAGCCTCACAAGAGAGAGCAATATCAGGGTCCTGTCAGCAAAATCTTTCTGGCATATGCAATAGTGTCTGATTTTGGTGGTTGTATATGGAATGGATCCCTGGGTGGGGCAATGTCTGGATGGTCCTTTCTTCTGCCTCAGTTCTGAACTTTGTCTCTGTAACTCCCTCCATTGTGACTGGTGTGAGTTGGAATCTCAGGGTTGTTTTGATTTGCATTTCCCTGATGATTAAGATTGTTGAATTTTTTTTTTAGGTGCTTCTTAGCCATTCAGTATTCCTCAGTTGAGAATTCTGTTTAGCTCTGTACCCCATTTTTAATAGGGTTATTTGGTTTTCTGGAGTCCAACCTCTTTGAGTTCTTTATATATATTAGATATTAGCCCCCTATCTGATTTAGGATTGGTAAAGATCTTTTCCCAATCTGTTGGTTGCCTTTTGGTCTTATTGACAGTGTCCTTTGCCTTACAGAAGCTTTGCAATTTTATGAGGTTCCAATTGTCTATTCTTGATCTTACAGCATAAGCCATTGGTGTTCTGTTCAGGAATCTTTCCCCTGTGCCCATATCTTTGAAGCTCTTCCCCACTTTCTCCTCTATAAGTTTCAGTGTCTCTGGTTTTATGTGGAGTTCTTTGATCTGCTTAGACTTCAGTTTTGTACAAGGAGATAAGAATGGATCAATTTGCATTCTTCTACATGCTAACTGCCAGTTGAGCCAGCACCATTTGTTGAAGATGCTGTCTTCTTTCCACTGGATGGTTTTAGCTCTTTTGTCAAGGATCAAGTGACCATAGGTGTATGGGTTCATTTCTGGGTCTTCAATTCTGTTCCATTGATCTACCTGTCTGTCACTGTACCACTACTGTGCAGGTTTTTTTTTTTTAAATCACAATTGCTCTATAGTACAGCTAGTATTGTAATTCCACCAGAGGTTCTTTTATTGTTGAGAATAGTTTTTGCTATCCTAGGATTTTTGTTATTCAAGATGAATTTGTAAATTGCCTTTTCTAACTCTGTAAATAATTGAGTTGGAGTTTTTATGGGGATTGCATTGAATCTGTAGATTGCTTTTGGCAAGATATCCATTTTGACTATATTAATCCTGCCAATCCATTAGCCTGGGAGATCTTTCCATCTTCTGAGATCTTCATTGATTTCTTTCTTCATAGACTTGAAGTTCTTATCATATAAATCTTTCACTTCCTTAGAGTCTCACCAAGGTATTTTATATATTTGTGACTATTTTGAAGGATGTTATTTCTCTATTTTCTTCCTCAGCCTGTTTATCCTTTGTGTAGAAAAAGGGCACTGATTTGTTTGAGTTAATTTTATATACAGCTATGCACTGAAGTGTTTTTTGTTGTTGTTGTTTTTTAAATCAGGTTTAGGAGTTCTCTGGTGGAATTTTTGGAGTCACTTATATATACCATAATATCATCTGCAAATAGTGCTATTTTCCCTTCTTCCTTTCTAATTCGTATTTTTTCATCTCCTTTTATTGTCTAATTGCTCTGGCTAGGACTTCAAGTACTATATTGAATAAGTAAGGAGAGAAGGGGCAGCCTTGTTTAGTTTCTGATTTTAGTAAGATTGCCTCCAGTTTCTCACCATTTAGTTCGATGTTGGCTACTGGTTTGCTGTATATTGCTTTTATTATGTTTAGGTATGGGCCTTGAATTCCTGATTTTTCCAAGACTTTTATCATGAAGGGGTGTTGGATTTTGTCAAATGCTTTCTCAGCATCTAATGAGATGATCATGTGGTTTTTGTCTTTGAGTTTTTTTATATAGTTGATTACATTGATGGATTTTAATATATTGAACCATCCCTGCATAATTGGGATGAAGCCTACTTGAGCATGATGTATGATTGCTTTGATGTGTTCTTGGATTCAGTTTGCGAGAATTTTATTGAGTATTTTTGCATTGATATTCATAAGGGAAATTGGTCTGAGTTCTCTTTCTTTGTTGGGTCTTTGTGTGGTTTAAGTATCATAATACTTGTGGCATCATAGAACGAATTGGGTAGAGTACTTTCTGTTTCTATTTTGTGAAATAGTTTGAGGAGAGTTGAAATTAGGTCTTCTTTGAAGGTCTGATAAAACTCTGCACTAAACCTATCTGGTCCTGGGCTTTTTTTGGTTGGGAGACTATTAGACTAGTAATGATTGCTTTTATTTCTTTAGGGGATATGGGACTGTTTAGATCATAAATCTGATCCTGATAATATTTTTTAAAGAGTAATTGAGTAGCTCATTTGTTGGAAGAAATTTCAAGAAATCACTCAGGTATTTGAAAACTTGGTCCCCAGTTGACTATGCTCTTTGAGAATGCTATGAAACGTTTACAAGGCAGAGCCTTGGAAAGTTCCACTAAGGGTGGGTTTTGAGGTGAGCATCATCTCACTTACTGTTTTCTCTGCTTCCTGTCTGTGATCAGCCAGCTTCTTACTCCTGCTGTCATGTTTTCCCGGACTTAAAGTTGCCATGGTTTCCTGCAATGCTGGACTCTATTTTTTTCTGAAAATTTAAGGGAAAATAAAGTCTTTAATTCTTCTCTCTAAGATCATTGTCATTATTGTATTTTGTCATAACAACATAAAAGTGACTAATAACATTACCTTATCCAGCATTACTGGGAAAAATGTGGGCAAAAGCAGAACAGGATTTTGCAAGCATGACATTACCAGAGAAATAGTGTACTTACATGTGTGGACAGAATGACAGTAACTATTAAAACACAAACTTGGTGCTGTTGAAGAGAGATGGTACACTTTGCAGGAGGGCAATAGAAAAAAATTCCTTGAAGGCAAGCCTTCCCTCATGAAAAGCTTCTGAATATGAAAAATGCAAACTCATTTGACAGTCTTTCATTCAAAAAGAGAGATTCACCAACTGGAACAGGGGTTATCCCAAAAGCTGTTGCTTATATGGGGGATATGTTCTACTAGCTGGGCTGCCTTGTTTGGTCTCAGTATGTGAAGAAGCGCCTAGCCTTGCAGAACTTGAAGTGCCCCCAGTAGGGTGACACCTGGAGGGTTCCCACCCACTCAGAGAAGAAGGGGATGGGAGATGGGGGGTGGTGGAAGGATTGTGGTAGGAGTGACCAGGAGGAGGGCAGTGAGTAGGATGTAAAGTGAATAAGTAAAATAAAATAAATTTACATAACAAAAAATAGAGGTTCACATCTCAAAAAAGGTCAACATAAGAAAGTGTTTTCAGAGGTATGCAAGTTGTCAGAAGTCATTATAACCATGATTTAATGAGGTCTGGCTACATATTTGAATAAATAAATTATATTATCATATTTACATATTTATTTATTTATTTACATATTTATTTATTTATTCTTAGGCTTTTACTGCTGTGAACAGATACCATGACCAAGGCAACTCTTATAAGGACAACATTTAACTGGGGCTAGCTTATAGGTTCAGAGGTTCAGTCCATTATTATCAAGACAGGAGCATGGCAGCATCCAGGCAGGCATGGTGCAGGAGGAGCTGAGAGCTCTACATCTTTATCTGAAGGTTGCTAAAAGATTGGCTTACAGGCAGCTCTCTAGTTGCCTGTCCCTAGCACATAGTCCCTATGTGCTTGCTACACGTGGCAGAGCCATAAAAATGGAGCTGACTAAGCCTGTCATGATACTATAAGATCCGGACCCTGTGCTTGAAGATGCAAGACTTAAAGGTGTGCTGTATTGGGTTTCAGTCTTGCTTTCCCTTGTTATCCTCATAGCAGTCCTTTTGGAATGGAAGATACCGCTCATGTACCACTGTGTACTAGAAGTATGTAACTGAAAAGAATACAAGAGTTCATAGATAAAAGTTTCCCTTGCTCTCAGAAAAGACATTGAACACTCGCTACATTATTGAGACATTAGGGACTGAAGGCGTTTTACATCCTGAGCTGGCTATGATGCAATATGAACTATGAGTAGAAAGTTTGCATGTAAATTTTCTCCTTCAGGGTCACGTTTGAGGAACTGGTTCTCTAGATGGAGGCACTTGGTTTTTCCTGCCTGAATTTGGATTGGTAGGTGGTGGGGAGTCCATCAAGCCTTTAGAAGGTGGGACTTACTAACAGCATACTGTAAGGAGTCAGGGTTGAGCCTTAGGGTACTTTGCTCTGTCCATTTCCTGATATCTCAGACTGCCACATAAATCCAACTCCTATGAACCTAGCAAATCCATTATGCCAGGCCTGCAGTGATGGGTGGGAACTGAGACTAACATAGGTCTTTCTTCTCTCAATTAGCTTCTGTTACACAAAAGTAATGAGTACATCTTATATGTCAGTATTTAAACCACAGAATAACAAAACTAGGCATGTAATTCATATGGAAACAGAATGCATAAAAAAATCTGGATTAAAGTATATATGTAAGACCTTTTGTAACATTGAGGGGAAGAGATTATATATTTTCAAATATTTTTCATCATGTTCTATATAAGCCTAATTTTGCTATTATCTTTAGGTGTTAAATATGTTAACAAAACAGAATTCCAAAAAGTCTGATGTGAAAAAATCTTTTAAAGGAATAGTTGCATAAACAATATCTGAACAATTGCAATTTTTATAGATAGGAGAGGGAAATCTTATGGGTCTCACCCCTAGACAAGGAACTACAGGGCACTGATGACTACTGGGAAAGAATAATTAGCCTTGCCGTGGGATAAGCTGCCTGATTGGTTGTCCAATTCAAAGTGATCAGCCCTGAAAACCATATATACACAGACTCAGAAGTTTGGATTTCTCTCCCCCCCTTTCTCTTATTCTCCCTCTTCTTCTCTCTCTCCCTTTGGCCCCCCTCTCTTTCTCCTTCCCTCTCTCTCCCTCTCTCTCCCTCTCCCTCCCCCCTCTCTCTCTCTCTTTGTACCAATAATTACTGGGGAAGAAGAGGCTATAAATCTGAGAGTTGAGGGACATGGAAGGAGTTGAAAGAAGAGAACTTGAGATAAATTGGAGGGAAGAAAGGAAAGGGAAAATAATGTAATTATATTAATAAAATATGTAAAATAAAAAATAAGTAAAATGTAAGAAAATAAACACACAAAAATATAAAACAGCAAGACGTTAAAGAGAAGCATGTTGCTGGTAGGCTGGCCGCGAATGGCTGTGATGGTTTCTCTTGGTTGCCAACTTGACAGGTTCTAGAATCATCTAGGAGAGATGAAATCTAGAGAGAATTATTATGTGAAGTGTAAAACCTAGTCTCAGAGTTGAAGCCACTTTCCACAAGCCCCGATACAAAGAGGTCCTAGGACACAGCAGGACTGCTTCCCTCCCTTGGAATCTTCCAGGGCCAGTTATGCTGGTGTTGCTGCCTCAATCTTCACTAACATCAAACTGATCTCTACCTTCCCAGAGTGGTCCAGGCTTTCATCACCAGATAAGGACTGCAGAGGCACTAAGCTTTGTGATCTGAGCAGCTGCAGGGTTCCACGTATATCGATCATGTAGACAACTGGACTGTCCAAGCCTTATTGTGTAAGCCAATCTGATAGGTCCTCTTTTTGTTTTTGTTTTTCAAGACAGGGTTTCTCTGTATAGCCTGTCCTGGAACTCACTTTGTAGACCAGGCTGGCCTCGAACTCAGAAATCCACCTGCCTCTGCCTCCCAAGTGCTGGGATTAAAGGCGTGTGCCATCCTTTTTTTATGAGATATGTTTATATATTATATCAATTCTGTTCCTTTGGAGATCCCTGCCCAAGACAATAACTCGTGTCGTATTATGCTGAATTGCTTTGGTTACGTTAGGCAACACATTTCCCAGAATTCTTTTCTCCATGTGTTTTCAGGCTCCAAATGAAAACATATGATACTTGCATGAGATCTGGAAGCCAGCAAGGAAACAGTGGTTGTTCCCCTTGGTCTCCTAGTGCACTAAGTACAGAGGAGCCCAGTAAGTTCTAGTTTGTCCCCACCTTCCTTTACTTGTAACTCTTCTTTCTGCTCATTAGTTTGTGGATCAAAGGCAGTGGCCAGACCTCATAGTCCTCTGAGGATTCTCAGAGGTGGTGTTACAGAGGCAGCAAATACATTTCCATACACAATCTTTCTGAATGTCTGTCAGTCCTTATTACTGCTGTAAGTTGGTTGACTCATTTTCAACTTCTCTCCCCAACCCCTTACATGTGCTGTGGCTTGGAGTCTAATTCCTAAAATGAATCCCCTAGTTCCTAGTGTCCATGGTGACTCTCCTTCCCTGACTGACACACTCACCTCGACACTGAAATCATCCATGAAAATACCCATAACCTGCATTAACTCCTATACCCAATGACTCTACAGTAGTCTTACCCATTATCATATGAAAAATATCGCAACACAGTTTACTTTTATTTTTTGAGGCTGGTAATAAAGAGAAGGGTACGTATGAAATATTTTCTCAGTTAAACTTTGAGGTGTTTCTCTGTTTGAAATATATTTGCTTCAAGTTGGTGATCATCTTGCCTTAGCCTCTTAGAAGCTGGAACTGTAGATGCATGTTACCATGCCCAGTTACAAACAGTTTTGTTTATTTGTGTGTGTGTGTGTGTGTGTGTGTGTGTGTGTATCAAGTTGCTAGACATTGGAAAACCAACAAAATGTCTAGTGTTTTATCAGATGCCAGAATGAAAATTACCAATAACCTCAGTCAATGCATCTAGCATAGTTATTTTAAAGAGGCAAAGGTGAAAAAAAAATCCCTGCTGGTGACATTAAATATACTTTCTGCATTGCACATTATTCTGCTGAGTTATTACTTGTTCTGCAACATCAAATCATCATTCATGGTCATTTGACATTTCTTCTATATCATCCTTTGCCTTGCTTGAGAGCAAACCTGTATTTCAGTATCTAATTATCCATCTCTTGGATTAGAACTAGGAAGGACAGCAAATAGTGAAGAATTATATTTTGTAAAATGTAAACATCTCTGAAAGGAAATCCAAGAATTTTTCAAGAAAATACAAATACATTTACCTAGTCCTCAAGTGTTTATATTTTGAGATTGAATTATGGGGAAATGGTGATTTTCTTGTATGTCTGTGGGATTACATTTCATGCTGTTTGATAGAATGTACATGTAATGCATTGGTGAGGATCCCAAAGAAGTCACATGCTCCACAGTGATGGATTGTTCACAGAGGACTTGTTCAGAGATCCCCAGTCAGAGCTAAGTAAAAACAATGAATGCTGATAAGGTCTCCTGAGCTAGGAAGAGTGGAGAGAAAAGGTCAACCCCAGGAGCAAGGAGACCACACGGCCAGGGTCGGGGGTTAGAAGAGAATTTTGAGATGGGTCATTGCCAACTTATAGCACCGGAGACTTTGATCCCTAGAGATGTTGGCTTTGGCTTCCATCCCTCCCTTCTTCCCATGTTCAATCATAAGCCACAGGGCATAGGACTATAGATGGTACATCCTATACACTGGGGTCTCAGAGCAGATCTGGGAAAGGTAGAGAGTGGACCTAAGGGCCAACAAAAACGTCCTGCTCTAAGTGTAGATGGAAGACAAAATCACTATTGTTAGTGATATCTTTCCTGCAGCAAATGTGCCTGAAGTGGAATATTTTACTCTATAGGGTACATTCAGGCTCTGTGTAAGTTCCACAGGAAGGTTAACAAGATAGTAAGTGCCCACTCAAAGGAAAATCACTTGGCCTGAGTATTTCAGTGTCTATTTTATACTTTTTATTTCTAAAGATATAAGGGCATAGGTTCTTAATGTAGCCACAGTAGTCTATGAATCAATACTCAGTGCTCTTGTCAAGAATCATCCAGAAAAAAAAAAAGAAGAAGAAGAAAGAAGTAAATAAAAAATAAAGCATCGTCATTAGGAAAATTAATTGAAGAGCACATAAAATTTGATGATGCCTACACAGTGACTCCTAGTCTTCTTAAATAAATTAAATTGGATTGTGCCTCTCCCTCATTCAACTTTAGCATTTTCATTGAATGTCACAGCATTCTAAATATCAAATGATTCTAATGAGAAAAACAATTCAAGCCATTTTAATCAGAGAAATGGCATTCAATAATGCAAAAAGTCTATGTGGAATGATTTGTGCTGGGAATTAACAAGATTTCCCTCTGGCACAGGGTAGGCAGAAGCTCGCCTTCTTCTCTCTGCCCATCTGTTGGCAGTGGCAGGTTGGGATTTCCCATGGCTAGGAACTGGATCCCTTGATTCTGTCTGTCACTAGACATGGTAGGTCACTGTTCTGTTGTAACACCTCTGGGGTAATTTGTTTGTCCTTGATCAACCCACCTGGTTAGTATCTGCTGAGATCTGCTTTGACATCTTGTTCCCTTTCAGGATTTGCCTACTCTATGCCATTAAATAGAATTTTAGCATGAATGGTCATAGACATCCTCTTGGACCTTCAGAAGGAATAGAAACTGGGGTGGGGAGGGACAAATCAAACAATTTGGACTAGAAAGATGGCTCAGAAGTTAAAAGTATATACTACTCTTGCAGAGAATCAGGTTTTGGTTCCAAGTACCAATACAGCGGCTCAGAAGTGCCTGTAACTCCAGTTCCAAGGTAGGCAAAACGTCCTCAGCCTCCAGGGCTCCTCCATGCACACGGTGCACAAGTACTCAAACAGAGACTCCCATATTTAAAAAAAAATCAACAGCTGTTAAGAACTTTATGTCTCAAAGTTTCCACCTACAAAGGAATTGTTCCTACTGAGGAAAGTAAGCTCTGTCTTCTGGGGCTATAGGGAAGTGTTGGAAAGAGAGGAAGACAAATGTATTCCTTCTTGAGCAAGAAAGTCCTTCACAATCTTGTGTTTCACTGATGAGGTTTGTACAGACTTTGTCGTGTGTGCCATCATATCATGAACTGTAAAAATAGCAGCACTTTATAAATTTGAAAGAAATACAGCTCCATTAAAATATACTGTATCTCTTTATGTGTTCTTAGAACATTTCCATGAAAATATATATGTACATAGCATACACGTATAAATAATGATCATATATGTATATGTGTGTGTATTTATTCACACACACACACAAAAACACACACTCTCATGGGCTCACAAGTAACAATATTATAAGGGTATGAATCATCAGAAATAAACTTTCTAGAATACATTTTATGAAAAGCAGTCAAACCTCCACAAGCTCTGACGCTGGAGTCCAGCATCAAGGAATTCACCTAGAAACATATTCATGGATGTACACAAACACAGAGCCATGGAAGTGTTCATTGCAAGGACACCTGTCAGCCTGAAAACTCAGGACACAGCTAAACATCCATCAGCGAAGAAGCTTTGAAGTAAACTTTGGCACAGCCACTGCCTTAAATACCTGTTGGCTGATCACTAGCCACCATTTTCCACTTTCGTGTTCTTAAAAGAATCTGCCTTTAGTTCTCTAAGACACTTTTAATTCATCCATTGCTGGCTGTCCAAATTAATGGCAAAGTTTTAATGGACTTGTAATAAAAATACATATTTAGTAAATGTTTGCTGTTGAATGAATAAATATATAAGGACATTGACATAAAATACTATATACCTGTAAAGAAATATGCTTGTTCAGATCATGTACAGACTTTTCTTCTTGTTATTATTCTCTACATCAAAAAGGACAACTACCCACATAGTATTTATACTGTACTTGGTATTATGAATAATCTAGGAATGCTTTAAAGTATGTGGAATGATGTTTATAGGATACATGCCAATATTACATCATTTTATGTTATATTCTTGATCTTTTAGATATTACCATCTGAAGGGGCCCCAATCTCCTGTGTTTAGCTCAGGAGAACTGAGACCATCTTCTACTTTAGGACCACTTACTGATTGGTTTAAACCAATCTGAATAAGAATGGTTTTATTGTTTGTTTGGTTTTTGTTTGTTTGTTTGTTTTTGTTTTTCAAAACAGTTATTGGTTTAGGTACCCAGGCTTAGGTCAATCAGTGCAAGCTATTTTTTCATAATGCCTTTTACTGGGAAACTCATTATGTTCTCCCATTTGAAGACAGTGGTGGGAAACTTGGAAAATGGTTGGAAGAAAGCCCACCTCTCAGTGGTGATGTCATCCCACCTGTGTCTCTGCAGCAGCTGCCAGCATTTCTGAACCTGTGTGCAGTTTTGTAAGATAGTGGAGGCACTAGACAGACACCTTGCATGTGAGCAGCTGAGATGCCTCTCCTGCCCTCTCTCTCCATATTTCTTGTCTTCAAGTGTCACTCATCTGAGAAGTATAAGCATTCTTAGACACAGATGATTATTTTCGTCATGACTTCTGTCCGGAATCAAGCCTCTAGTTAAAGACTCTAGCAAATTGTATCCCAGCATTCAATTCAGATCTCATCTGCTCACACCCCAGGTCTTTGACACCATGCCTGTGGCTTCCTTACGAACCAAGTCTGACAAGATTCCAGACAATAGAGATTCGATTTTCACACAAGAGAAACTGAATAGAGGCCTAGGGACTGGAGAGCTATTTTTGACTCAGACCCTTTCTAACTGTGACCGTGGATAAATAAATTCACCCCTCAGGACCCCTGTTAACTCATCACCAGGAGGGTCTGAAATAGGTGTTCTCAGAAGGCACATCCAATTTTAGCAGCACTGTATATGAGTGAGACAAAATCATTGGGAGTTTTTATGCAAACTCGATCTTTATGCAACCCAAGGTCAGCCCTGAAATGTCTTTATTTCACATACATCTTTTAAAACATGCCCTTTAATAAATTTCCTACAGAGCACAAAGCATGAAAAAAAAATAACAATTAAAGTGCAGCTCTTGGAATACCAAGGTCCAGGGCATATTATAAAATGACCTCTATGAAAAGTGCTGATATTATATCTTATTTGACCCACAAATGTGCAATTTCATGTAGCTGAGCCTAATAAAACATCAAAACAAAAAAATAAATGTGCTGTATTCATCCTGAACATTAGTAAATTAGGGATAAGCTAATACAGTAATTCATCTGCTTCTCTGACTTCATGCCTTGATGGCAAAATCGTTTGACTTTTATTTCTTTTGGTGGGAATGGTGTTGCTACATTCCAGTTTCTATATGAGACAAAAAGCAATGTTGGAAATCACTCTTCACCCTACAACCAGCAAGCCCACCCAGGTCATATTCCCTGACACAACAGGGCTTAGTATGTGCCCAACCTGAGCTCTGTGATGTTCTATCCTGCCTATATTTGACAGGCATCTCCCTGATAACAAGCCCTGAGATCTCCTAAGCACTATGGAGAATGTGTTCCAGTGTTTTGGGAGAATAAACATAGAACCCACACTTATGGCAATGAGCCGATAACTCCATAGCAGCCAAAGCCATACATGCTTGTTTTATTCCAGGTATAAGATAAAGTGCTTTGTGTATATTAAATCATTTACTTTGATTTTTAAAATATGAACTATGGTCATCCACTTTATAGGTTAGGAGGATGAGGCACAAAACTCTCCCCTGCCTAAGATCACACAGCTAGCATGTGTCCCTGAGAGCACCTGCATCTGCTGTGAGCTGGTGTTTTGCTACCATCCACAAGCATAGAAAAGTTACTAATGCATAGCAAGATGAGTAACGTGCCTGCTCACAACATTTTCTCTCTTAATGAATTTCTTTCTACATCTAGAAGCAGGTCAGAATTTCCAGGTTTTTGTTGTTGTTGGTGGTGGTGGTGGTGGTATTTATTTATTTATTTATCTATTTATTTATTTATTTATTTATTTATTTATTTATTTTTGTTGTTTTTTGTTTTTTGTTTTTGATGGGGGGAGGGGGACAGTATAAGATGGCTCAAGGGATAAGAGAAATTGCTATGCAAGCATAAGGAGCTGAGTTCTGAACCCTAGCATCCACATAAAAACAAAACAAAACAAAACAAAACAAAACAAAACAAAACAAACAAACAAACAAAACCAGGATGACTGTGGGCTCATGTAATCCCAGTTTCGGGGGTTAGGAAGCAGAGAGAAAGGAGGATGAATGAGGCTTGCTGGTCTGTTAGCCTAGCTGAGAAATAGTGAACCCCAGGTTCAATGAGAGACTCTGTATCAAAGGGAAGAAGATGAGGAGTGATCAAACAGGGCACCTGACACCCTTCTCTGGCCTTCACATAGGCATACCCACCTCTATGTGCATATACAAGCATGCACCTCATACACACATTGAAATTAGCTAATCTGCTAAGATAAAATAATTTCCAGTTTTGTTAGAGGTCAGTTTAGATTTTATAAATAACTCCATTCTCTCAGATCATAATGTTTTCATAAGGTCTTATTTGAATCTCTGTCTTCAGTACTAGGGATAGATTCTACTTGGAGCTGTTTCCATTGCTTAGAAAGACAAGGGAATGCCTTTCATTTAGTAAGTTTATTAACAAACTACTCCCTCTATTCTCAAATTTCTAGCATTATCTACTTATTCTAGGTGAAAGAACTGCTAAAAAAGTGAGCCTATATTGGCTGTACCTTTCTAATGAGTATAATTGTCTCCAAGGTGCCCCCTTTGAGGAAGTTTCCTCCCATTGCATTGGTGTTAGCGATAAAGAGCTTGGAAATCTCATCATCGATTGATCTTCTACGCTTATTCAAGACAGAGAATCCCAGCTCGTAATCTGCTGAGCGTTTTTGTACTGAGCACAAGAAAATACTACTGTTGTATTTAAGAACGGGCACAGCAAGTGAGGCAGGGTCCAGGTTACCATGAGCATTCACCCAGAACCTTGGCTCTGTGGGCACCTGCAGGAAAGGATGAATATTGAAAAATTGGGGCATTAAAATTTTTAATCTTTCATAAAACCTTGCAGGTGGGTGATGGTCTGTAGAACTTGGCTATTTTCCTCAGACTCACTTTTGAGTCTGAGAAATTTGCATATCTTTTTCCTTAGCAAGCAAGTTATTTTAAGGGAAGAAGTATTTTTCTTTCCACTCATTGTAGACATAAGGTAAAGCTTTTGTCCATTTTCAGGTTGGGATTTTGTAATTAAAAAAAAAAAACTTTAATTGTAAGGTGACATCTGCCCTCAAATTATCCACAGAATTTGTTTTAGGGACTTATTGGGCTTAGGTGTCCCATCCTTAAATAATAGCTATTTCACTACTTTGAAAAGGCCTGAAAGGACATTATCTGATGATGTCCTTGGTGGCCCAGGCACAATGATTTGAATGTGTGCCCATCGTTATCCCTTGCCTTCTTCATCCAGACTGGAGTCCTTTCCCAGGCCCATCTGGAGATCTTGGCTCAGTGTTATAGTGGGACAGATTCCTAGCAGATGGTTTATCAGAGGACCTGGCACATGCTCTGTCCAAGAAAACCTTGTCTAATACTTATGAGTTTGGGAGGCTTTAGAGGAAAGAAGTAGCTCCAAGCCTTCTGCACAACCAGGAGTGTTTGGCTTATTAGAATTTTGAAAACCATGCTCGGAGTAAATATCTAGACAGCAGTAGTTCTAAAGCCCTGGCTCCACAGACTACACTAAAACATCCTTGAAGACCAACTTTATGGCATCTATGAGAGTTGGGACAAAGCCAAAACCTTGTGTCTGAAAGGAATGAGACTAATCCTAAACTGTATCATCCATTCTGACAACTGATAACTTAATCTAAAAATGCAGCTTTGATCACCATGAGCTGTCTTAACTGTGGTATATTGCATAAGTTAATATACTCAAGCCATCTCCTTCTACAGTTTTCTTCATCTCAGTTAACGGAAATACTTCATATCCACTGGCTTGGCTCAATCCCAGATCTTTAGAATCATGACTGAGTCCTTTAAAGAAAGATTGCAGCATCTCATCTAGTCACGCTACCTGTCACCTCTCCCTCCAAAGTCTGCTGCTCATTCAGTCTCTGCCACCACCCTGCCTGAAACTAATATTCCCTGTCAGTCAGGTGTATCACTTCAGAGACCCACTCTGGTCCTCTGTCTCTTAGGGTGTTTTTTTTTTTTTCTTCTATATAGTCTAATGGCAACAGAACAAACTGAGTGAAATTGGTAAAACTCAGGTCCCTGTGCTGAAACTATCCAGTAACTTCCATTGCTCTCAGGCAGCTCCACAGTCCTACCAGGCCTCATGGGCATCATTTCCGTATCTTCTCTTTTCATTGGACTCTCACTGGCTCCTTCTCTAAGCTCACATGCCTACTTCCAGCCCATCAACTCGAAGGAATCAGGGTATGCTCAGCTGGGAGCGATGATGCTGCCCGCTTTGCTGGAGGTCTCTTTCTCCAGACTTCCATCTAGGTTTTTCTCATATTCTTCTCTGTTCTCATCTAGATATTCCCTAAAATTCTGTCTTAGATCTTTTCTAAGAACTTCTTTAAAATACTACCTTCCTCTTTTTTTTTTAATTTTTAAGAATTTTTTATTAGATATTTTCTTCACTTACAATTTAAATGCTCTCCCCAAAGTCCCCTATACCCCCCTACTCCCCTACCTACCCACTCCTGCTTCCTGGCCCTGGTATTCCCCTGTATTGGGGAATATAATCTTTGCAAGACCAAGGGCCTCTCCTCCCAATGATGGCCCATTAGGCCATATTCTGCTACATATGCAGCTAGAGACACAGCTCTGGGGGTACTAGTTAGTTCATATTGCTGTTCCTCCTATAGGGTTACAGACCCCTTCAGCTCCTTGGGTACTTTCTCTAGCTCCTCCATTGGGGGCCATGTGTTCCATCCAATAGATGACTCTGAGCCTCCACTTCTGTATTTGTCAGGCACTGGCATAGCCTCACTAGAGTCAGTTATATCAGGGTCCTGTCGGCAAAATATTGCTGGCATTTGCAATTGTGTCTGCGTTCGGTAGTTGATTGTGTTATGGATCCCTGAACAGGGCAGTCTCTGCATGGTCCATCCTTTAGTCTCAACTCCAAACTTTGTCTCTGTAACTCCTTATATGCGTATTTTGTTCCCCATTCTAAGGGGGTGATGAAGTATCCACACTTTGGTATTCCTTCTTCTTGAGTTTCATATGTTTTTCAAATTGTATCTTGGGTATTCTAAGTTTCTGGACTAATATCCACATATCAGTGAGTGCACACAAGTCAGAATGACTAAGATCAAAAATTCAGGTGACAGCAGATGCTGGCAAGGATGTGGAGAAAGAGAAACACTCCTCCATTGCTGGTGGGATTGCAAGCTGGTACAACCACTCTGGAATGAGGCTGGCAGTTCCTTAGAAAATTGGACATAGCACTACCGGAGGATCCAGCAATACCTCTCCTGGGCATATATCCAGAAGATGTTCCAACTGGTAATAAGAACACATGCTCCACTGTGTTCATATCAGCCTTATTTATAATACCCGAAAGCTGGAAAGAACCCAGATGTCCCTCAACAGAGGAACGGATACAGAAAATGTGGTACATTTACACAATGGAGTACTATTTAGCAATTAAAAACAATGAATTTATGAAATTCTTAGGCAAATGGATGGATCTGGAGGGTATCATCCTGAGTGAGGTAACCCAGTCACAAAAGAACTCTACCCTCCTTTTATCTCATGTTTTCCTTTCCCACTACTATTTATCTTAGCATCTATGACCACAAAGTGTATAAAATACACCATTTTTAAGTCATTGCAAATATATTACATTCAAATATATATATATATATATATATATATATATATATATATATATATATATTCATTTTTAAATTTTGTTTTGATTTGTTTGTTTGTTTCTGCAGAAACAGGGACTCCTTAATCAGGATGTGTTCTCCCTTTTCTAATGAGGAGAGGTTTGTTTGTTTGCTTCATCAGTACCAAGAATAGAGCCTGAGACAGACTAGACATTCAAAAGTATTTTTTGAATAATTGAATCATGTATCTCCCAAACATGTGGCACATGTGGTACTCAGTCAGCATACAGTGAAAATAGGACTCATTGTGATGGTATTGATCTTCCCATTGAATAGAAAAGAATATTTAAATTTAACAATTAAGTAATTAGACACAGAAATGAGAAAGAGCTGAAGAACCTGAGAAACTAAAAATGTTGTTTTGAGCTGGAGAACGGAGTCTGAGAAATGTGAGAGTGAAGTTGAGCCCTGCTGAGGTTGGGGTGTCATGGAAGTATCTTACGTGGGTGATTGGCATAGGCTTGTGAAGAAGCGGGAGATGAGGAAATGATAGGCATATATCTGGAGGAGGAGTGCTCCAACCTTAATCATGGGAAGCATGGAAGGACTGTAAGCAGATGAGTGCCATATCCCTGTGTACACTTTGTTAACTCTCCCCTGACTGCAGCAATGTTATAGATGGAGGAGGTAAGACGGATGCAAGGAGGTTCAGTATGAGCGGTTTGGTGAAGGGCAAGAAAGCAATGCTAGTCACAGAATAGGATAATCTTCACTGGAGAGGGTACCCAGTGCCCACTTATGTAGCATTTGGATGGGTATGAGTAGTTAAGGAATGAAAAGAGTCAAAGATGATCTGCTGTGTTCTCCCTATATCAGGAGGATGTATAAAGAAGATCCATAATGCCAAATTATTAAGAGTGAGGCAGAAAGAGGTAATAGATCAAGAGGGGCCTGTGGGCATGCACATCCCTATGTCAGAACACATCTGAGCAGAAGCTATTGAACAAGACCCTTAGTTTGCATGTAGATGCTATTCAAAACCTTGAGGTAGATGGAGTCACTGGCCAAGAACTGAGATAATAGAGGATGTGTGAGGCAGAACACTATCTCCAGCATTCCCAAGTTTAGTTGAATAGTAATAAAAGCCTATTGTGGATGTAGACAACAAACATCATGTCAAGAAAAACAATAGAGAGGATTGGACAGAGAAGAGTGCAGCCAATTGTTCTAATTATTAGTAAAAGACCAAGCAAAGTAGAGACTAAAAGTGGATATAAGAATATGGAGGCTGATGGTGAGGGGTGTTTCATGGGTGTTGGGGGCAAACAGGAGAGGTGGGACAATTTTTAGAAGGGAAGATGAGGACATGGAAGCAGAATCAAATGCTCTTTGTGAAAATTAGCTGTGACATCAGAAATGCACACTGCCAGGGAGGGAGGAGGTAGATAGGGGACTGCATTGTTTCTAAGGAAAGTGAGACTTAAATGGGCTTAAGTGTCTCCAGAGATAGCAGTGCCCAGGGAGTGGTGGCAAACAGATTATAGCAGCATAAAGGTCAGAGAAAAAAAAAAAACTCACCAAAGGAGACTGGCAAGGGCTTAAGCAGGATTGGATTTGGCCTGGCTGAGAAACAGAACAATAAGTGTATCTTAAGCCTAGTGACAAGGGTGGAGATGACCTTGACTACTTAGGCTGTACCCAGAGTGTCTTCACAATTGTAGCATGACACCTGTCTTTCTATTAACCAGGACACTAAGCCCTGGGATGATCTCCACCAGAAAGGTATAATCAAATGTCACATGAATAAATGTGTTTGTTACACAGCTCAGGTGAGGGAAGACTTTCTTCATTTCTGACCTCAGAGCAAGGGTCATCCCCTCTTTTAGAGTGTTCCTCTATTTCCTCACCTAACTTGAGCTTTTCAACATGCTCAGATTCTCAAATTCAGAAAAGGATGCAAGACAAGCCCTGAATGGCAACAAAGCCTGCCATTCAGAGAAGGAAGTGTTTATTTGTATGTGATTGACAGAACACTGTCCTGTATGCTGGAATACATGACCACTGAAGACCACCTCTGTGGACATAGACAGATATACTCCTCTCATTCTCTCCTGTCTGCTTCACTGACATTGAGTCAAGGTCCTTCTGACTTGGGAATCACAGGGTTCTGGATATGCTGGGTCATTATTTAACTCAATCTTCTCTCCCTCCAGGACAAAGGAGTTCTTGGTACCAAAAGCTAAGCCTGCAGCTTCCTCTCTTTTCTTAGGAATCTCCTTGGTTTTCTTCCTAACTGTATGCAGTCCTTCACTGAAACACCATGTTTCCAGAATTACTAAAGTTTCAGTACTTTTAGCACTCAGCAGAAGTCAATTGTTCTGCAGTGTAATGTCTATTTTACTTAATCTTGCTTATTGCCATCTCCTCCCCAGAAATTACAGCTCCTTGTGGGCAGATGGCTAGATCTGGTTTCTGAGCTGATAAGTCCCTAGCACTTAAAACAGGTAAGTGGGGTTTAATTGTGCTTGAACACTTTAAGGAGACAGTGATGAGACTGATTTGTAACTTTGGCACATAGACACTCATTAATTAACTGCTGAGTGAATGAGCGTGTAGCCATTGGTGTAGGGTAAGGGGGGAAAAAAAAGGTCATCTCTTTTGTTTGTACAAGACGGTAGCAGGGAGGGTGAGCTTACAGGATTTTCGAGAATGATTTTCAGCTGTTCCAGTTGGATGGTCTCTGCTTTCTTTGCAAAGCCAAGATGGAAGTGTGGATAGAGCTGAGAGGCTAACAGAAGAATGGATGACGATGATTCACAGTGGGTATGAGGGCGCAAAGCAAAATTAAAAGACTACAGAGACAGCAATGCCAAAGATAAGGCTGAGTCAGGGGACTGTGGGTTTATAGCGGTGCTGATGTGCTTGGTTAGGAAATGTCTTACACGAGCTATCAGCAGGCCAGGTGCAGGTGTGGAGAAAATAAAGCGCTGGATTTGTGGTGTGGAGCTGCCGTGCCTGCAGCTAGTGGAAGAGGGGAGTCAGAGAGGAAAACCAGCGAGCTAGAGCTAGATTGGTAAATGCAGGAGGAGTTGGATAGAGGAAGGGCTGAAAATAGGACGTTGGCTCAAGTCCTGACAATTTGACCTGTGTGGCACAGCCTTGTCTCCTGACATCAGTGTTTGCTCTTTATTTCATCAAGAGAGCCCCCAAAGTTGACAAAGGTATCATCAGGTACTCACACCTATAGGCAGCCAACACCCTGTTCCTTCCACTATTCTACAAGGCAGGCAAGAATGAGAAGCAGAAACAGGGAAACGGAGAGGTCCAGAGTTTGGGTGATTTGAGGATTAATGTCCATGTGAAAGAAGTACAGAATATAGATCAATGGGGTCTGTATAATTAGTTCAGCTAGAAAGAAATGTTTATGAGGTGCCCAGGTAGAGATGACACATGGATCTTGATTACAACAGACTATAGTGCTGGGGCAAAAGATGGATATTTCTAAATGTATATTTCACATAGGTGGTGAAGGTGACCAGGGGAGAGGGTCAGGAAGAGTCTGCACTAGGACGTAACACAGAATTCTTGTGTTGGTGAGTCATGTAGAGGGATGTGCAAGCAAGGAGGCTAGAGAGAAGACTTCAAAGAGGTGAGAGGAAACAGAATGGTGACCCAAGACAAGGGGAAGAAAAGTGGGGGGAAGGGAGAGAGTCAACAGGAACGTAAACTACATGGGACCTTCTGATATGGGACTAGAAGAGAGGCCAGGGCACAAGGCAAGGTTCACAGAGAAGCAGAGAACTGCAGCTTTAGACAAGCACCATAGATACTGCAGGAATGTCTGTGAGTTCTACCCCAAGCTCCACTCTCCCTTCAATGTTTGTAAGTCCGATGCAGATGGAGGTTGGACTCAGTGGTTATTTTGTTCCTCCTGGTTCTAACAAAAAGGAATTGCCCTTCCTCCACTGAATGTATTAAAGTTGGTTCCTTAAGGTCACCTTCTGAACAGCCTGAGGTAATGAAACTTCGGTCTCCCAGACGTCTTTTCTATAAAGAGAGATAGTGTAAACATTCCATTTTGTTTGGGAATGATCTAATCTAACATCCCATCCCACCCCAGGATGCTTTCCCTCTCTCTACTGTAAGTCTGCCCTAGGAATCAGGGGGAACTTTAGGGGTTTCCTAAGTCATACCCATCATTGGAAGTGACTTCCACAGGAAACATGGACCTACTGAAGAGACAGGATGACTGTCCAAAGCTGTGTGGGAAAATTTCAAGCAATCAGTGGCATCTGGAGTAGGCAACTGTGTGTTGCTTTCAATCCAACAAGTCATATATCCTCCAAGGGAAACCTCATTCTGGTTACTAATTCTGTCAAGTTTCCCAGGGGGATTCTTTCACAGAAGATATCTTTCCTGGTTTCCATTCAGGTTTCACTCAGCTGATCTACTGAGAAAGGAAACAACTGACCTTGGAAGCCAGGGAATGAGTTTGTCTCTCACACTAGCAGTGTATTAGGCAGTTTCTGTTCTCAGAGAAGTGTT
This sequence comes from Mus minutoides, assembly GCA_902729485.2. Classification (NCBI taxonomy): domain Eukaryota; kingdom Metazoa; phylum Chordata; class Mammalia; order Rodentia; family Muridae; genus Mus; species Mus minutoides. The sequence goes on from LR750328.1 coordinate 343,661, forward strand.
CTACCCCTCATTTGGCATGTTCGAATCTAGAGTTAAGAATTAGATCTAGAGAATCACAAAGGAGGGCTTTGGCAGTTACTTTGAGGGAGAAGGAGAGGGAGAGGGAGAGGGAGAGGGAGAGGGAGAGGGAGAGTCTTCAGATATAAATAGGAGGGCCTGACGAGTCACTTCTATTGATCTGGCTTGTCAAGAAGCCTAGTCAGTGTGGGATTTGCCACTGATGTGAGATGTTCACAATTTTCCCTGGACCACTACATGTTTTTCCTGCGTATTATGACTCCAGCATATCAGCCAACAGAAGCATCTTTCTTTCTTTCTTTCTTTCTTTCTTTCTTTCTTTCTTTCTTTCTTTCTTTCTTTCTCTCTTTCTTTCTTTCTAAGATTTATTTATTTAAATACACTGTAGCTGTCTTCAGACACACCAAAAGAGGCCATCAGATCTCATAACGGATGGTTGTGAGCCACTATGTTATTGTTGGGATTTGAACTCAGGACCTTCAGAAGAATAGTCAGTGCTCTTAACCGCTGAGCCATCTCTCCAACCTGAGGCATGTTTCTATTAAGCATGAAAGTAATTAAATAAGTTAAAAGGCCTTAACATTTTTATTTTTTGTTGTATGCTTCAAGTGTAACTTGATGACGTTTAAAAGAATTCAGGAATCATGTATGACTTGTAGCTCCCATATGACACAGCACTATTTGGATAGAAACTATTCTGTCATTGACGACAGTTCTAATGGGCCTTGCTGGATTAGAGTGTGGTGGAAAGTCAGCAGGTCACTAGATATGGCATGGGGAAGTTTGCCATTTGAAATCTTTGTGTATTTTACTAACAGTCTTGGGTGTGGGGCTCTAACTAATGTCTTGCATGGAATTCATCCTGTGATTCTTATGAGCCTGCTCTTGCTATTGAGTTTTGGAAGCAAAACAACCCCTCTCCCATTTATCCATTCCTCACTTGCCCTTTGCTCTAGGCATGCTCATTTATCAAAATGCCTAAACCAGCCAAAGAATCTAACAAATAGCTGCCCATGGATGCACACTTTTCTTCCAGGAAGGAGAAAGACAGTGCCTTTGATGTTGCCTGCATAGAAAATCGAAGGAAGAACTCACTCAGATTTTAGATGGAAACCTGTGGTGGTTTGAATAGGTTTGGCCCCCATCTATTCATGTGTTTGAATGCTTGGCCATAGGGAGTGGCACTATTAGGAGGTGTGGCCTTTTTGGAGGAGGTGTGGCCCTATTGGAGGAAGTGTGTCACTGTATAGATGGGCTTTGAGGGCTCCTGCTGGATCAAAGTTAAGATCAATTTGTAGAATTCTCAGCACCATGTCTGTCTGCACACTGCCATCCTTCCTGCCGTGATGATAATGGACTTAAACCTCTGAAACTAAAAGCCAGCTCCAACTAAATGTTTGCCTTTATAAAAGTTGTATTGTCTCTTCACAACAATGAAACCATAACGAAGACAAAGCTCATTAGGAAGCAGGGCTGAGACAAAAAGAAAATAGGATGCATTGCTCCTTTGCAGGTTCATGTGTAGCATCCCCAGGGTGGAAAGCAGTCCTTGTGACTCCAGAGCAGTGGTGCTCATCCTCCTTAATGCTACAACTCTTCAATACAGTTCCTCAAGCAGTGGTGCTCATCTTCCTTAAAGGTACAACTCTTTCATACAGTTCCTCATGCTGTGGTGACCCCTTGCTACTCCAGAGCAGTGGTGCTCATCCTCCTTAACGCTACAACTCTTTCATATAGTTCCTCATGCTGTGGTGACCCCTTGCTACTCCAGAGCAGTGGTTCTCATCCTCCTTAACGCTACAACTCTTTCATACAGTTCCTTATGCTGTGGTGACCCCTTGCGACTCCAGAGCAGTGGCGCTCATCCTCCTTAATGCTACAACTCTTTCATACAGTTCCTCAAGCAGTGGTGCTCATCCTCCTTAACGCTACAACTCTTCATACAGTTCCTCAAGCAGTGGTGCTCATCCTTCTTAACGCTACAACTCTTTCATACAGTTCCTCAAGCAGTGTTGTTCATACTCCTTAACGCTACAACTCTTTCATACAGATCCTCATGCTGTGGTACTCATCCTCCTTAACGCTACAACTCTTTCATACAGTTCCTCATGATGTGGTGCTCATCCTCCTTAATGCTACAACTCTTTCATACAGTTCCTCAAGCAGTGGTGCTCATCCTCCTTAATGCTACAACTCTTTCATACAGTTCCTCAAGCAGTGGTGCTCATCCTCCTTAACGCTACAACTCTTCAATACAGTTCCTCAAGCAGTGGTGCTCATCCTCCTTTAAGCTACAACTCTTTCATACAGTTCCTCATGCTGTGGTGACCCCTTGCTACTCCAGAGCAGTGGTGCTCATCCTCCTTAACGCTACAACTCTTTCATACAGTTCCTCATGCTGTGGTGACCCCTTGCTACTCCAGAGCAGTGGTGCTCATCCTCCTTAATGCTACAACTCTTTAATACAGTTCCTCATGCTGTGGTGACCCCACAAACATTAAATTATTTCCTTTGCTACTTTATAATTGTCATTTTACTTCAGTTATGAGTCTTAATGTAAATATTTTTGGAGACAGAGGTATGCCAAAGGGGTTACAGCCTATAGGTTGAAAACTATGAACAGACCAGAATCCTTGCTATGAAGGCAGTCTTCTTTAGGAACTTTGTTTTCTACTTAATTCCTTTCTTGTGCTCTTTGGGTGCCTTAATTTTTGTTTTTTTTTTTTTCTTAGAAGCATTTATTTTCATATGTACTATTTGTAGTATTTTGTATTTTGTTAGATTTTTATTATATCAATTACAGCTATGAGCATATTTAATCTATATTACCAAAGCAATAATCATGGTAATCTATATTACCAAAATGGATATAAACATTTTGTTCTAGTATATATAATTCTTTCTCTATTTTTTAAAAGAACATTTAGACTCAGACATTGTAGCCTAGGCTAGTTTCAAACTTATAAAAATCCTCCTGTTTCAGCTGCCAAGTACTGGAATTCCAGTCCTAAGTCACTATGCTCAACTTATATCCTATAATTCTTATCTGCTATAAAATGGTTAGTCCTGAAAACATACATTCAAGTAACGTTATATAGACTGAGCATGTTATATTTAGGAATATATTTATCTGTACATGCCTATACATATGTTCATGTAATAACAATTAATGACAAAGAAAGGCATAAATTTGAAAAGAGAGGAAGAAGGATTATGTGGAAGCGTTTGAAGGGAGGAAATAGAAGGTGAAATGCTATGGTTTTGTTATAATCTTAAGAAGAAAAGAAATAATCAAAAGTGTTAGAATAAATAATACTATCAAATATTGTCTGAAAAAGTTAAAAAAAAAATTTAAACCTTTTTTTTTTTGTCCCAACCTTTTTTGGCAGCAGTACTAAGGAAAATTAGGGACAGAGTTTTGTTCACATCTGTGCCAGAGAAATCCAGAGGTTGTAGCCATTTGTGGGGCAGGCTGGTGGTGGAGGAATGGCAGTGAATAGTTCCTGGAGGGTGGGGTGAGCATTTTCATCTGAGGAATTACTGTGTCCTGCCTGAGGCCTCTGGGATGCCTGCCTAATAGGAGAGATAATGACCCCATAACAGGCTCCAAGCATGAGGCCTGGTGGTGGGGCACAAAACCTGTGGCTTGAGCTGCCCGGACTATGCATGAAAATCACACCTTGCAGTTATCTTGCAGGCCTGAGTTGTGTAGCCCAGAAAGGAAGGAAAGTCAAAAGCGATTTATCAATGCATGCAGGAATTCTTTGTCATTACCTATTTAAAGTAAAAGAGAACCTTCAGGGTCGATATTAATTCATTCTAGTCCTAGAATGAGTTAAGGATGGGATTTCCCAGGGTCAGCATCAAGTCATAGGTAACTGTTATGGTTAATCCTTGTAAATTGTCATCTCAGATGAATCTGTAGTCAACTAAGTCTTGCATCTTTGGGCTGGCTTGGAAGGGAAAGCTCCTCCCCCAAGTAGGCAGTATCTTCTTGTGGAGGCCCAGATATAATGAGATAGGAGGAACATTTCATTCTTTGCTGCTAAGCGCATTTCACTTCTTGCTATCTTGCTATAATCTCTGACATCAGAACCCAAATTTTTTTGTCGTTTCACTCAAATGGAAGACTAGAACCTCTCTTGGAATCCTCTAGCTTGTCACTGTCAGATTAGATCTGCAAAGGCATTCAGTCTAAGTCTCGATAATGTATGGGAAGCCATTGTTTGCCTACCCAACACACATTGCTAAGCCAATCTAATAAATCTTTATAATATATACACATTCTATCAGTTTTGTTTCTCTATGCCTTGATTTCTTTATGTCTTGACTAATACAGTGACTATCTATCAATATGCTCATTGCCCAGGAATCATTTTCAAGTGACAAATTCCATGTCTGCACTAGCTTTTGTCACAGCTATTGTCTCCTATGCCTCTAAATAGACAGCCCTCCTGGTGTCACTCCAATGACCAAGGAGCAAATAGGAAAAATGAACCATCAATCAACTTAATACTAGCCTTTTCTTTCACAGAAAAAAAAAAAAAAAACTTCCCCTCTGCTGATGATGACTGACATAAAAACTAAATCCACCTGCTTTATCTCTTCTCTCTCTGAAAGGACAAGTCTCAGAGCCAGGAAAGAGAAGAAAATATGATGTAAGATTAGTCTCACCTTTAGCTACTGGTTTCTGTTGTACTAACAATCTATCTGTACGTGAGAAGAAAGCTAGAATATTCTCTTGCTATTCGGTGCAAGCTCAGTATAGAATTTGTAGATGTGAACTAAACCTAAGGAACATGGCATTTTCAGTATCCTGTATAATATTTCTAGAAACCACTTGTAAAGTGAGTCTGAAAATATGGCCAACTCATTTGCTTATTTCTTCATTTATTAAACAAGTAAAATGTTAGTATCTCTTAGTTTTCAAATGCATGGTGAATATGATATGGATGGATTCTGGCTACCCGGGATCCCATGAACTGGTAGACAAAACAGACCTTTAAAGAGTACCACATAAGCAAATCATCAAAATGGCTGCTATACAATGAGAATAAGGGCCATTCTGAATACATACCAATAAAGTGGAATTAGCCATGGTGAAAATAGAGGTTGATGTTGAGGGCCCCTTTGTAAGGAAGAAATATTTAAAATGGTTCAGGAGACTGAATACAGTTTAGGTACATATCTATAGATATAAGGGCATGTGTGTAAGTCCCAGTGCAAGAGTGAATGGAACACATTTCAGGAATCAGGATAAAGCAGGAATAGTTCAGACAAGTAAATTGTCACAGCATCAAACAGAAAAAAGTTGTCAACAAGTCCTCAATAGACTTGTTGACCTGGAATAATGGAAAATGTATAGTTATATGATGGGTAATAGGAAGACTTTAAGTGCAAAAGGCAACTCTTTAGAGAGATCTCTACTAGACTAAAATACCAGAAAGGAAGAATAAAGGCAAGAGGCAAAGGCAGTAATAGGTGAGAGCGGTGGTGCAGGTCAGGTAACAGTAGCTTAGGATGGATTAGGAGCTCTGGGTATTTAGGGAAGTAGTCATATTCAATGGACTCCAGAGATAGACAGGCAAAACGTAATGACTAAGGATACAGAAGTAGAAGCAGCAAGACAAAGAAGGTTGAGGATGAGTCTGGGATTCTGATATAAGTGACGTGATGAGTGGGTATTGTGGTCTTATGTCTGTTGCGGTGGTAAAACACTGTGGCAAAGAGCAACTGCAGTAGAAAGCGTTTCTCTTAGCTTCCAGATCCAGGGCCATCATTTCTTAGAAGTCGCAGCAGCAGGAGCTGGTCATATCACATCCAGTCGTGGGGAGGGCAGAGAGAGAGAGAGAGAGAGAGAGAGAGAGAGAGAGAGAGTTCTCTCTTGCTTGCGTGAGCTCAGCTTGGTTTCTTCTCTCTTACACAGTTCAGGACCATTCCTAGAGATGGTGATCCCATGCTAAACAGTCTTCCCACATCAAGAAGCATCAGTAAGACAATTCCCTAGTGGCATGTCCATAGACCAACTCGGTATAGACGATGCCTGGTTGAGATTCTCTTCCCAGATGGTTCTAAGCTCGGTTAAACTATCTGTAAAAGTGAGATAAGATTCCAGGGAGACTCTAGCCATCTAGTCATCTAGCCCTCTAGTCGGCCATCATTAGGAAGAGAGGCCCTTTGGTATTGCAAACTTTATATACCCCAATACAGGGGAATGTCAGGGCCAAGAAGTGAGAGTGGGTGGGTAGGGGAGCAGGGTGGGGGGGTAGAGGGAACTTTAGGGATAGAATTTGAAATGTAAATTAAGAAAATATCTAATTAAACAAAAAAAAAAGATTCCAGGGAGAGGAGAAAAGGGGAGATGGGAGGAATATGGCAGAGCTCAGATAGAATTGGAGTTCAGCTACCTACAGAACATGTAAACAGAAATGTCCAACATCTTGTACCAACAGAAATGAGTGGAAATCTACTTACTTTCACCTTCAACTTTCTCTATATACCATTTAAGCAATGAGAACTCATGGCTGAGGGAAGCTACTTATAAGTTGTAAATATTTATCTGTTTTCTACCTTTCTGACTTCCTGTTTCTACACTGAGAATTTCTGAAACAAATTATTCAGAAAAAATATATATATTGAATTCTAGCTTGTATTTGAAAATTGAAAGCAATATTCTCATTTAACAGACATTAAATAAATTATTAGTGAATAAATTGTTGGAAATATAGCATATGGATTCTAAAAACAGTAAATTTAGCTTTTATAAATTTAGAAAGTATTTTGGTGGTTTAGAAAGTATTTTGTCTTTTTTTTTTTTTTTTTGGTTTTTCGAGACAGGGTTTCTCTGAAAACTAGCTATCAACATTTTTTTTAAATCTATTTATGCTAGGGTTAGCCTTTTCTAAAAATGATCATATATAGGAAACTCCCAAAAGGATACTAGAGTAAGTAAATATATACTTGATTTGGTCAGAAATGGAATCAAGATGATATTTTTTTATTTCAGTTTGTTAAGATGTTGTTTGTGAAATAAATGCATTGAGAAACTCAAGCCAATGCGGTTTTGTTCTTGTTTCCTTTTTTTCCAAAAGACATAGTAGTCTTTATCTTAGACAAACAGACACTGTCCTGCATCTTGCTGAGCTAGGTCATGGGGTTCAGCAACTGTGTATGGCTCACTGGACTTTGTCAAGAAGGATCATGTCTCACAGCTCAGCCTCAGTAGTTGCCCAGTAGTCTCCGCTCTGAGCATGGCCTAGTTTCTCCATCAGAAAATAACTCTGTGCACCTTGAGCACGTTGGAGTCTCTACTGGGATGCTGGGGACTTGGACTTTCTACTCAGCTCTGCTTTCATCCCAATTGCTTTCTGTTCTCAGGGGACTGAACACATGATTGATCTGTTTTCACCTTTTCTCTATTCTCGACTCGCCTTAGGAACCCAGTAAGAATTAATGATCAAATGTCCCAAACAGTCCTGACTCCATTTTATCTAGTGTTTTGTCATCTCCCCCTCCATCAAAGACCTTCTCATTAAATATTTGCAAATGGTCATGTGGATGAAGTACCAATAGGTTCCAGAGGAAAGGTGTGCTGTAGCTAGTAGGTGCCTGTTGTCACATTTCCTGTCTATTTAATTATGTGCCCTGTGTGATTCACAGGGGGGCATGCAGGTCTTTTCTCACAGGAAAAACTTGTATAATGACACCGGCAGCAACAGCTGAGCCGGAATGCAGAATTCTTGGGTCAGATGTCATCTGGAAATAGGTTGTGAGAAAGATCACTATTCTGACAGGATCCTTTGTTTTTTTTTTTCCAAAAAAAGAAAGATGGCTAAGAAGGAGACCAGGAAAAAGCACGCCAGTGGCAGTGGATAGCAAGGACAGATTTTTATGCTTTTGAAATAAGCTGGGCTGTGTAGCAAAGCCATCAATGCCAATGGAATAATGGAACATAAACCCTCAGAGTAAAGGAGCTCTTTCCATCTCGAGAGGAAAAAGAAACAAAACTGAGCAAAAATGGATTTGAAATGTCCTTGGCCTGTGTTTATGACAAATAGAGAAGGAAGCTCATTGGGTGGTTTTTCCCGGAAGAGATCAAAATGGCTGGACATGTCGCCCCCTTTCTTTTCCATAGGAGCCAATAAGAAAGGTGCCACGAATTCTATAGGAGAAGGTAAGGAGAGGGAGCCCCACAATACAGCTTGCAAAAGCATTTCTGCCACTAGGTTTTTGTTCCAACTGTTCTCTTCCCCAAGTTGGGGATGATTTAATGTGCCTTCAAGAATGTGGCAGTCCCTTGGAAGGTGATGAGATAATACCAAGAAAATCTGAGAGCCTTTCCTTCTTCTGTATTGATTGCCACACCCTCATGGACTAGCTGCCTCACAGTGTGACTTTATCATTGGTAAAAAGGTGGTATGGTCTTAGTGTGTGTTTACGTGTTCATTGCACAATCCCTTGAGATTTACAGAAGAATCACAAAGACAATACTGTTCCCAAACAGCCTTCATTTACTTTCTAATATTAACTTCATATTTGGCCATGGTGATTAACACAGGTACAGACTTGATTCAGATTTTACCATTGAAGGTAATACCCAATTCTTATTATCCTGAGGCCAATTGAAATGCTACACCATGATAAGTTGTCTGGTTTCCTCATGATCTTCCAGATTTATTGATACATATGTTACTTTTTCCTTGATGGTCTCAGGTGTGATGCTTTACAAACAAACAAACAAACAAACAACAAAAACAAAACAAAACAAAACAAAAACTTGTCATGTATTTTCAGATATTTTATAGCAGGTCTTTCAATTTGGGTATGTAAGATGTTTTCCTATTATTAAACTGGAATATGGATTTTAGAGTAGAATGCTACTGTCTGAAATGCTTTTCATGTCTCCTTATATCAAATGGAAGCCAAAGCGGCATCACTTAAGTGTGGTGCCGTTGACCTTGCTCCAGTTAAGGTAGCAAGCCTCAGGTAACGCCACTGTAGTCCTACCTCTCTTCCCTTTGATGTATTTTTTTTTCCCTAAATGAGACATGCTAAGTCAAGGGTATCTAAGGGGAAGGAATTATAATCCATTCTCTGAGATAGTTGTATAAACTGCTGTTTTTAAGTCATGATAGTAACTGTGTGTATTTGTGTCTAGTTGTGTGTATGAGTATAGCTCAAATGTACTTTTTTTGTTTTTTAAGTAGATTTAATTCTTTCTGATTGCCAAAGAATAAAGTTGAAAATATTAACCTTACAAAAAGTCCAAATTTCAACAATTACTACATATTATTGTGGTGGCTATCTCTGGTTGTCAACTTGACCATATTTGGAATGAACTACAATCCAGAAATGGAGAGCATACCTGTGATCTAGCTTTTGAGGCTAGAAGACACAGGTTTCTGACCTGAATGGAGACATGGAGATCTTGAGGCACAGTGACCCTGAAAAGGGTAAGGCCCAGCCAAGGTACTGCACGCCTTTAATCCCAGGAAACGGAGGCAAGCAGATCTCTGAGTTCAAGGTCAGCCTGGGAAAAAAGCAAATTCCAGATCCAGGTGTGGTGGCACACCTTTAGTCTGGGCCACACCTTCTGTTGGAACAGCAACTGATTTTTAAATGAAATTTGAGCTGGCCTTCTAGAATATTTAAATGTTTTGGTTTTCATCATGGAAGGAGTGTAGATTTGGTTTCTACCTCAGTACCTGTGCAGTAAGAGGGTATGTTTTCTGTTTGTGAACTAGAAGATTCTGGAATGCTGTGGACTTTAAACCTGGCCCCATGTATATAACCTTAATCACATGTATAATTTTCTTGTTCTTTGGCTCTAAATTAGAGACCCACATATTCTCTCCCATTTGTCTACCACACTTAATAAGAGAAGTGGAACAGCTTGAATCATATGAAGAAGGATGGAACTGGAGACTTGAGGGGGGAGAGGGGGAAAAAGTAATGGGTTGTGAGTGGCTAGCTCCACCGCCTGGAATCACAGTGGTTCCAGCCTGAGCTACTGCTGAGGGCCATGCCTGGATCCATGGTTACATAACAGCAAAGGTTTAACGTTGATGTCCACTACCCATATTACCACTACCCAGCACAGTGCTGGAGAGTGTGTTCTGGTGGTGTGGAAAAGGGAGAACTTGAGGGCTGACCGGCTCAGCTACCACCTAGGCCCAGATCCCAGGCTCTGAGTTGGCCACACCAAAATCTCTATCATCTGCAAATGGTTGGGATGCATGAAAGGGCCAGTCCTGCTGATCCAAAGCTGCAGGATCTCCATGACACAGGGCAACAGCAGGATAACAGGGAGGAGTCCTGGTGAAGATCCAATATTGATGGTGTCACAGAAGTAAAAAATCTTGAACCAGACCAATGACTCCTTGCAGTGGACATTTGCAAGTGAAGATGTATGGACAAAGGGATATACTGTTACATGCACAGCTTCCACAATGAGAGGTTTTTCACTGTGTGTGTGCATGTGTATGCATGTGTGTGTGTGACTTGGAGGGGAGGTTACAAGTGCAGAGGGTGGATATGAGGGGACAGCGAGGAGGTAGAGGAGGAGGTAAAGAAGGAGGAGAGGAAGAGGTGGTAGAGATGGAAGAGGAGGGGGAGGAGGAGAGAAGAAGGAGGAAGAGAAAGAGGAAGGGTGGGAGGAGGAAGAAAAGGAGGAAGAAGAAGAAGGGTATGGGGGAGGCTTTCTTTTTCATTCTAGAAGCCTTCACTCAGTTTAGAAGGACATTCCAGGGTGACAATTAGGATTAATTGCTTTCACAAACTCAGAGAGAACCTGCCTCCCTCTAAACAATAACAACAACCACCACCACCACTGCCACCAGACATGGCTGTATCTCCCTATTTTTTGTGTCTTTCTCTCTTGGGAACATGTTCTTGTTCCCATGTCTCAGGGTGCCAGTTGTCAAAGGGAGGGAGTATCCAAGGAAACCTGTGTTACTGAAGGTTTCTGGGTAACTTATTCCTCCTAAGCTTATACCTGGGAATAGCATCATTCACTTTGGTGCTATTGGCAAGCATGATAAAGGACAAAATTCACACTTAAAAGCACCCGAAGGAAATTCTTTATCTTCCTTTTGGGCAGGTTTTATGGTTGTCCATAAGGATCATGTAGGTGGCCTTTGAATGGGTAGCCACCGTAACTAAGGTGGTTTGATCACAATGCAGTGACTGAGTCCCATCACCAAAGTGTCTGCATTAGATCAGGAGTGAGGCCCAGACAGTCATACCTGTAACAAATTTCTATGCGCTGTTTGTGTTCAGGGTGTGAGACCATGAGAACGGCTTCCACAGTCCAAGCTACTGTGCACACACTGTTTTGCACAGGTTGCAATGCTGACTAAGTAGATGTAATGAACTAAGAGATGTAAAATGAGGACAAAATAAAATTCAGTCTGCCTTGCTACAATTTCCCTCTAATTAACATCTGTTGTCTCTTGATTTTTTTGAATACACTCACACACACACACACACACACACACACACACACACACACACACATTTCTGTTTATATCTGTAACCATCAATATGAGCCTCATGCCAAAAAAAAAAAAAAAAAAAAACCCAAACCCACAACAATTGCCAAACATTTTGTTTATGATGACAAAGGATTTTCCTTTTTGCTCTACTTTTAAAGCTGTTGTGTTTTGTCTTTAGTGGTGGCCTGGCCAGGTGTCGTTTTTCCTCTCACATCTGTCAGTTGCAGTGGTTGGGGCTTTTCTGATCATTGCTCACCTTACCTATTTTAGAACCATGATGTTCTAGGGACTGGGTTTAACCTTGTGGTTGGAATCCCACGCACTTCAGGCTGAAGTTCTTCAGATCTTAGGTAGAACTTTGTGACTTCTGCCACGAGTCCAAGTCAAGGGAAAGAGGGGCGCACACCACAGGTTCTTGGCTTTCTTCAGGAATCTAATCTCAGGGGCACACACCACAGGTTCTTGGCTTTCTTCAGGAATCTAATCTCAGGGGCACACACCACAGGTTCTTGGCTTTCTTCAGGAATCTAATCTCAGGGGCGCACACCACAGGTTCTTGGCTTTCTTCAGGAATCTAATCTCAGGGGCGCACACCACAGGTTCTTGGCTTTCTTCAGGAATCTAATCTCAGGGGCACATACCACAGGTTCTTGGCTTTCTTCAGGAATCTAATCTCAGAATCTTATCAACTCATGGACTGGAGATTTCCAAATCTTACCTGGAGAGTCCACTCTGGAAGGTAGCAATAGATAGGACAGGAAGAACAAAGGGGTCTCTTGGACTCTTGTTATTGGAAATGAAATCACACAGAAGGAGGAGAAAATGAAGTGATGCAAAACATTAAATATTTTTTTTTCTAGATGATCATGATTTCAGAGGGAATTGAAAGTAGGGACTTGAAATGACAAAGAGTTTTTTTTTTTTTTCCCTTATGACTTAATGCAAAAGAGAAAGCAGAGCCCTTTTTGGCTATAAAAGCAGCTGGAATAAAGCTAAGGGACGTGTCTGCTATGGGAAACAAGCAGGCACATATAGCTGAGGCTAAGATATTGGTCAGACAAGTAGGGACAGGATTGTGGTTACAGACACTGACTAAGGCAGAGAGGTAAAGGCTGGGAGGGTTGTGTATACCTGAGAGAATTCTCAGGCTGCCTTCGGGCTAAAATCGGAATGGGAGTACAAATGTAGCTCTGCTTGTGGAGCGGGGAGCATTTGTGTGTGTGTGTGTGTGTGTGTGTGTGTGTGTGTGTGTGTGTGTGTGTATGTTTGCAGTGGGTGGGGGGTTGAGGGGGATGAAGGGTCACTTCAGAGAAAGAAGTATGCAAGTAAAGCCTAATGATGGACTGTTCATCAGACAAAGGACAGAGAGTATAGTCGATTTCTAATCTCAGGGGCACAGTAAGTAAGTAAGAATACACTTTCACTTAAAAACTACTCATCGAATATGTAACTGTATGTCTTGTATTTTTATTTTGCTAAATTTGTCCATCTTTAATTCATGAAGCAAAAACTCATGAAGGCAGGTGAGTGGTACTCTCCTGGCTTCTGCTTAGGAGTGGGGTTTGGTCTTACTTCTTGAGAGCAACAGAAGAAGGAAGGACAGAAGGCTCCAGTAGTCAAGACGATGCCTTCAAGCAGAGACTGCAGGGTGCTCCCTAGCTAGCCAGCAAGGGTGACCCAATCAGAGCAGGAGTGGAAATCAGAGGTGCAGTGTCCAGGTGCTGGTGATATTTGAATGTATATATATATATATATATATATATATATATATATATATATATATATATATGACTGTTTGATATATGTATTTTCTATATGTATTTGACTATTGATTATGTTGCATCTGTAAGAAACTATGGAAACTTTGCAATGGTTGACAGAGACTAAAGCCCTTAGTTGGAGGAAGAAAAGAGAAAGTCATGGAGATTCAAGAGATCAGGCCTGCCACTCTTCAGCGATGAAACTTCATGTTGTTTATAATGTAGAGGAAGCTCATGCACAGGATGCATGAAGATGTGAAAAACAGAGACAGAGACCCCTGTGGGCACAAGGACAGTGATAATCTATGGCAGCTCCCAATTCCTGCTGTCCAGACAGCTGGCCTGGCCGAGCCATTCCTTTATTATCCATTCTAATTTTGTTTTATCTTGAGTGCCTTTTTACTTCCCTGCCCCTGCCCTGATAGTCCTAATGTACCCTCTCTTTCTCAAGTATCCCACGGAGTCTCTTTCTCTCATGGCTGCTGCTGCTGATCATCCTGTGTTTCATCTTGGGTAGTCTATAGAAATAATAGAGGTGTACCCAGGGGCATAGAAGGTGAAAAAAAGTGCTTGCTGAGGCCAAATGGTTGGGAAGCAGCCTGGACTGAATGTTCTCACATAGAAGAAAGAACAGACTCTCCCAACCCTATGGTTCTCAGAAGGTACAGAGAGCTGCACAGGAAAACATGATTGGCTTGGGCTTTGTGGTCAAGGTCCTGGGACCTCAGGTTTTAGTATGGCAACAGAGGTGTCAGCATGTGAATCTGGACATAGAATGGTTGCCACGGGTTTCCATGGACACTAAAGAATACCTGATTTACATCTAGTGACACCAGGCCAAGTGGTTCCTAACACCTGCAAATAGCCTACAGGAAAAGGATATAGTAAACAACGAGTTTTAACTAAGTTGGTCAATGCAGGTGGGCAGCAGAATATGAGGGAGAAATATAAACAAGCAGGGAAGCTTGCAGGTAGGGTTCTATCACTTCTAGTGTTAACATTATTTAGTTGAAGGGGGAGTTCTGACCCTTCAAAAATACCACTAAAGTCTGTGGGTCCTTTGGATAAGGAGTATAGAGTTCATCTCCAAAGCAGGGTAGTTTGTAACATAAGGGAGAACCGACAGTAGATGGAAGCCAGCATGTATACACTCCATAGACTTCTCTGTTTCTGACACATCTCTGAGGGCTGAGATGTTTAGACTCTTGGTCTAGTAGCTAAGTGCTTAATGATGAAATGACTAAAATTAATTAGGCACACTCTTTACCTGGCCCTAGAACATTTTCTCACAGTCTTGTTGTGGGCCATGTGAAGCAAGATCAGGATCAAATTTAGGGGTTGTAGAAAGTCAAGTGGAGAGATAGGCACACTTGGGGCAGGAAGTTACCCATCTGAGAGTGTGACAAGCTATATTGGAGAGAAACTCACCGGGGAAGCCTATGAGTTTTGAGAGAACTAACTTTTGACAGAGTCTAGGCATTTAAGATAGGAAGCCTAGAGAAAACATGGGAGAACTCGATGAGGGTTAAACAAACAATTGTTGCAATCATGACCTCAGAGAGACATGGCTTGAAAGAATGCTATTGGGTGACTGGCTCCTTCACCAAGGAGTTATTGGAGGCATTGATTTTTTTGTGGTGAATTGCTTTGTCAGAGTTGGAATCCAGACCAGGTAATTCAGGGCCCTTTCCTGTTTCCCTTTGATTCAATGTGTTTATTTGTCAACTCTTATATAGAACTGACAGAAACTCACAATGGCTCTCAGAAAAAAAAAAAAAAAAACAACAAAAAACAAAACAGTAATTTACTAGAAACATATGACAGGATCATATGTTATTGAGGGAAGGATCCAGAAACCATTTCACACAGTTTTACCACAGTGGATTCACAACAGCTGCTGGCACCCTGCTAGAGGGGCCCAGCACCCTACTAGGGGGGGGGCAGCACCCTGCTAGAGGGGACCCACCCTCGCTTTCCTCACAGGAGACACTGATAGGTCCTTGGTCCCACATCCCACAGTCCTCTGCAGAGGGCAAGAACTCATTTGGACTAGTAAGGTTAAAAAAAAGTTTAGAGAGCTGCACAATTTGACCATGCTGAAGACAGGTCCCCAGAGCAGTTTGGCTGCAGTTTCCCCAAAATAGGATCTGCTACGGGTTCACCGAACTGAGCCTAAGATTGTGTGATGAGCCGGGAAGGTTGTCTTCTTGTATTCACAACACAGTTTGTTTGTTTGTTTGAGACCTAAGGACAAAAGTATCTACTATTCAAGTGAAGACACCTTCAAACCTCATCTTCCCTCCTATCTGCTTTTAATCCAGAGGATGCAAGAATGCCTATTATCTCCATGGAGAGTAGATGCAGATCACTGGGAGAAACACAAAACCTACTGGCCAGATTGGACACCACTTTGAACACAGCAATGGCTGCTTAATAAATCCTACAGGGACTTATCATAGGGAGGAAGAAGAGAGGAAATGGACCAAGAACACGACCGAGGAGCCCTGTGGTGCTCCGTAGGAATCAAGGCATGCAGAACCTGGCCTTGGGAGTAGTGGGCAGGTGGGCTGCCTGCATAATGCCCTTGATCTCTCAGACAAGTGAAGAACTAAGGGGGTGGTATCCCCTGCCGGGCTCTGCATCAGGTGGCTGGTGGTTGCTTCTGAAGTGGTAGCTGTAGGGCTCCCTTGCTCTTGGAGGACAGATGGGCCAGGCAGGGAACAACAAGGAAACAGCTGGCACAGCAGTGAATCAAACAGGCCCAGTGACTAATTTAGGAGTGTCACCTCTCCATTGTTTTCTCTGCCCAACACAAAGGTCACACAGTGCAGCAGGTACAGGATCTGCACACACACACACACACACACACACACACACACACACACACACACCTTCAGCGCATCCTGGGATCCAACTTATTTTCCTTAACATTGAGTCAATAGCTTCTTCTTTGAGGATAGACACTTCAGCTCCCTCTCTGAGAACCCTGAATTCTCTCTGCATGGCTAGTGCTTCATTGCCAAGCACTAGACACCCTGACTCCTTATTAGCCATTTATTCAGTTGACTCTGAAGTTTCTCTCTCTCTCTCTCTCTCTCTCTCTCTCTCTCTCTCTCTTTAATGTACTAAATTCAAGTGCAACGTGTTCTATTTTTGCAAGTGAGCCTTTTCTCCTTATGCTTCGAATAAAAGAAATAGAAAATATTAAAGAGCATGAGAGAAAAGGCACAAATGCCTAGACTGTTAATAGACAAGATTGCCTGCGGTTCTGATTTTGGTAGTTTATATAATAGCTTCAAATGCTGGCAAGGAAGGCTCAGTCTTGCCAGAAATGGTCTTTAAATTAAGTATCCATTTTCTTTTAAATTATCTTTAATGGCACCATAGAACCAGATTATTTTCAGCCTAAAACAAGGATTTGCAGAGATATTTGGTCCCACTCACTTCCACTTTGGGGGTCAGAAGCTTATATCACATATGTTATTCTTAAATCTCTCCACTGGAAATGAGCCATCTTTCCTTGAGGACTTATCCTGAGGTGTTAAGGAGGTCCTGTGGGGTGGGTCAGGGCATCTGTGTTTCATGGTCTGTATCCTAGCTTGCTGATAATGTGCAGCTGGCTGATGTGGTTATGACGATGCCTGCTTCACCACCCCAGTTGATGTCTTACACCCATGATGCTGTGGGCACCCCAAGTTATGGGCTGAAAGGAGTAACATTCTACCATCCTACTGCTAGCCAGTCAGAATTATTTGTTCTTCAGAAAAATCTAGAAATTGATTCCCAATTCTTCCCTGAGTGGAGAGAACGTATTCTATCCCTGCCCATTAAGCTTGAAAAAGAAACAAAGGTTCCTCTGGCCTTTTATGCATCTGTGTGCTTATATCCCCGGAGTGGTTCTGGCTTGCCTTACACATTATTCTCACCAGATTTTTTTCAGAATGGAATTGGACCCCACTGTCCCCCTTTACTAGCATGGGTGACATCCTTTAAAAGACAGGCATCCTGGGCATCTGCATAATATTGGAATGCCAGGAGATGTGGCTTATGGAGATAGAATAGGCAAGATCTTGTTGTATGTTCAGAGGTTACCAGCCCTCTGGCCCTCAGTGTTGATGCCAACGGTGAGAGCTTCATATACAGATCTTCGATTTATTTCACATGAAGGAGGGTGAGGACCAGAGTCAGGGAAAAGGGAAATAGGAAAGGCCAGCCTTCCCAGGCAAGATCCTCACCATAATCCAGTGTGTGTTTGAAGACCTGTGAACCAGCATGGAGAGTATCCCAAAGGGTCTTCCATGTTCTAAGATATTCATACATATTCATGAGTTGAGACTTCTAATGAACTCCAGTGCAGCTTGGCAAGAAGACAATGCAAAGCACTGCCTGGAGCCTGCTCCGCTCGCTTGAGTGACTCGCCATTAGGACTGTCTCATGATGGCAATGTGACAGCCCCTCAAGTAATTACAAAGCACTTTGATTTTCAGTATCCTTTAATGTTGCAGTAACCCTATGGAGTAAATAGTATTTCTTATATTTCGGAGATGAAATTCCTGGGGTTTCCAAAGCTGTACAACTTGGGAGAGAGTGTTGAAATGCTAAGCTGGGAGTTCTGAAGTCAAGGATAGCACTCTAGGCTGTGCTCCCGAAGCCTGGATTTGCAGGACGTATCCCAAGAGAGTGAGGAAAGCTGCACCCAGGAACTCGGCTTCCCCTGTCTCACTCAAAGCACCAGTGGTAGTCTTTTATTTTATATTTATGTGTCTCTATGCCAAATCTGGTTTTGAGTACAATAGTTTTGGTTCTAAAAGTGAGTTGTTGTTTTTTTTTAAAGCACAACACTATTCCATAGCGATGGTAAAAATGAGACTTTCCATCAGCCCCTCCGTCAGGACTTTGTCTTTACTCAGTGTGCCAGCAACCTCTCCTAGAAGCCACCTGTCTGAGCAGGTGACCGCAAACGCTCTTTCTTTGCTTGTCCTGGAGTCTGCCTTCTGTTTCCGTGGGCCCTTCACGGGAGCAGTGCTCAGCAGCTGAGGGGAGGGGCCTGGCACTAAGTCAGGTGCCATTCATCCTGGATCAAGGTTCTTCTTTTCTTTACAAGAATTGAACCACATGTTCCAACTTGTCTCATAAATATAGAAAGAAAAGGCTAGCTTCCGTTTTAATGAGTGGAAATAATTACATGTCACACACCACCTAAGCAGTTCTGTGTTTGCTCTGACTGTAATGCTGACATTAGCATTCAAAGAGGCTGCTCACACTGTGTGCAGATGTGAGGTTCCTAGGCTTGTCATGTTTCTTGCGGCCACAAGATGTCAGGCAAATATGGTCATGGGTTGTAGGTGCAGGAAGGTGTCTTGCCTCCTGAATGCCATTGATGAGTTCATTAGCTGATTAAAATCCTTCCAATAAGCTTGTTTGGAAGAGCCTAGGGAGAGTCTATGAAATGTGTCATATTGTTACCCTGTTGATGGAGACACTGAACACCACTAGCTGGTAATCAGATTAACATCAACAAATATTGATTGTACATGCTTGCACGATTAAATCTTGAATAATTAACGGCCACCGAGTTTCTCAGCTCTCACCATAGTGTGTGTTACCATAATAAGCAACAGGCACTGTTTACCGAGTACTGGATTCCCACAAAAGCAGATACCCTTCGAAGTTGCTGCTCGAAGTGTTGCTAAAATAAGGAAATGTGTTTTAAGGTGACAACTATCATGCAAGTATGAGAATTTCTATCAGGTGCCACATATTCCAATAACAGAGCCAGAGACCTGAACACAAGCACGTAGATAAAGCAGAGTAGTTTTTACACACTGGCTAGGAAGATCTGTCAATTAACAGTTGATCTGACTTGCCATCCCTTGCTATGCCTTTTGTCTCCAGAATGACTTCCTAGAGCAGTTTCCTTAGGGGTCTGGTGGACGGAAGCAATAATGCCAAGCAAAGGTTGGAGTCAATCAATACATGGTTATTGAGTTCCTACAAAGGGCGGGGTGCTGGTGACAAGCCAGCAGACCTGGAGGGCAAGGTCTCTGCCTGCTTTTCCTTTCCTCCTCATTTATCTTCCTTTCCTGATTTTTTCTTTATTTTTTCTTTTTTTTTTGTTGTTGTTCTATTTTTTAACCCTTCCAATCCTGCTTACTGCTTTGTTAGGCGGTGAAGGTGGGGCTCTTATTCACTTGAGACCACATTGCTCTCCCACTGTATGGGAAACTTAGGCTTGAAAATCCAGTGACAGGGTTAAAATTGGTCCTTACTTTTGTGAGTGATGTTGTGGTTGTAGAGGACAGAGTCAAGTAATCAACTTACGTCCTGTGTCGATGATGTAATCAAGCAACTGTGCCATGGGGGTGGGAGATTCTGTTTGCTACTGGGAGCATGGTTGTACTTTCCACAAGCAGGGAGGTAGAATCCACCAAGTGAACGATGGGTGAGGAGCTTGTAGGGTTAGAGTCCATGAAGGTGAGCCTGGCAGCGCAAAGTGAGCTACTGTACCAAATGCACAGACACTGCAGTGACTAGACAGAATAGACGTTTGTCTGTCCTGTAACAATTAGAAGGTAGACAGAAAGTCTGGCTAGAAGTTCTACTCTATGGGGTTACCCAGGGATCAGTGTCCTCCAAATTTGTCTTCCCAATATCCTCTAGGCACTTATTCACATGGGTGGAACATTAGCTGGCTTGCGGCTATGTATATGATTAAATCACGGGGAAGGGAAATGTCCAGGACAAAGTGTTACCTCTTGGTCAACTGATGCTAAACTTACCCATTTCTTATGTTTCATTGGATCTGAGAATAGATACATAGCCACAACGCCACACTTTGTTATGTTTTGTTTTAAATGAAGTGGCTGTGTATTCTTGACAGAGGGATGAATGTACCATGGGAAATGATGAGCAGCTGTCCCTAGCAAAGGTGGGTCCAAGGGAGAAGCCTGTGGCAGAACTTACATGGAGCATCGTGCTGCTGGATCACAACTCAGGGGACATGCAAAGCAGGGCCAGGGTGGGCCAAAGTCTACACGTTACATTACTGAAAGAATTTAAATAAGGTCAGTGAGCTGAGATTTCTGGTTTGGGAAGATCCTCGTACCTGGAATTGAGTTAGAGTCGAATGGTTAGAGTATAAACAGATGGTGGTGTGGCTCCAGATGAGAGAGGAGGAGGATGTTACTCATCAGTGGGAGAGGGACCAAGGGTAAGGGTCCTGTAGACCTGGGAGACATTTCACTCATAATCAAGACTGAAATGGCTAGCTTTCGACTGGTCACCTCAGATGAAAGCTGTTAACCAACCACACTGACAGGGAATCTGCTCTTGGTGGCATCGCTTCTGCAGAAATACAACCATCCCCCCTGCCTACGGTCTTCAGTCTTTGTTAAAGGCATTACTCTATAGAAACCACATTTACAGAAAGAATCTTTTGTTATTCACCAAGTTTGGTTCTCATTCACTGATTAAATAATTCTCTTGACAACTTTGTATGCTCAACGTTGGTACACTGAAGGTGCCTGCCATTCAAGTGATGGGAGCACACACAGCAAGTTTCCTGAGACTGACATGTAATTCAGAACACCAAGGAAGCCCTCTGTAACGAGAAACATGATTGGCAAGCAAACACATTCTAACTTGGCCTGGTATATAAAGAGGTACTCTGTCAGGAAGACAAATAGATAGAACATCACATTAGGTATTGGGAATTGAGCAAGGGTCACTATATATTTGAATATCACATGGTTTTTCAGCTCTGATGCTTTGAAACCTTCATTCCCAAGATGGACAAATAGCTATTAAGGACAACTTCTTTGCTTGAACTTAGCAGGTATCCTGCCCAAGACAAATTTAGGCAGGATTTTCTAATATCAGAAACTTTGGCTTTTTTTTTTCTTTTCTTTTGTCAATGTACCTATTCTGAAAGACATTTGTAATTAAATGCCACTTATGGAGTTTTTGATAATAGATACAGCCCTCAGCTCCACCTGAAGAACTGATGAGGATGTATTTTACTTTACAGATGGGCCACGAATGATCAAAGACTCATCAGAGACTAGCAAAGGACAAGCTTTTTACATTGTGGGCCAAGGAATTGAATCATAAAAAATAGCTATGATTGTAGTATAAAAAACACACAGACAAGATGGAAATAAATGTTAATGCAAAGTTTTGTGCAAAAACAAGGGTCTGGAGAGATGGCCCAGTTGGCAAACCTCCTCTTTCTCAAGCATGAGGAACTGAGTTCAGATCTCCACTGTTCAGGCTCTGCTTCCTCAGGGGTAGTGGATTCAATGAAAAGTGACCTCGGGTGGGCAGTGACAGGGGTAAGAGGGGAGGTAGCTTCAGTGGGACAGCTTGTTTAATGGGGGTGGGTAGGGACTTATAGGGAGAGTGTATATCACTGAACAGGGCCAGGGTGATGGGAATGCCTCATTTGCATAGGGAGATTTCCCACCACTGCTGGACATCACCTTACAAAGGGAGAAGTTTAACCTGGCTACTGGGCTATGTAACCTCCTTGAAGAGGAAGGAGCAAAAGTGGGGTTGCAGGGCTGTTTGTGCCAGGACACGGAAGCCATGGGCAGTGGGCAGGGATCCTATTCCTTCTCAGCTCAGTATCTCAGGAAGAAATTTTCAGGGATTTAGATTTAAGACACACCTTGACCTTACTCTTGGCCTGCTCAACATGGCTCCAAGGCCACATGGCCACATTGTATTTTAATTTTGTAGGGAGGAGGCAGTAATAGAGACAACCATGTCTCTGAAGTTCATTAACCAGACAGATTAGCTGTGGTGAGTTGAATGAGAATGGTCTCCATATGCTCAGATTTGAATACTTGGGTCACCAGGAGGTGGCACTATTTGAAAGTATTAGGAGGTGTGGCCTTGTTGAAAGAAATGTGTCACTCATTCCAAGCCCAGCCTCTCCCTTCCTGCTGCCTGTGGATCTGAATGCAGAACTCTCAACTATGTCTCCAGCACCATGTCTGCCTGCGTGCTTCCATGCTCCCTACCATAAAGAAAGGTACCAAACCTCTGAAACTGTAAGCAAGCCAAAGGAAATTAAATGTTTCCTTTGTAAGTGTTCTTGTGGTTATGGGATGTCTTCCCAGCAATAGAACAAAGACCAAGACACTAACCAAATCAATGGGCTTCAGGTTCAGCAAAGGACTCTGCCTCAAAAAGATGGTAACCTTAGGAGGGCCTAAGCTTGACATCTTATTTCCACATGCAAGGGCACATAAGTGTATATGGGCACACACACAAGCAAACAAGTGCAATGCACACACACACACACACACACACACACACACACATACACACGAATACAATAGAATAGAATAGGAAGCAGGTTGCAAACTCTATTTACAGTTTGCTTACAATTTACTGGCCCTAGCCCTAGATAACCTGTGACCAGAAAAATCTTCAAAGAAGAGTCCAAACTATTGATTTTCTATAACTAAATCATAACTGTGTTCAAGTTTTGGCCTATTATTTTCCCTAGCCCACATTAGCTAGAACTTGGGATATCTTTAAAGGAGGAACTCTTATTACCACAGGAGCCTGCTGAATCTACTGTGTAGACTGCTTACTCTACCGCAATTCCCAGAATCCATTTGTGTATCCTCCTGAGTTGGAGAGTAGCAACCTACTACCCATTTTATAGATGAACAACCTGCATCAGAGTGATGCAGTCTATGACACAGGTGAGATTAGATGCAGAATCATCTGACGCCATGCTCAGCATCCTTCCAGCTCTATCAGACTTTTCTGGGTTGGGGACAAATGCATCAAGTTCCATAGAGAGATTATAAGGAATGTGGTAACATGGCTATGATACAACTGAAAGGCAGACTCGAGCTCATTGCCTTACTCTTCTTCATATCTATAGCAAGCATGACCATTCCAGAACAAAGAGTGTCATTTGAGCTGAAACAGGTTCATGTGTCCATGTGTTGGAATTTAATCTCGGCACCTTATTATATTTACTGCAGTGAGCAGTGCCCCCATAATATTGATGAGGGGGTACAACCAGAAACATTCCTTAGCTAGCTGCCAGTGGCTTCTGAACGCTACCAGGCCAAGCACACAGGGTTCTGAAATGTTGACTTCTGTGTCCTTCATTGTTATTCAGGTTGTATTTCCAACCACTGAACAATAGCCTGTCAGACTTGTATGATACTCTTTCTGATCTTCAACTACACCCCTGCAGCAAGCAAGCACTCATTCTTCTGTGTCAATCCTGCTCAAAAGCTTATAACTCTTTATGGGCTTGGCTATTTATACACCTCTTCCTCTATTTCCTTTGAAAGCAAAAAACTAGGTTGACTCTCTCTGCTTGGAAAAGGGTCTGGGCCTTAACGGTTGTTCTATAAATATTTGATAAGAGAAAAGGGTTTCCGATACAGCTTTTTCTATGCATCCTCTAAATGATGGGTGATTGCCATCTTTTTCCTCCTCTTACTTTGTGTCTCTCCTCTCTGCACTGAGTTTCACCTTACTCTAAACCAAGTTCCAAGTGCTTTGTATGTCATAATTTCTCTACTGATTTTACTGTATAGCACACTTTACTGTATGGTAACTCTATATGTCAGCTTGAATTGGATTCTCAGTTCTTCACTACTTAGTAATGGGACTTCTTACCTGACCCTTTATATCCAGCTTTTCAAGTCTGTGACATCATCACAAAACATGATGGTACTTAAGTTGGAGGATTTATGAAATTTAAATGAGTTAGCACGTGGGAGTCACTTAGTCTAGTCCCAGGTGCAAAAACAGAGCTATGTCAACATTAGTTGTTGGCATTAGGCTCAAAAGATAATACACTTATTTGTGTGTCTGTGTCTGTGTGTGTGCACACACACACATGTGACAGACATGAATGGAAGGCAGAGGACAACTTTCAGGAGTTGGTTCTCTCCTTTTTTAAATTTATGTTTTTATTTTTTTCAAGATATTTTCTTTATTTACATTTCAAATGTTATCCCCTTTCCTCGTTTCCCCTCCAAAAACTCTCTCTCCCCTCCCTCCTCCTGTGCTTACCAACCCACCCACTCCTACTTCCTGGTCCTGGCATTAATCTACACTGGGGTATTGAGTACTCACAGGACCTAGGGTCTCTCTTCCCAGTGATGACCAACAAGGCCATCCTCTGCTACATATGCAGTTGGAACCATGGGTCCCTCCATGTGTACTTTTTGGTTGGTGGGTTAGTCCGTGGAATCTCTGGGGCTGCAAACCCCTTCAGCTCCTTGGGTCCTTTCTCTATCTCCTCCATTGGGGACCCTGTGCTCAGTCCAATGGTTGGTTGAGACCATCTACCTCTGTATTTGTCAGGTACTGTAAGAGTCTTTCAGGAGATAGCTACATCAGGATCCTGCCAGCAAGCACTTGTTGGCATCCACAATAGTGTCTGGGTTTGGTGACTGTATGTGGGATGGATCCCCAGGTGGTGCAGTCTCTGGCTGGCCTTTCCTTCAGTCTCTGCTCCACACTTTGTCTCTGTAACTCCTCCCATGGTTAATTTGTTTCCCCTTCTAAGAAGGATCGAAGTATTCACACTTTGTTCTTCCTTCTCCTTGAGCTTCATGTGGTCTGTGAACTGTTTTTATCTCTAGGATGAAACTCAGGCAAGTACCCCTACCTGCTTAGCCATCTATGTAACTGGTGAGGTGGTACTAATAAGTGAGTATTGAAGTGGAAACTTCTGGGCTCTTTGGAAAGTCAGTAGGATGCTTTTTTTTTTGCTGGGGTAAACATGTAAAGAAGAGCTATCCTAAAGTGGACACAGGTAAAAGGATGTTTCCCTAAGGCAGACTCTTAAAAGAATGTTTCTCTGAAGCAGATACAGGGGAATGGATGTTCTGTTAAAGCAAGCACTTGAAAGGACACATGATGAAGGACTCTTCACTAATGACACACATGTATTGGTTTGTCTTACATTTCATTGATGGACTCCATTTGTCATGATTCCATAGAGAGAAACACACCAAAAAACTTCTGGTGGCTTCTTCCACCTTCTGCAGACTCAGGGTGATTGGCAGAGTGATGTCAGCTGATACAGACTTGTGGAGTTTTGCTAAGACAGACACATGTGCTAAGGAAGTCTCATGGTGAGGCAAGAGTCATGGAGGACATGTGACGTTTGGAGGGAGTATAAAGTGGACTCAAGGGACAGTGCAGGGAGCTTGGCTTGGTTTGCTTGTAGAGCTAGCTTTTTAGTCTTAAGTCTGCTGATCTCCACTTCATTAAAAGAGGCACAGCAAAGAACTTGTCCAGACATCCCTGTTGATTCTGGTTCTTCCTGCTTACTACAGTGGATCCAGCTGAGATTTGGCTCTTCCTGCTAGGTTTTGCCACTGCTGCTGCTCTCCCCACACTACTGGACTGGACTGCTGGTATATCCATAAAGTGTTTGCAAGTGGATTGAGCTGCTGCTGCTGCTGCTGCTCCTGCTGCTGACCTATGAAGTGAACTGCTGATTTTCTGACAATGCAGATGGGAGTTGCTCCAAAGAACCATTTCTAAACAGGACCATTTCCCCTGTATCATAATAACCCTTCTATTCCTTAACCTCTGGTGGGTAGTGGGCTAGAAGGGAGGTTAAAGTGTTTGAGAATCATCATTAAAAGTGGGTCTTTGAAAAATCTAAGCTTACAGAGTATTTTCATCTTTTCTATGGGTCATAAAATATAATGATTATTTACCATCACTAATTATTCTCAATGGATCCAGGAGTGAGTGCATCCAATGATCTTATACTGTAAAGACCACCAAGTAGATGGAGCTAGGATTACAGGGCACAGAAGTATAAAGGGAAAAGGGAAGAGTAAGAATAGTAGGATGTCTCTGAATCCAAGATCAACATAGATACAACTTCTCCCATTGTTGGACTCCAAACATGCCAGCGACTGCCTTCGAGTAAGATTGGATTCTCCCTGGTAATGGATATTGTGGCCTTCCAGACACTGCCCAGCAAAATGGCAAGATTACAAATGTCTTACTTAGTTGGTGAGGCAGTGGATCAATAATTATTTATTAGGTGCCTAGAAAAAAATCATTGTCTTGAAGGACTATACCCCCCATTCCTTAAAAAATGGTCACATATCAGCTTTGTTATAAGGCTAACAAAAGTGGACTGGGAAGTGGCTTTCTGGCAGTGGAAGATAGGAAGCCTTCTTGCCAGAGTGACTCCAAGGTGTAGTTCATGGACATGAGGCAGACTGTGGAGAGGAAATGATGACAGGGGTTAGACCTTCTACCATAGAAAGGTCTATTGACACATACCATTCAAATGGAAATGAAAACCACGACTAATTAAAGAAAATTAAAGGCTCATCTTGCTCCTTCCCACTGTGGAATAAGTTCTGCCATGCATGGCCCAGTCAGGCAGATCAGAGGGGTCAGCATTTTCCACTTCCAAATATACATCAGAGTCACATTAAGGAGGAAGCATGCTGAGTGCTTTTGGAAGCTGAGGTGTGCTGAGCAGGCTCCACCAGGCTATGGTTTAGCAAACAGCTCCTGATGGCGGGGCCTCCCCAGCACCTTTGTATATTGCTTCCAGCTCTGGTTCCTGCCAAACACATTCCTTTCCCAGCTTGTGTCTGGCAACTAGTAAAATCACCTTTAATATCATATGTGGGTATTGTTACAAAGAAGTGTTCTCCCCTCCTGGCTGTACAGTTGTCAGTTACAATATGCTATAAATAAATAATGTTTCTATAAGAGCTATGAAGAGGGGCAGGCAGTGTTTATCAGCTAGGATCCCTGCCAGTTAGAAGAATCTCCATGAGAATGTTAACACAGATTAAACAGGAAAACCTGCTGCTGGTAAGGCATGCTCAGGTGGAACCAACTCTGACGGGATGCTGGAGGGGCAGGCTGCCTGGAGATGGAAGGTGTGTGCTGTCTCTGGCAGAGCCGTGAACAAGCTCCAAATTAGTCCAATGCTTGCTCCACGCTGTTTTAACAATGCAGACAGCTCTCTAGGGAAATGTGTCCTGCAGGGAGACACCACAGGATTGAGAGAACTCTAGATCTCTTTGAAAATTACCCACGAGGAAGAAAATAACAAAACAAAAGATGTTCAGCTAACACCTTTCACATCATATAATGGTTTGAAAGATTTAGATTTTCACATGTTCTCCCACCCCTCCATGGTGGGGGGCGGGAAAAACTACCGTGTCCTTATTTTAATCAGCTTCTGATTTTCTGTTTAGAGCTACACTCCTTTATTAATTTGTGAAAAGGGTATTTTTTTTGTATGTCTCTTGAGATACGCCTTTAAGGAAGACTGGCCAAAAATTAAGAAAAATGATAAGTATATGCTCAAAAAATAAGTATTTTGGCAAAATCAGAGAAAGAACTGGAGTATGGATGAGAAATAAGGCATAGATGAAATTTTAATATAGTGAACAGAGAAAACCTGGTGAAGGAAGTAATGTTTAATCAAGGACATAAAGGGCATATGAAGGTCAGCTATGAGGCTATCTATAGCAAGAATGTTCTAGGTAGAGTAAGGGCTGAGAATGGAGCTATCTTCTTCTTAAGACTGTAATAAATACCTAAGATAATAAGTTTATAAAAAAAGTTTGATTTTGGTTGATAGTTTTGTAGGTTCCAAGCCAATTGGTTCCACCACTCTGGGCTTGTGCCAAGGTAACATCATTGTGAGAGAAGTTGGTAGAGCAAAGCTTTCACTTCATAGTTAGGAAGCAGGAAGATAATGAAGGTAGATAGAGCCACAGCCCACTTAATGGCATCTCAGTGAACCTCCTTCATTCCATCAGTCCCCTTTACTGCCTCCTCTTTCTCCTCTTCCTTTCCCCCGCCTTGTCCTCCCCCTCTCCCTTCCTTATTCTTCTCTAATAGATGACATCCTGACCCCAGTTTCCCTTCCCAGTCCTTCCTTGTCCCATCCACCCATTCATTTCCTGGCAGGGATATCAACCATACATGGCATAACAAGTTACAATCAGCCTACGTACAAACTCTCTTATATCAAGGTTGGCTTAGGGAGGAATAAAAGGGTACCGAGTGCAGGCAAAGGAGTCAGAGACAACCTGGCTCCCACTGTGAGGAGCATCACAAGCCCACTAAGCTACACAACAATGACATGTATGCAGAAGACCTAAGTCAAATCCATAAGGCTCCGTGGTTGCCATTTCAGCCTCTGTGAGCCCCTATGAGTCCTGCTTAGTTGATTCTGCAAGGACCCACTTCTTAAAAGTTTCCACCAGGTCCCAATACCATCAAAATGGAAATGAAGCCTTTAGCATGGAGTACTTTTGGAGGATGTTTAAAATGCAAATGCTAGCAGGGTCAGTGTGACTGCTGAGTGAGTGAGGGTATGGCAGTGTGGTAGAAGATTGAGAGTTTGATCATATCTTCTAAAGCCTGACATGGGCTCTTAAGAAGATGGCATGGAGGCGGCGTGTGGGAGTGATTTTCTCTGGCACACAACTAGCCAGGATTTCTCCTACCCCTGTAGTGGAACACTCTGATTGCTGTAGAGATCAAGGTGAATGTGGATAGTGACAGTGGTCAACACTTCTTAAGTAGTTTTGGCAAAACCACTAAAATGTGGCAGTTTCTAGCTGACCAACTGCAATGATAGTATTTTTTTTTAATTTAATTTTATGTGTGTTCCTATCCAAGCATCATTATGAGGATAAGGGATAGATAAAAACTGATTAGGGACAGAACACAAGACACCTAGATGTATGGTATGCAAAAGAACTGATTAGATGTGTCAGAGTCAGTAATAAACACACAAACAAATAAGCTTATCTTGTAGCAAAGTGCAAAATAAACAAAGGGGAATAGGAGAGGAGACAGAAGATGAAAAGAGTGAGGCATAAATAAAAGAGAAAGTGTGTTTAGGAATTCTTCAGTGGACTGTTGGGTTTTCCATGTTGTATGTCTCCCATCCTAAATGCATATTAACACATTGCTTCAAACCACAGAATGTCATCAATGTGTTTGAAATACCATTAAGCTCTCATTGGTGTCCACTTGACCCCAGCAGTCTTAATTGCTTGGAACAGAAGCTTTATGAGACAACAGAGAGACTAAAGAATGTAGCTGTATGTTCCAATGTTAAGTGTATTGGCTTTAGGGTAATTTGTGCAATTTTAAGACACGTTGATTTATGAACTAATTAATGGCACACAATGAAAATACATATAGAACTTGTTCGACTTCCAGCCTTGAAAACCTCCAAACAACAGGAAAATGGTTTTTGCATGTTAGAAAATTAAATTCAATATATATTTATGAGGCCATTCAAAATGTGGAGTCCTTTCCTCCTAAGTCCCGAGTAAGCAGAAATGTCCATGTATCAAAACCTAATTGTGCCAGAGAGCAAGGCTTGGGGAATAAATTAAGTCTTAAGCTACAAAAGACATTGGACATTAATTTTAAGGCTTATTATAGCTCTGATGATATGGGCATTAATAAATCCAGTAGGAAGAAAGAATACAGCAGAACAACAAATAAGACGTATCTATTGGCTTCTTTGGCAATTGCTGATTGTTGATAATTCATTTAAACTGACATAGATATTTCTATACTCTGGGGTCACTGTTTCAGCAGCTTGTTAATGGGGATAGAATGGGGTGTTGAATATTTCATGGATTCTTAGAAGTCCATTTCTTGTTTCTGAGGAGGGGAGGGAATGGAGAGAATTTTAGGCTATGTAAAACATTCAACATTCATCTCTTATTGAGAACTTCCTATGATAAAGTGTTATTCTAGGCTATGGGTGAAGTCTGACAGACATTCAGAGAGAGGGGATATGATTGTGGAGAAGGAGAGTTATCTTCAGAACCTGCCTTTGAAATCTGTGGAGATCTTGAAAAGACTATAGGATTTACAGATAGAAACTGTAGTTATGAAGGAATCTAGAATACAGGTGGAATAAGAATAAAGGCAGAAGAATAGGAAAATAAGCTTGTAGTGAAAATAACAATGTAAATGTGTGAAGTGGCACATAATAGGGGTTAAAGCTGAGAGAGTGGTGGGTCCCAAATGCTGTGAAATTTGAACTTCAAGTTGTAGACAATTTTTGCACTGATTTTTTTCAATGAGAACATATTTGATCAGTGGCTTTGAATAACACATGCTGCTTATTCCCAAAGAGATTTCCATTTTTGGAGGTAAGTGCGTACTATTATAATTTAAACAATCTCATCTCCAACGAGACGGATATCATGAAAAAAAGGAAATGAAGTCTCTATACCAGCACATTGTCAGAGAACCTAATATATTCTTGAGGGGTCAGAAAAGATTTGTGGAATAGGTGATCTTTGGCCTGAGAATTTGAACAAGACATTATAGATGCTGTATTTGTGAATTATGGAATTATCTCTATTAATATTTAGGCTATCAAGAGGAAACAAAGATGCATTTGGTTTGCTTTACAGAAAACAGACCAGACAGCGGTTAATAAGTAATGGCAAACCCCAGCACCATTGCGTTGCTGTCTTGAACACAGGAGGGGGACATGTCTCCATATCTTTTGAAATCAGGCATAGCCTTGTGACATACCTGTAGGAAGTCTTTATCTGCTGCTACTGGACTCTGCATATGGCTCCTTTGTTGCCTTGAGATTGAGAAACCAGATGTTGTTATGGAAATGTAAAGCCAATCCATTTAATAAAGGTGAGATTCTCAGAGAGTCATTGTCCCCTGCATCAAATGGTGAAAGCATGAAGATTGAATGCATTTCTTGAGGACACTAGGACTGTCAAAATTGATTGCCACAATTCTGTCCTGTCCTAATTGAGACATAAGGTGTGGTGATGAATCTGGATTTTGCTAAGGAGGAAACTAGAGTTAGTTTGAGTGAGTTAGATTTTTTTTTTTTTTTTTTTTTTTGGTTTTTCAAGATAGGGTTTCTCTGTGTAGTTCCGGCTGTCCTGGAACTCACTCTGTAGACCAGGCTGGCCTCGAACTCAGAAATACACCTGCCTCTGCCTCCCAAGTGCTGGGATTAAAGGCAAGCGCCACCATTGCCCGGCTAAGACTTTTTCAATAGCATGCAGTGAACTGTCCAACTAGCCTCTGGGTCTTCAGGATCTGCATCCAGATATTCAAATTACTACAAAAAACAAAAAACAAACAAAAAAAACACGGACAAACAAATTTACATCTGTGCTAAACATGTAAAACATTTTTTATAAGATAGTTTCATAATTTTCATTTCAAATGTTACCTCCTTTCCTGGTTTCACCTCTGAAAACCTCATTCCTCTATCCCCTCCCCCATTCCCCTGCTCCCCACCCCTCTGCTTCCTGACCCTGACATTCCTCTACACTGGGGCATAGAGCCTTCATAGGATCAAGAGCCTCTTCTCCCATTGATGACCAACTAGGCCATCCTCTGCTACATATGCAACTGGAGCCATGGGTCCCACCATGTGTACTCTTTGGTTGGTGGTTTAGTCCCTGGGAGCTCTGGGGGGTACTGGTTAGTTCATATTGTTGTTCCTCCTATGGGGCTGCAAACCTCTTCAACTTCTTGGATCCTTTCTCTAGCACCTTCATTGGGGACCCTGTGCTCAGTCCAATGGATGGCTGTGAGCATCTACTTCTGTATTTGTCAGTCACTGGCAGAGTCTCTCAGGAGACAGCTATATCAGGCTCCTGTCATCAAGCACTTGTTGGCATCCACAATAGTATCTTGGTTTGGTGATTAAAACTTTTTTTATCATCCCTAAACAAAACAGTGCAACAACGATTTACATACCTTTGAGTACTGTGGGAAAATGCATACAGTTTACATAATAATAATAATAATAATAATAATAATAACAATAATAATACAGAGTTTAATATAAGAGGCTTCAGCCTCTATGGGTTTTGCTATTTATTGGAAGGCAAGGTTCTAGTATCCTAGACACTTTGCACAGACCTCAGCAATCAGCTGATCTTACATGTAAAAATACTGCTTACATATCAGTTTATGGGAAACATAGAAAGATGTGTTTGTTCAATAATACAGGCATAAGGCAATGAGAATAGGGGCTACAGCAGTGCCAGTGGAACAAAAGAGAGATGATACTTAGAGAAACAGTGTAGTGTATGTGTCTACAAGGATCTTTAAAGGACTCAACTGAGAAAGATGAAGGAAATGTCTAAGATGACTATATTCCCAGCATTGAGTATAAGAACTCTGCCGTCTTTGATATAAATGAAAAGCAAAGTAGCACCAATGAGCCGAGGAAAAAATGTATTTGGTCTGTGAATTATGTAGAAATTAAGAATTCACCTGTAGTTCAGGTATACTTGATGGTAGTGGAAGCAAAAAGAGTAAACTGAGGCATTTTGGAGTCAAAACAGAAGAGGGGTGAGGAAAGGTACAATTCGCTGTCAAGGGCTATCTCAGGAAACTGAAGGGGAAAAGATGTTATGGAAGAAAATAGCACTTATTGTGGAGACACTGAAAAGAAAGAAGACTATGAAAATCCCTTTAGAATGGCAGCTCAATATAACAGCATTAGGCCTCTTTGAGGAGAGACTTTCAAGGAACATTGTTGAAGCAGAACAAACTCTAGGAGTCAGAGACCGAAAGGATACTGAAGCTGGGAGAGTTAGGGTAGAGAATAACTTTTTATATATGAAGAAAGAAAATTAGACTGAAAAGACATGAGAAAAAAATATAAATAAAACCTTGAAGTTTATTTAGCATGTTTAGAATATTGATAATGAATGGAATGAAGGAGGTATAGTTATTGTTAAGTTTGGCTGATTGTACTGGTATTTTGCTTTTTTTTTTTTTTGGTTTTGTTGCTCTTGGTTTAGTCAGCTTTACAGAAGATGGAGTCATCTGGGAAGAGGAACCTCACAGGTGAAAATGATTCTTTGTGATTGCCTGTAGGAAAATCTGGAGGCATTCAAATTTTTGTATTTATTAACTATCGATGGGGCAGGGTTCCCAGCTCACTGGGAGCATCGCCACTTTGGGGCATGTAGTTCTGGGTTGTATAATAAAACATGCTGACCAAGCCAGGGGAATAAGGCAGTAAGTAGTGTTCTGTTGTCTCTGCTTCCATTCCTGCCTCCAAATCCTTGTTTGCAGTTCCTGTCTTGGCTTTCCCTGATAGTGAAAAGTTAAATAAATATTTTCCAAGTTGCATTTGGTCATGATGCTTATGACAACAACAGAAAGCTAGCTAAGACACTACTGCATTAGATGGGCTTAAATTTAGGTCCTGCTTCTGCCAACCACAATTTTTGTGATCTGTTGTGGGAAGACCTCGTTTGAGTCCCAAACCCTCTACGTTCCTTCCTGATGGAAGGCTTGTCTACCTATTTGATGGTGTCCGAGTCTTCATTCTTCCATTTAGTAGAGTATCATGGTATATATCAGAGGTTGGTCGCTCCACAGTGACCAGGTGGCAGGCTTTCTTATTTTTCTTTATAATCCCCGTGGACCTCCACTATTCACATCCAGGATAGGTCTCCTGTAGGCCTCCTACTTAATTAATCTTCTCTAGACATGTCCTTACAGACACACAGACAAATGGGCTTTACTGCCCTCCTCGGTATCCCTCAGTTCAATTGATTTGGCAAGCATGGCTAACAGCCACTGGCTTGGTTGTGGGCTGGGTGGTTAAGCTTTAAATTAGGACTGGCCTGGTCATGGGGAAGGGCTGAGCTAAGGTGAGAGGATGTGAGCTGCTTCCCTCTTTTTGACCAGACATTGTGCCATCCTATGTCACACAGAGGTGTTTTCTGCACAGTGCAGAGCATGGAGTCCTTCTTTTCCAGCCTTGAGAAGGATGGAAATCCAGTCCCCAGACTGAACCTGATTTGACTGGATTTAGAATCGCATAGAAAATAAACCTTGGGGTGTATATGTGAGGGTGCTTCCAGAAAGGTTCAATGGAGGCAGGAAGACCCATTATGAATATAGGTGATAACATCACAGGAGCTGGGGTCCAGAATAGATAAAATAAGGATGTGGCTACCACAGCAGTAATCTTGTTTCTCTGTGCACAGTTTCTTCCTGACTGTAAACACCATGTGACCAGTAGTACATGTTCCTGGCTCTTACCCTCTCTGTTCTAGTGGACTTTATCCCGTCTAACAGAGAATTAAAGCCTAACCCTACTTTCTTCATTTGCTTTCTCAGACATGTTGTCACTGTGTTAAAAGAACTAATATAAACCCTTAAATTTCCACCCAGCCCTTTGGTATGTGGGTACATTTTCATACTTTATTATGTGTATAGGTTTGAGTCATACGGGGATAACTGAGATTTTGGCAATGAAGACTGCAGAAGCATCTAATGTCTATGAAGTATTTTTTAGAGATATGTATGCTTTGTTTTTATATAAATAACAAAGTATTCTTTGTAGCTATGACAGGGACTGAGGTCTTAACTAGGGAATGGAGGGCCTTTTGTACTTCTGCACAGCCTCGTCTCTGAACCTAGACTGACCTCAGACAATCTGGAGAAACAGGAGAGATTTAGTGGTCATCAAAGCCAGATCAGGAGAGAGCACACCCTGGAAACTACTAGCTCACTACTCCTCTCATACATTCTCTCATTTAAGTGTTTCACTGGGAAACATCTTTATAGGAATGATTACTAGGATATAAGGAATAATGGTTTCGTGGCTCTCTTCCTAGTTATGTAAATCCTTGGTTCCATTTTTACTAGGCAGAGGTGACTAGCTGGTGTCACTTTCACAACATGCTGATCTATATCATGTTGCAGCAGAGTATGTAGTATTGAGCCCTAACTATCACAAATGGCTTCCCAGAGGAACCAAGCAGATATATTTTAAGACTCAGACTTGCTGACAAGGAGGGGGAGATGTACACGGTCATGTTAAAGAACTAATCATCCAGAGAAGGACAAGACGTGCTGCTCAGAATCTTAAGTTTGGACTCACAATGGTCCCCTCACAGAGAGAAAGGAGTTTATTTGACAAAAGGATGTGTTGTCTTTCTTATAGAAGCAAATATCTCTGGGAGCCTGAACAACTCGGCTCATAGATCTAGATCTTCGGTGGAGTAACCCGAGTATAGGGACTTGTAGTCTTCTCTTTCTGTTATCTTTGCATTCTGTCTTGCTGAGCCTTTATGACATTAGGCTTCACAGAAATCACATCTACTGATTTATAGGTATTTACTGACCTATAATATATTGAACACCAGAAAGCAAAATGAAGCCATTTTACATTTACATTCTAAATGGGGCACAAATGAAGGATGAAATTATGCTTGTGGACATACATGTACACACATGCATATGTGAACACACACACATGCAGAGAGAGAGAGAGAGAGAGAGAGAGAGAGAGAGAATGATGACTAGTGCTAAATAGTATTAAGAAAAGGAAAAGCAAGGCAAAATACAAATGGCAGGTAGGGACACCTTGTTCAAGTTGTTCAAGTCTCTTAAGGGAGATGACTTAGCATCAGAAACCTCAATGACATGAGGAAGGCACTGTGGGAGCAACTAGGGGGAATGTGTTCAAAACTAGAGAAACACTAGATGTGAAAGCATTGAGTTACAAATAAAGAACAGGTAGAGAGGCTTGATTGACAGCATAGAATAAGTGCAGGGGCGGGACCTGGGGAGACACACAGTTCTCACTGCGCCTGTTGTCCATGAGTTTGGACTATGTTCTTGCTTCTTTTCAGTCTTTCTTCCAACAGGCAGGAATTTCACTTTCTTCTCCCCTACACTGCCTTGGCTAATCACTGCCTCTAGCACACAGTCAGTCCACAGCTGACATTGGGGTCAGAAAGTCTGTTTTACAAACTGTAGCTATCCACTTCATATATTTCCCAGGCAAACATTAGGACTTCTGTGGTGAACAGGTGTGGCCCTCATAGACTCATGTGTTTGAATGTTTGGCCCACAGAGAGTGGTACTATTAGGAGAGGTTGTGTTGGAGAAGGTGCTGACTTGTTAAAGAAAGTGTTGGGGCAGGCTTTGAGGTCTCACATTCAAGCCATACTCAGTGTGGCACATAGTCTCATTCTGCTGCCTTCGGATCTGGATGTAGAACTCTCGTCTCCTTCTCCAGCACCATGTCTGCTTGGAGACTGCCATTTTCCCCATCATGACTATAATGGACTAAACCTGTGAAAGGGTAAAGCAGCTCCAGTGAAATGTTTTCCTTGTAAGATTTGCTGCGGTCATGATGATTTTTCACAGCAATATAACCCTAAATAAGACAACTCCTTAGGCTCCCACTTTTATATTTGCAAGGGCATTAAAAAGTCCCAACTAAAGATATATGAAATGTACTAAATGCAATATATCACATGAACTCCTTGGCTCAGATCCAATTCACTGTAAATTCTTGATAAGTAGTGATTAGAGGTAGGTTATAAATGGGTGACATCTTCCAGTCCAATGCATGCTTTCCTAGGGACAAGATTCTGATCTCTAACTCATATTGTTCAGAAAACCTCCTCGACCCTTGACAGATGATTAAATTGGAAAGGCGCTCTTTCTAGTTTATCACTTTGAATGTCTAGCAAGACTCTACCACTAATTAGCTCCAATCTCTCCCTTGTTAGTAGCCACCATATGGATCATAAACTAAAATGTTTCTCAAAGTAGAATATAGCCTTTATAAAAGATTTTTTATCCGGTCCTAAACTGCTGGCTTGAGTGAACTGGAATTGGGTTTTACTGTTAATTAAACCAGTTCCTGCTATGTGCCAAGACTGAATGACATTGTCCTCTATGTGTTGCTGTGGGTAGTCCATATGTTTATTCTCTGTGTCAGCAAACAATTCATTGTGTGGTAGTTTCCGGTTTACTGGTTTGATCGAAAGCCATTTGACTGTAGAAACTGTCTGGATGTTCCTTCTTACATCCTGAACTCCTGGAGGGCA
This sequence comes from Mus minutoides, assembly GCA_902729485.2. Taxonomy (NCBI): domain Eukaryota; kingdom Metazoa; phylum Chordata; class Mammalia; order Rodentia; family Muridae; genus Mus; species Mus minutoides. Next base: position 380,804 of record LR750328.1, read on the forward strand.
TTTGAAGTGGTTTGCTTCACTTCCTCTTGTGTCATCCTTACTTGATGGGAAGTGGGGAATATTTAACAAAAGTCCACACAGGGTCTTACTCTTGATAAAATCGAATAAATAAGATATTTTAACTAAAACCAGTGTAGCTTTCTGTACTTCATTCTCCTCTGTCACAGTTGTCCTTGTGTTGAATACTGTTGAGGTGACTTGCAGATTTAGCTAAGAGAAGTTTGAATGTTGTAACACACACACACACACACACAATTTAGTAATTAACACAATAACAAAGAAGAGAGCCAAGAACGAATGAACGCTTTCTGACAATTACTAAGCTTCATGTGGCTCATAATTTACATCAAATTTATTCTTACAACCTGGAGTTCAGTTATTGCTAACTGATTTAGTCCAAGCACAACTTCCAGAAACAGTCCCTGCTGCCCGTTTATCTTGTGTTAGATTTAACAAGGAAGGGCCATTTGAAGTGAATGCATTGCGATGTCTTTAGGCAGAGGCAGGCCATGCACTTCAGAGAAGAGAGCAGCTTGGATGCTCTGGTGCTTGAAGTCAGTCTATGGAAGACTCTTTCAGTTACTAGTCATAGAAATGTCACCAATGATTTGCTTCTGATGCTGTAACCAAATCAAAAAGGAGGCTTTCCTCCGGATAGATATACTTTCTCCAAGACGATGGGAATAGTCAAATTCAGTATGACATTGCCAATAATGAGTTATGAAGCTAATAAAATCACATTCAAGCTGCCAATGATCAGAGACAAATTTTTATCAATTATCACAAAAGAAACATCAGAATGAGTTTTCTGCTTGCAGAAAATTCCATAAAGTTTATAATTATAAAAGAGGTGATCAAGGAATGTAGAGCCAGAATTACCAGGGAAGAGACATTACAGCAGTGCTCCTGAGCAATTGGCACAACAATTAGGATATTTTTATGGATTATTCTGTGCTTGTGTCAATTTTGGGTTCTACCATTTTGATTACTTATTTTTTAATTTTACTCTATATGGGTGCTCACTTTTGATCTACTGTCTTAGTTAGGGTTTCTATTATTGTGAGGAGATACCATGACCATGGAAACTCTTATAAAGGAAAGCATTTAGATGGGGCTGGCTTACAGTTCAGAGGTTTAGTCCATTATCATTATGATGGAAAGCATGACGCTGTGCACAAGTAGCTGAGAGTTCTACATCTGGACTGTCAGGTATCAGGAAGAGAGAAAGATATTGGGCCTAGTTTGAGTATCTGAAATCTCAAAGCCCACCCTCAGTGACAGACATACCTTCAACAAAGCCATATCTACTCCAACAAGGCTACATCTCTTAATTGTGCCATTTCCTAAAAGTTTATAGGAGCTATTTTCATTTGAACAACTACACCCTTTCTGCATTCATTTCTACCTTTCTAAAAAATTTTTTCAACTTCAAAGTATGCAAACCCCTCACACACACACACACACACACACACACACACACACACACACATTGCATACTGCCTGATACCAGCTTATCATACATGTTCATAAAATATTTATTGATTGAATGAAACTGTGACCATGGATGTCTTTGGATTATTAGCTGTCTTTGCAAAAGCATCTTCTCATCTCTATAGTGAAGACTTAGGTGAAGCTACACCCATGTCAGCGGTATACATTCAGTGTTAATGTTTCTAACCAGTGATTGTGGCAGCTGGTGTCAAATCTCCATGTTCTAATTATCTTAGTGCAGTCTTGGCTCATGACTGAGTGTTGATGTCAATTTCAGCATTCCAGCCTGCTACCCAAATGACTTCTTTGTTGAGTATATTTTATCCATATTTGAATTACCACCATACGGTCCACCGAGAAAGGTCTCACACAGTCACAGGATCAGATTGTAAGCTCTGTAATTCCCAGACACCTTTTGTGTACACCAGGACTGTGGGACATTTGCTTTATTTCCCCAAGGAGAATTTTCAACTAGCAGCTGATAATTCCTGTATTATTCTCTTAAAGATGACCCACAGGTACAGGGATGTGACATATGAATGAGGACTAACATGTACAGCCTAGCTGCAATTAGCAGATTCAGCACAGGGAGTCATTCCTCAGAGAAACTTGGCTAGAGGCTTTATTTATTTATTTAATTTCAACGGCAGGATTCAGCTCACGGTGAAAGCCCTATCAGGAACATCCTACACACTCTGTTCAGAGTATCTGTGACAGTTTGGGATTTTTTTTTCCTCCAGTGTTTAGCTGCTATGGTTACTTTAGGCATCAGACAGCTTCTCAGCTTCTATGATGTCTCTTCACGAAGTGTTAAGGGGTAGATGTAGGTTATGTGTGTATCCTGAATTGTGTCAATTGGAATTGAAAATGTGCCAGCTTTCTCACTACTGAGTATTTAATTCTCAGGCAGATGGTGTCAATAAAGCTGCCCACTGGTTGTTCAAGAGCCACAACTGTGAATATCTTCCTTTTCTACGTGTCTGCAATTTCTTTAGAAGGAATTCTCAAAGTAATTCAGAAATTCAAAAGGAAGTGATTATCTTTGCTCCTCACTATAAAACTAACTTCCACTTATTGGCTTTGATTACATTAATTATTTATGGTAAAATTCTAAGCAGCGTTTGTTATAATCTATATTCTCATCACACTTTCAGAAGGTGACAATCGGTTTTATTAGGACATCTGGGGGATGTAAAAATGGGGATTGGATCATGGTATGCCATATAATTTTAGACGTACATGTACCTGAAGAGTTAAGTGTTTCTCCTCATCTTCCCTGTGCAAAACACTGTGTGCCATTCATGGACTGATGGATAAGAACTTCCTTTGATACTAAACAAACCAAGACTCCCTCAGACCAGCCTGCAGAAGTAGCAGTGTGGATCTTTCCCGGCTCGTTTGTTCTTTTCTTAGTAGCTTACCAGCCTATGCTTAATGCTCAAACTAGTGGATGTTTGCCACAGGGGAAAGGTGAGAAGAGCCATTAGGAAAAAAGAAAGAGTGAAAAGAAATTCTGTCATTTAGCAAAATAGAAACAACAGGGCACATTTGATGAATAACAACAACACAGATGAAATCCATACTTTACTTAGATTGGAATAAACACAACAGGACATTTGTTTTCACATAAAAATAAAAATGGTATTTTGTCTTCTTTTTCTTCATTCTCCTGACGAGGTGCTTCCAGATGAATCATGGGAAAGATAGCACAAGCCAAGATTACCAGTGTCCAGAGACTTGTTTATGACTCTGCGAAACTTGTAGAGCAAGTATCAAATACCCATCTCTTTAGTATCTACAAAAACACCTAGATAACAGTTTGTATGTAGGATCAACAAAGGGTTGGCTGAGCTAACAGTGTCCAGATATCCTTTCTTCTAAGCTGAAGACTTGGTGAATGTGCAATAAATATTTATTGAGTGAACCCAGTGACCTAGAAAGGAAGGTTAGAGCTCTTTCTAGATGCTTGATCATAGATATTTCTAAGCACTCAAGCTGAAAATACATTTCCTAGGGTTTTTGTGTCCCTTAAACTCTACCAAATAAGAAAGTTTCTTTTATTGCTATGGGAGAGCCATGAACTCCTCTACTTCAAGATTGTATGATCAAACGATTCCAAGTATTAGCTAATGTGAACATAGAGACACTTTTCTTGTCCTGAGCATAGTCAACTTTCTAACACTTAAACTGCTTGACACTTTCTTTTCTAGCTTTCTCTCTGTCTACTGCCAGGTGGGTTTATATGGTTCAGCCTTCATGTCTGCTTTACTGGTTGGATACTAAGAAGAGTAATTCACAGGTGGTTCCAAAGTTATCTTTTTTGAAATATTAAGGACAGCAGATGTGTCCCATAGGCTCTGGGGATATCAGGGTCAACAGATAGGGAGTAAGTATAGATCATAATAATTGGAGTTACAGAGATTTTTCTTCTAAAGGTTTTAAAGGCCTTGAGCGTTAAACAGAGCTCCAACTGCTAAGCCGCTCCATAGCTTGAACATACGTTACAGTTACAAATCAACACCTAACTCACAGGTTGTGGTTCAACACCCATCCAGGGAGTCTCATTAGAAACACATTGATTAGGAGCCTGCTTACTCTCCTACTGTCAAGTGTTGTTTGTTTGAGTTAACCTATTCTCCTTTCTTTAAAGAAAGGCAGCAGTAGTCAGTTCATGAACCTGCATTTCAGTTTTACAAGAAATTTAGGACCCACATATTTTTCTGATCATCAAATATTTAAAAAATAAGAACAAATATGAAAAAAAGGTTCAACATGTGTTGTCGCAAGCAAAGGAACTATAAATTATATAATCTTATTGATATTTATATTTTTGAGTGATTCTTCTATTCATTCACATAATTGCAGGTATTAACCTTAGACCAACAAATAGACATCTTCCTGTTTCCATGAAGCTTACAATCAAGTAGAAAACAGGAATGGGATGCAAATGTAAATGTAAAATGTAAAACAAGGACCTCCAGTTTACCATTTTGTGGATTCAAATGATGGCAGGATTATCTGATTATTCTAAACCCAATACTCTTGCACTGTGTCAGGCGGCCTCCATGTAACTGCTAAAAAGCTGAATCAGCCTGTCATTTCTATTTGTACGATTTCGTTGGAACACAGCCACACCTATTTGTCTCCTTGCCCTATGGCTATTTTTGTGCTGCAGAGATATAATTAAGTAAAGACAACAGAGGGGATTAGAACCCACGAAACCTAAAATACTCACTATGCAGCTCCTAATAGAAAATGTTTCTCTGAGATTTATTCCCAAGTCTTCTGCTGCATGTATGGGATATCCCTGTACTTCTAATATTTCAACTGTGGTCTTAACTGAGGATTTTCTTGTACAAAAATAGGGGCTCCTTTGAGGCTAGGTTTACATACCAGACACCAATGACCTCCAAACATTGGGCCCCCACAAAAGGACTATGGAGGTTTGCATGAAAATACTTCAATATTTGGTCTCTAGTTGGTAGAATTTGGGGGGAAAGATAAGCAGTGAGGCCTTGTTGGAGAAGGTGTTACCAGAACGGGCTGTGAGGGCTCATGTCTCCTGATTGCCAGGGCTCATTTCCTCTGTCTGTCTGCCTGTCTGTCTGTCTGTCTCTCTCTCTCTCTCTCTCTCTCTCTCTCTCTCTCTCTCTCTGCCTCGTGGTGGTTGTGGATCCTGTTCTTCCTTCACTCAGCCATCATGGACTCAAACCCTATAAAACCATAAGCCAAGTATACAATTTCTTTTCAAGTTGTCTTGGTCATGATGGTTTATCACAGTAATAGAAAAATAATTGAAACAAGGACTGTAACTGCAGATGGCTTTGGGGACTTGGGGCCATCATTTTCACTACCTGCTTGCACTGAGTATATAGCAAAGTGTCTTTTTTTTCCCCCTTCTGTGAAACCAGCAGCTTGCCAACATTTCAGGGTGCTGCCAGCCAAAGCAGAATAACTTGGGACAACCTTTCAAATATATTCCTAGGCAAGCCGTTTGGATTGACTGAGGTGAGCTGACCCACTCAGCCAGTATCTGGGAAGAGTAAGATATCCCATGATGCTATTCATTCTCTATGTATCTCTGTGACCTGTGCAAATTTGTATCCATTTGCCCCTTCCTTGGTTTCCTTCTGGTGGGTCCATCACATATCATTAACAAGGGCTCCTTTGCCTTCTGCATCCCTCTAGGCTTGGCTCAAAGGCACAGATCAAATTTGGAAGAGCAGAGGAAAATGAGGGGTTATTCCCTGGGATCTCTTCCTGGCAGCCAGAAGCTGTTCCCCTATGGATGCTCAAGTGCCTCCTTTGGTTGCGAGGCTCTTTTGTTTCATGGTTATGGCTGGCTTTTCTAGGCCAAGAGGATGAGAGCTGTTTCTCCAGCCAGAAGACCTAAACATTTTCTCTCCCATGCCTTTAAACACAGTCCTTTCAAGTCACCATGGAAAGCATCTACCTTTGAGTGACCTGTCATTTCTTGCTGGAGTCCAGTCTTATCTCCAGTCTTATTTCATCAAGAATTCCCTTGCCAGGAGGACAATGGTTTACAACCTAAAGTCTCCTCCCGTAACTTAGGGTGCAGGAGTAACTCCAAAGTCATTTTTCTCTTGTTCTTTATAATCTTTCTTATGATTAGATCCTTGGTGTGAGCATCAATGTGTAGGTCCTCACAAGTCAGAGAATCAAATAGATACAGGAATTGAGGATAAACAAAGAAGGAAAAGATTGCTTTCTTGCTCTCCTTGATGATGTCTGAGCTCAGAGCACTCTCAATGCTGTGGGTGGTTTATATTCCAGTTCCAAGAGCTACAAAGGGAACCAGAGAGGAAGGACCTACTATTCTGGGAATGCAAGAGGGTCAGATACCACTCAGTACTAATGTGGTATTACAAAGTCAATGTCCGTGAGCATCATGCAGCTCTGAGCCTGTTTTATCTTTTCTCTTAACACAGTACATAGCTGGGAGGTACTTTCTAGGTACTGGTTTAGAGAGAGAAACAAACTCTAATCACATTAACACATCACATTATTGCACTTACAAGGACGATGTGAGGAGGCAGAAGTGATTGTGTAGCTGAGTAGCCACAGCCTGCCAGCAAGGGGGGACTTGGTACAACCTGTGAGCATCTCTTCATTCCATCTTAACTGTTTTCTCAGGGGAACCTCAATTTCACTTGATTTCCCAGACTCATCCTCCGCCCCGAGGCCCAGGTTCAAGTCAGGAGCCACCTCTTGGGTTTGCCATTCTGACTGGCTTAATTTAGAGATTTTTTTTCTTATTTACAAGGACAGAAAGGTCACGTGCCTTAGCTATTTTGCTCAGGAAACATCGTTTTTATTCTTGTTGTTTTTACAGATATGGTTCTGTAATGTTGGTTGTATTTTTTTTTCTTTCTGTACTATATATTTTTTTCCTCTGTGATTCTTGGCCTTGTGAGTCTTGATTCTGAGATTATAAAGCCCTACCAAATAGTTTATGGATATGTCCCAAAATACAATTTTTTCTTAAGGCTTTAGGAGATGAGATTACAAATAGCCTATGTGCATAAATCCATTCTTGTCTTCAGAAGACAATCTCTTGCTGAAAAGGGTAGGTTAGGAACCAACCAGAGTCAGGGGCTTTGTGTAATCTGCAGACATCTAGATCAAGGAGAAAGAAATATTCATTCATGAGGGGAGGTATGAACATCAAAGAACACAGGTGGAAGAGGGAGAGGACAAAGAGGAGGAGGTAGAAGAAGAAAAGCAGAGCAGAAGCACATGGCCTGGGGAAACTGCAAACTCTAAAGGTCTCATAGACAAGAAAGATGGTAGTGTAGCGGTAGATCTGCCCAATCTAGGTGCATAGCATGTATTCATATTAATTGAGTCCTGTTTTCATGGCCGGGGCATATTTGGGTTGGAGATTTCCTGCAACACACAGATGTCATCATTTATGACTTAGTGTCATTTAGAAAAGTGAACTTTCCCTGTAACTGAGAAACAGAAGTATGGAAACTCCTGTGGTCATTTTGAAGCTCATTTTCCTCTGATTTAATAACAGTCCTGTAGACCTGAGGTTTCAGGACTGGTCTAAGTGGTAGTGGCAGAGTGCTTGGTTAGCATAGATGAGATCCTAGGTTCAAGTCTCAGTTACATACATGCATGCACACTCATGCATGCGTGCATGTGTGCATGCACACACACACACACACACACACACACACACACACACACAGAGAGAGAGAGAGAGAGAGAGAGAGAGAGAGAGAGAGAGAAACAGATCCTACAGTTGTAAATCTTAGAAAATGGCATATGGGCTCTATATCAGCTTTCACAGCAGAAGACCAAGAGTCAAAGAATTTCTAGCCCTTACTTAAAGACACAGGACTCTTTAGAGGTGGACCAGCCTAGATCCACAAATCCAATGGACAGGTCAGCAAATGCCTTCTCTTGAGGCAAGCCTGCCCTGACAAGGTACTTGTTCTTTTTGTTGTTGTTGTTTTTGGTTTTTGTTTTTTCAGAGTTTTGAAAGAAAATGGAATGTGTGTAATCTTAGGCAAGGTATGTCATCTCTATCATTCTTAGGGTCTTGCAACCGTGTGGCATTAGACTTGTGGCCTCTAGCCACAGTTCCATTCTATTCACCTGCCTTCCTAAACCCAACTCCATCACTCTCCATTACTTGCAGGTAGAATCGACTCCTGAGCAATGCGATCAGTGTTCTAATGGAGACTCAAATAGGTGCATAGAAGTTGGAGGAACACAGATAAAGGATATCCTCTTGCTTTGCTCACTGGCAGCATCTGAGCCCTCTTTTCACATTACTTTTTTAAAAAGTAATTTACTGATTAATGAAATTACCCTACAACCATGGCATTTGAAATGAGAATCCCTCTGTAAGCAAACATTGCCTAATGATGTGTCTGTCTGGCTTTTTTTCCACCCATTCCCGACACACATTTCCTTTTGTCTCTGCTATGCTGTGACCAGAACTTGGTGTTCTTATCTGCATGATACAGAAACAGGGAGGCTACTAAATATAGGTTTATTTAGCCAATACTTAGACTTTCGAGTGGATGTTATAAAATTGTAAGGCATATGGATTTCATTAAATATTAAAATGGGTATCGCCAAAGGTCTTCCTAAAAGGGCAGAACTGGCATTTTTACAGTGTGCATCATACATCTCCCCTGGCAGCAGGCAGCAGGATGAACTGATTATGGGACCGGCAGAGGCAGGATTTTGCAGCAGTTCAGTAGGTGGGCAAGAAAGCTCTCGCACAAGTGAAATGGGTATAGTAAGAATGAAGGGGAAGAGGTCTAGGCAAAAACACCCAGCGATGATCAAAGCATTAGAATGTGTTCATTGAAAGTGTCTGGGCAACTGACTGACAGGGCACTGCTGGCTTTAGAATCCCTGTGGTCAAGGATGATCCCAGTGGTCAGGAACGAATCAATTCCCTCTGCCTCCCTTCTCTACAATTCCCTGTCATTTCACATTTACTTAGCTCTTGAGCCTCTTGCTTTTTAAATTGTAGTGGGTAGTGTCTCATTTTTAAACTCAAAAAGGGGAAATTCAAGACAGCTTTGATTATTTGAAACTCAGCAAGATAAAAAGGTGTGCCCAGTATTTGCCTATTCGTGCTCCAGATTGTCTCACCATTGGCCTGCTTGACCTAATTCCTGCAGAGCCTTGGTCTCTGGCTCTGACTCAAGCCTAGCATTCCTGGCCCCTCTCAGGGGAGGAGGTTGAATAGACTGGAGAGATGGCAGAGTTCCCTGTAGAAATGAGGTTAAAGCAATAGATGTAGGGACTGGGAAGATGGCTCACCGGTAAAGAGCATTTAATGCTTTTGTAGAGGTCCTGGGTTTGGGTTCCAGAAGCCACATGGTGGTTTATAATTGTCTGCCACTTCTATTCCAGGGATCCAATACCTTCTGCTGGCTTCTGCTTTCACCAGGAATGTGTGGGGTATGTAGACATACATGTAAACAAAATACCCACACACATAAAGTAAAAATTAAAAATAGCAATATGAGTAGATGAAGCCACTAAAGAAAGTTAACAACAACACAATACAAACAATAATTACAATGTCCAGTATTTATTAAGTGCTTCTTTAGTAATATGCTCATTTCTTTTAGCACTGTGCATTAGATATTATCGAATTCATTTCACTGTAAAAAAATGAGATATACTAAGGATAAGTTAATATCAAGATCACATACCTATAAGTAGAAAGACTGAGCTACAAAGCCAGTTGGACTTTATAATATACACTCCCAACTAGTTCTCCAGACAAGGAAAGAGGCTTGGGATCCTGAAGGGTAGTGGGAGCCTACTGGCAGTGAGCAGCATCTTTCTCCAGCATCTTTCTCTGAGCTCATTAATGCTATGTCTCAGGTATACTCAATGTCTACCTGGATAGATATGAACTGGAAATGCTAGAAGGAGGAGATGAGTTCAGTCCTAGACTTGCAGTCATGCTGTGGGCCAAGGAAAGAACACCAAACCTGAAACCTAACACCTAGCTCCTTGCTTTCTTATATCCATCACAGTTCCCTCTTCTGCAAAGTGATGGGGGCTGAGGACTGAAGGTAATGAGGTCTGCAAATGGCCCCAGCACTGTGCCAGTTGTACTCCTAGGATCCTGTATTTCTAGGGAAATGCTGGAGCATTCGATCACTGTCCCATATTTCCTCACAGTGATGCTGTTCGTGAATGGCCTCCTCAGAGAGCAGAAATCTGAATCTGAAGGAAACTTCTTACACTTGATATGCTCCATGATATAGTGTTACCTTTTATTTCTCTCCTGTAATGTGCTGGTAATTTCATTGCATAAGTTGGTATTTCCAAATGTAATTACATTTGGAAATTGTTGTAAGAGGCTATTACTAAAGAAATCAAATGTTTCCCCTCTTTATGTAAAGTGAGGACAATAATTCCTCCTAACGCTTGTGAAGGGCTCTGAGAGCTGTGGCTGAAAGAGGTTTTGCAAACACAGAGCTGGGTCCCCAGCTGCCCTGGTCTTTATTTAGCACCAACCCCAGTAGTGCTTCTGAAACACAAGACAGTGCAGGAAGGCCTTGGGACCTGTCAGACTATCATGTCACCAGAGTGACGGAGTGTTAATGTTAGAAGACAGCAAATGTCAATTGTAAATTAAGGGCTCTTGTCACAACACAGGCAAGAGCGATTCTTTCTCCAAGAGTCCTGTGGAAGTACAGGATAACACTTCTCCTCCCTCACCCCCACCCCCATAATCAGGGAGAGACACTAGGCCGAGTGAGTGGCCATATTGCTTTAGGCCATCCTGCTGGAGGAGACTGGGGCAGAGCCTCTCCTGTGTAGCTGGCTAATGAGTCATGTTTTCCCCTTCATTCCAAACCCTCAGCGGAGATAGGCAAGAACCAGGCATGTATCGAATAGGAATACCGTCAGAATTGAGTTGAGCTACTCTCCTGCTGGATAATTTTAGACGCCATGATTCTCACAGCCTTTCTCCTCTACTTAAAGTTGCCTGCTGAGCTCAGGTTGAGCAGAGACTTGCCATATGCCTGTTTATCCCAGACTTTATTAGATCCTTTGATTAAAAACACTAAAAAATGCTCTTTACTATTAGAACAACAAAATATTAAACCTTTCATAGTTTTGTGCAAAGCTGGCATGATGCTTTTATCTTCTGGGTTGGGATGCTTTGGGAGTGCTGATGGGAACAGGAGCACAGCTCCCCGAGGGTCTCAAGGCCTCTTCCAGGTTTGGTAGGCAGCACTGGGACCAATACTTCTTAGAGCATATGTTAATTTCCTAACTCCACACGTATTTGTTTTGTGTCTTCTATAATGCCAAATGCCATCCCAGGTTCTTGGAACCTAGCAGTGAATGCAAGAGCCCTTCTGGCAAAATAAGACAGACAATAAACAAATGAACTCTATAATGTCCATGGAGAGAAGGTAATAGGAAAAAAACAAAACAAAACAAAACAAAACAAAACAAAGCAAAGCAAAACAAAACACCCCAGCCAGACAAAGAGGTAGGTGTCTGGTGAGGAAGATGGGCCTATTTGATGAAGTGACATTTGAACAGATTCCTAAATGAATTATAGACCTTGTCTAGGGATGCAAGACTCCAGAGAACAAGTGCAGAAACCCCAAAGCAGAGCACGCCAGGGGAGAAGGCAGGCAATGTGTCTACGACCAGTGAGTGAAGGCTGCTTCAGCAGGAAGACACATGGGATAGAGTGTAGGGCTATCCAAGGGCCATTTGGGCTTCACCAGTGAGAAGCCACTAGCATGCAGAAGAGTCTAGAAGAAAGGGAGAGGACTGGAAGTGGAGCAGCTACTACAGCTGACCCTGTGGGAGATGTACCCTTTAAGACTGGCTGTGTGATAGCAGATTTCAAACCCTGAGGTGTGGGAAACAGGGAAATAGAAGAACATGACTTGAGATGGGAATAGAGGGAGGGAGGGGGGACAGGCCCTTGGGTCTGGTGCATTCGACATACATGTTATTATTTTTATTAGGGCTCTAGGTAAATGTCACAAAGGCCTTCACACAGAGATTACACTCTAGGGAAAGGTCAAATGTGGTGAGAGGGTGTCCTGGGAGACTGCCCATGACCCTCCCATCTTTCCTGAAGGCTTGGGGTTCTGTCTCATGGACTTTCCACATTTCCTCCGACATTTTTCAGGACTTGCAGCTTCTCCCTTAATTATGGACTATAATATTTGTTGGCTTTGTTTTCTCAATCAGAACCTAGTATGGTCTGATAGCTATCAATTCTTTACAGTTGAGAATGTCTGTACACACTGTTATGGTGTTGGTTTATTTGTGTATTTGGGAGTACATTCATTCTAGAAGCAGTTATTGAACAATTCTTTGGGCTACTCAGCACAAGTGGCTCAGAAATAAGAGGAATGATGAACTCTTGTAAGGGAGTTACTTTTTTCATTTTTTTCCCCCAGAAGCCTTTGCTGCAATATTTGCATACATTTCCATACTGCAGTGAAGGAGAACGAGGATTCCTGCTGTGTCTCCTGTCCTCTGCCAGTCTTTCCTTTGTGCAGACCCTTTGGCTATACTTCCTTCATGGACATGTTAAAACACATTCCTGTGTTCTGCATGCTGTCCTTGCTGTGCCTTTGCTGGGACGCCCCCCCCCCCCCCCAGGTATTGGTAATACCACTATCTTCATTTAATTTTGTCCCCTCTGAAATGCCACTTAGTCATGAAATAGTCTCGACTCCATCTCAGGCAGCAGCAGCATTACTCTCTGTCCCCAGGTTACTTGTCACTTTCCACATATTGTGTCAGTATTGTGTCCATGCTGTCACCCACAGATGCTCTTGGACTATGAGTTCCTGCCTTTGTCTTTTGTTGCATCTTGGCATGGAATTTTAATACCATGAATACATACTGAATACATAATTCCTCAGGCAGTTGAAAGGGGCTTTGATGACCTTGCATACACCTTTATTTCTGATACAAGGCCTCATGGAGCCAAGGCTGCCCTTGAACTAATGACCATTGAAGTTCTACCTCCCTGTCCTGGGTTACAGGTGTCTACCAAGTCCAGATCTTTCCTCCTTTTACAAAGCTGTTGTCCTTGGATGGTGTGCTTGGTTTCTGGAGCTTCCATCAGAAAATGCTGGGTGGTTTCAGAAGATGTTTATTTTCCACAGTTCTGGAGGCTACAAGATCTAGGCCAAGGCAAAGGAAAACATGGCTGGTGTCTCCAGGGTCTGCAGGCACCCGTGACTTGCAGGAAGCTGCGTTCTCATGCTGCTCTTCTGGCTTTACCTCTATATACATATTTTCCTAAGTTAACTTCCTTCCTCTCTCTCTCCCTATCTCCTTCCCTCCTGTCTCCCTCTCTCTTTCTCTTTTTCTTTCTTTCTCTTTTTCTTTCTTTCTTTCTTTCTTTCTTTCTTTCTTTCATTCTTTCTTTCTTTCTTTTTCTTAGAACTAGTCATTCAAATAAGGCATCTGTTACACACCTTTATTTAACCTTAATTACATCTTTAAAGGCTGCATCACCAAATATAGTTACAAAGGGGGTTAAGGTGTCGATGTATGAATGCTAAGGGACATGATTAGTTCATTTTTCTATTTTTCTTTTACTAAAAATAGTTTTTTTTCATACAATGTATTCTGATTATACTTTCTTGCTGTTTACAATGACAGACCCTTCAGCCCATCCCCCATGATGACATTAGTTGTATATAAAGCATTAAATACATAAACAATATATTAAAACATATGAATATATTTATTTTTGTATAAACAAAATCTTCATATAAATATTTATATATTAGATATATATTGCTTTATAGATTTATATAAAAATTAATATATTTATATTACATATGAACATATACATGCATGATATATATATATATATATATATATATATTTTTTTTTTTTTTTTTTTTTTTCCAAAGCCTATTCTCTCATGCTTCTTCAGCCACTGGTTAGTAGAGTAGGCATGAATCTACTTTCTTGTATGTGGGTTTTTAATTTAATTATTTATTCACTTTATATTCTGATCACTGTCCTCCCTCTTCCTGATCACCCCTTCACATAGTCCCTCCCCCAGACCCCTCTCCCCTTCTCCTATGAGAGGGTGGAGGGTCCCCTGGACATCACCCTACCCTGGCACATCAAGCCTCTGCAAGGCTAGGTTTATCCTCCTACAGAGGGCAGACAAGGCAGCCCAGTTAAGAGAACAGAATCCACAGATAGGCAACAGCTTTAGGGACAGTTCCTGGACCAGTTGTTGGAGGACCTCATGAAGGCCCAGCTGTACTGCTACTACATATGAGCAGGGAGACCTAGGTCTAATGTGTGTGTGTGTGTGTGTGTGTGTGTGTGTGTGTGTGTGTTTCAGTCTCTGAGAGCCCCAAGGATCCAGGTTAGTTGACTCTGTTGGTCTTTCAGTAGAGTTCTATGGTGTTTCCATGCCTCCCAGGATCATCAAACCTTTCCCCACCTTTTACATAAGACTCTTTGAGCTCCATCCAATGTTTGGCTATGGGTCTCTGCATATGTTTCAGTCGGCTTGGTGGAGGACAGTTATGCTAGGCTCCTTCTTCGTGTGTGTGTGTGTGTGTGTGTGTGTGTGTGTGTGTGTGTGTAGTGTGCTTGTGTGCATGCACGCACACATTTATACTGTTCTCTCTTGCTTCTCTATGTGAAGGTCTTCTTGCCTCAGGCCCTTGGATTGATTACTGATGCATTTGACTTGGATTACTCATTCCTGGAAAGGCTATGAGCTGCTGTGGCCATTAATGATGGAGCTCAAAGGTCTGAGTCCACACTTTTTTTGCTCACCAAAAAAAATCTCCTAAGAAACAATGCTATCCACAAACTTGGTATTCTGGGTTGGGTATGGGTTTTAAGCCTTTGTTCAAGGGGTCTCTGCATCCTTACCATCCTAAGAGACACTCTTGGGAACAGTATTCAGGAGAATGTCATTTGTGAACAATGAGGTTACCCTTTGTTCCAGCAAGACATGTACAGGATGGATAGACGGGTAAGTTATTCTTTGCCTTCATCTACTTCTGTTAAGGTATGAATTGTAAGAACAAAGAAGTGATGTGGAAGTGAATCCCCCAGTCCCAGCTATCAGCTGCTGCCTGGTTCTGCTTTTGCTTTTGGGGTATCCAGGCACTGTTTCTCACACAGTGCAGGAATAGAAGGAATGAAGAAGCTTATCTGGGCTGCTTGTGTGACAAAGAGGAAGAGCCTTCTCACAGACAATTTTCAGTAAAACTGCTCTTCTTTACTGGGGAGGCTATGTAAGGGTTGTAGAACCCCTTGGGGAGTGGATAGGGGGCTTTTAGGGTAAGTGAGTACATTATAGGTTGATACCGAGGTGCTAGGAGTGTTTAATTTGTATGAAGAGGAATTCCAGGTGCTTGCTGGACATGTCCTTACAGGGAGAGAGGAAGTTAAACCCATGATTTGGCCACTAAGCTATGTGACTGCCTAAAGGGTGATGGAGGTGGGGGTTGTATAGGTTACATGCACAGGAGTATGCAGTCCCAGAACAATGAAGGAGCAGTCCTTAACTCCTGCTGGCCTCAAAATGAGATTTTCGGGGTTTGGACACATCTGGACTTCACTCTTGCTCCTGGCCGACTCTCCCAGTCACATGCCTTTCTGGCCCCACAATCAGCTGCTAGTCTTTGGATCCTCACAACGGAAGCATCTGAAAGGAAAGATGAGAGATAAAGCATCCTTGCTTGGTTGGTTTTGTTCCATGTTACCTTTCATCGGTTCATCCTGCAGCAATTGTAATCAGAACAGAGACTCAAACTGAAAAGTATTTCAGTTGGGTTTTCAGGGGTGAGAGCTCCAGACAGGCACAATGGGGAGAACAGATTGGGCAGAAGAGGCACAGATGTGGAAGCATCTAGTGCACCAGAGAAGGCTGTCTTTGGGGAATTGCAGTCTATGTACTTTGCTGGAACACAAGCTCTCAAGCAAAGTGGAGATAAAGAAATGCGCAGTGCCGGAAGGCGAGCTAGTCATTCATTCCTTCCAACGGCCATCATTGCGCTTCCAGCTTGATATACACTAATCCCTTCCAACGGCCATCATCGCGCTTCCAGCTTGATGTGTACTAATCTAAAGCCTGCTCTCCCTACGCTTCCTGATGACTTATCCATGCTCTGATAACTTCTGAGTGAAGTGACTGTCGGGCAGTGCTTCAAGTGCTGTCTATATTATGGAAACTGTAAAAGCTCTAAGGTTCCTGTGTCACTGACCATAGACATCCGACTTCACTGCACTTCAATCAGGAGAATAAGCAGATAGTCAACCAATGTACAGAAGGTTTGCCCCCAAAGAAAGAGAAGTGCTGCCCTGCTGATTAGAGGACAGAAATGACGGCCCTTTCGTGTGTGTGTGTGTGTGTGTGTGTGTGTGTGTGTGTGTTTGTAGTCTAAAAGACAATAAATGCCATTTTTTTTACATGCAATCTACCTATTTTTTGTTGGGACAGGAGTCTCTCACTGGTCTGGAACTCACTGAGTAATCTAAGCTATCTGGCTAGCTACAAATCAGGGGTCTGCCAGTTTCTGTGTCCTCAGACCTGAGATTATAAGATCACAGTAGCATGATTTTGAGAGGATATGACTTGGGTCTTCCAGCTTTCAAGGCAAGCCCTTTACTGACTGAGATATCTTCCCAATCCCACATTTCTTTCGGTAAACTTATCACTTTATTCATTTGTTTATTTGTTTATTTATTTATTGATACAAGAACAGCTCTTTCCCTCCTTGAAAGAGGGGACTCTTATTCCATGTCCTTGTTGAGGTGATTTTAGAATTGCCATGCTCTGTGACACAGGATATTGTAGTCCGTTTTCACAACACACTTAAAGGCTCACTTCCTAAAATTGTCACGTCTGGAGAGCCCTAGATAAGCCAGCAAGGACAGAGACGTGATCACTCTCTCCTGCCCCTAGTATTACAGGCAGCTATCAATTCTAACTCATTTAGGCTGATCCATTCGCAGCACCAAAAGCCATTTCCATATTATTACTCCAAACTGGAAATTACAGAGGCTGTGTATTTCTTGGCAAAGTCTCCAATTTGGGCATGCAACTTAGCACTGGGTTATTAGAGACACACATCATTATTCTCAAGATATGTGCTAGCTGCAGGATTCTGTCCTCAGATCCTCTGGAAGACCTCAGCTCTGCAGATCTGTCTCTCCACAAGGCAGGATGTTCAGGTCATGTTAATGTGCTCTTACCGCAAGCTTTAAAATTAATTTTTGATCATTGATTCCTTGCACTAACAGTCCCCTGAGCCTTTCTAGTACGGAGAGAAACTTCACAGAGTGAGTCAGTGGGCAAGCTGGAGTGAGAATGAACCAGGCTTTAATTAAGTAGAATCTCACAGGGCCTCAGAGAATCCATGTGGAAGCCACAACCATGAGCTGACAAGAAAAATGAGAATTTGATTTCTTCTTTCTTTCCCCCCTCCCCCTCTGATGTCGTTTGTTCCAGTCAAGTAATTCAATTTAGGAAAACTCAAATATTCAAGTTGAGGAATGATACATGCAATCTGTTCGATTTTTTTTTCCTGATTGCTTTATTGAATCAAAAAAAGTAAACAAAAAGATTTGGCAATTTACCTGTTCCAAAACATTAAACCTCTCACTCTAGAAACTCTCCAAGGCTTTGGCCGAGCGTATCCGCCGATTTCATCGTTTTATCATTGAACAGAGTTGAAAATGTAGAGCCTCGAATTCCTAACAGAGAGCTAGAATTGCCTTTTGGGACTCTCCTGTGAAATGAATGATGCAGGCATAGTTGAGGGAGGAATAGGCATTGTCTGGTAGCAACTGACATTTCCTGAGTGTGAGACTTGGATTAGAGAGTTTCATGTAAATCATCTCAGTTAATTGTCACTTTCTCCTGTGGGGTAAGAATCAGGACACCTGTTTTATCTCAGGCATTGGAGCTCCAGGGGGCTTCGGATTAAATTGCAGGGAGGTTTTTAATTAGCTTATATTCCAGGGTCTTAGTCCATATTTTCATGTTCTAACATGAGTTTTTTCAACCTGAGGTCTCATTATAGCTCCCCAAGTGGCCCCCAGGGAGATGAGTGCAATGCTATAAAGGTTTTGAATGTGGCAGGTGGCTTGGTTGGACATGAAACTCATACCATTGACTGATTCAACAAAGAAATTCTAATGCCAGTGATACAGAAGTGAATAGCAGAAAAAGCAAATACGTAGCCAACGTTAGCTTTAGTGTCAGGATATATAGAATGTCAAGTATTCCCTACTTTACAATTCACCAAATCTTTTAGTTTTGTGACCTCATGATTATTTTCACATTAATTCTGGAGAATGAATACTATTCATCCCATTTTACAGATGGGGAAAAAATATCTGATGTTCAGAGCAATGCTGTTCTGTAGAAATATAACATGAGCCACTTGTGTAATTTAAAAGCCCCAAGGATCCACATTAGAGCAGGAGATAGAAACAATTAAAATCAACAATAATAATATATTTAATTTAACCCAGTATATTAAGTGTTATTATTCTAGCATATCAGTATAAAATTTATTTTTAAAATGATTCAAGAAGTGCTTTTGTATGTTTTGCACTAAGACTTTGAAATCTGATGTTCTTAGTCACAGGACTTGCCTGCTTGGACTAACCACGTTCACGTGCTCAGTAGCTGTAGGTTTATAGCTATGGCTAATGGTTAGTTCAAGTTCAGAGGATCCGGTATGAGATAAGAGCCTTGTATATTCAGAGTGCTGCCCATACTCAGAGAAGTGTGACGTTAATTAGGGAGACCTTTGCTCCTAATCTTATGCTTGTGAGCAAGAGTAATGGTACAAATGGAGCAAATCGGTCAAAAAGAAAGTGGCTTTTTGTGGTGATATCCAAATGTGTTCCAGCAGCTAATGCAATTTATTTTGCTTTTCATACATTTTATGTCTAGGGTGGAAAAGATATTGTTGAAGATCTTTCTAATAAAATGTCTGCAATGGAGAAACCAGAGCAGGTTGTGACTGTCAGAGCCCCGAGAACCAAAGCTGAATATATGTCATTTCAGAGTTGTTTTTGAGCATGGTCAGGTCACGTTTCCAGTGATAGAATGTGACCTATAGAGAGGTTGTTAAAGCTACATAATATATTAGCATTCCTTAAGAATGTGTCTCAGGTCATCTGAGTACTGTCTGCCATGTGTGTTAAAGTGAGAATTTCACATGAAATTTTACTTTCTATTTAGAATGGCTCAGGAATTTGATTGCTATCATTACATCATAATAAGAGATGTGAGGGTTAGTGTGGATTATCAAGCTGATGGACTCTGGAGTCACCTAGGAGACACACCTCTAGAAACACTTGGGAGCGATTACTTAGATTGAGTTAGCCTCTAGGAATACCTATAAGAGATTACCTTAATTAGGACTACTGAGGTGTGAAAACCCACCTTAAATACCCTGGAACTGGGTCCTGGGTCCTGGGCTGCATAAAAATCAAAAGAAATATGGCTGAGCATGGACACTCATAGTTCTCTGCTTCCTGACAAAATGTGACATTGTGTCTTGAATTCCTGCCACCAGGGCTTCCCTGCTATGGTGGCTTCATTGAACTGTGAGCCAAAATAATATTTCTCCTTTAAATTGCTAGATTATGTTATCGCAGTGTGATGGTTTATATATGCTAGGCCCAGGGAGTGGCACTATTAGAAGGTGTGGCCTTGTTGGAGTAGGTGTGCCCTTTTTGGTTGTAGGTGTGGAACTGTGAGTATGGGTTTAAGACCCTCATCCTAGCTGCTTGGAAGCCAGTGTTCTGCTAGCAGCCTTCAGATGAAGATGTAGAACTCTCAGTATCTCCTGAACAATATCTGCCTGCATGCTGCCATGTTCCTGCCTTGATGATAATGGGCTGAACTTCTGAACCTGTAAGCCAGCCCCAATTAAATGTTGTCTTTATAAGAGATGTCTTGGTCATGGTGTCTGTTCACAGCAGTAAAACCTTAAGTAAGACACACAGTTACATTACAACAAACTAAGACAAGTGGTAGGAAGATTTTATGGTCAAATCCCCAAGGGAATCAAGACAGAGGTTGAGAACAAATAACATAGAGCATCTCCTAAGAACGTTATTGAATGGAATGCATGCCATTCAAACACAGAGAGGAAGTTGTTATCGGAAACCAGAAAATGTGAATCTCCATGTTCCGTACGTGGTTCTATGAAAAATATACCAAACCTATCAAGATATTTAGTTATTTTGGTTAGTTGGCCTCATACAATAGTCCTTACTTGGGCCATTTTTTTCCATTTTTAATTTATATTTGCATTCCAGAGAAATAAATATAAATATATATGAAAGGGAATTGGATAGATGTAAGGTAATTTTGAGATGGAATTGATTGCTGGACAATAATTTTTCATATATCTGTGTGCATATATAATTCCTCTCATGACAACAATGTATTATTTGATGATACATATCTTCAAAAGTTAGTGTAAACTGTAGCCCTTATGCCAGTCATACACTTACATTTTTATAAGACTTTTACTGTTATATTGAGAAAAAATAATTATATTTACATAAAATCTAATTTACAATTTAAAACATTTCACTGTTAACCTTCTTTTCTCACCCTTTTTGAATTGATTTGAATTCTGGGTTTTAAAATCCACTTACTGTGTTGTGGTATGCGAGATCTGCTTGGCAGCCTGAGAACCATTGATCAGAATGCATTCAGATTTGACCGCTTTCCCAATTATGAAATGTAATTACACAGGATATAAACAGAAGTTTAAGTGGCTGTAAACTGCTCCAATATTTGTTACCCTATTAATTTAATAAGCTGAATATATAGGGGGGCTACTTCATAATTATATATCAATGGACAAATGTTTTTCACAAGCCTTGTCACATTAGATAGGGAGTCACCCCCTACACCCAACACCTTTCCAAAGGGAGAGAAACTAAGGTGGAGGGAGATGACACGAATCTCTTTGCCTTGAGGTGTTTATCACACCAAGAAAGCCAAAACAATTACTCAGGGTTTCACTGTGTGAATAGCATAATGCTATTTCCTTGGAGGAGGCTTTCTTTCAGTGTTTCTCCTAGGCATAAAGACTGTTTCTCAACAGGAGCAGCCCTCCTTAGGAGCACAGATACAAAGAAACAAACAAACCTGATGTTATATAGTTGCCTACCTTGGGGCAAAAACAAAACAAAACAAACAAACAAACAAAAAAACAAACAAAACCAAACCACCTGTTCTTAACAGGACTTCAGGTGTGTGCCTTTCTGTCACTTTGTTTTAATCAAGTAGGATGGCTACCTGTGTCACAGACTTGATCCACCGTGGTACTCTCAGAATGGCATCAGGGACAGCTTTGGTATATGATGTTTTTCAGCTTCTTGACATATTTGTGCTAGGCAGGAATTTCCATTTCTATTCCCATAGTGGTAGGAAATGTAACAATTACTTTTTCTCTCTTTCCAGTTAGTTTTTATTTCCTCCCAATGAGAAAATTTGTAATTCTAATTAAATAATAGTTAAAATGACACCTCTGGAAAAAAAATGGGACTAAGTTAAGAAAATGAGGGTTATTTTTACTTCGGATCCTCTGCAGTTTGCCTGGGCTAGTCTAGCTAAGTGTTTAGTGCTAACATAATTAGGTTTTGTAGAATCATGTTACTACTCCATTTTAATTCATCAACCAATTAACAGCAGCTCTGAGGTGACCAGAGAAGGCTTAAGGGAGTAGGATTCCAGCAATTGCTAAAGGTTTGAATGCTTTAAAAGGCCTTTCAAAATTGTCCATCTCTTCTTGTAGAATTATTTTAGAATACACTCTAAAAGTATATTAAGGATGCCATTTTTAAATGTAATATAACATAAATAGCTGTATATTAGTCAATATTAACTTGCTTTCCGCAGATGTTATTTTCCAATTTCTAGTTAAATGCAATAGTGGGGCTTCTACAAGGGGCATGCCTGTGTTTTTTCCTCTTGGTTCTCCAGAAGCAGAATGAAGACGGTCGCCTGTGAGTCACACCGCACCAGGTGTTGAGAAGAGCAGACGTTCGTTCTCTGTGTTCCGGAGACTGTTTGGGAAAAAATTCAAAATATGGAAGTTGGCATTCCTACTTTTTTTTTCTGACATCATCTTGTGTTTGTGTGCAGTTTATGTGAGGAGTTTGTTGGCATCTACTTTAGGTAACTGAAGAAGGAAAAAAAGCTACTTTTAATGTAAGAAATTAAAAATAAAGTTTAAATAAAAAAGCACTTTATATGGAAGTACTCAGAACTTTCAAAATGTTTGTATCAAAGTATACTTTTTTTTTTTTTAATAACACCGAGAGGCTGGAGAGGTGGCTCAGTGGTTAGGCGCACTGCTTGCTCGAGCAGAGGACCTAGGTTCTGTTTTCCGTACTCACACAGCAGCTCATAACCTAGTTCCAGGGCATCTGACTCCCTCTTCTGACCTCCAAGGCACCAGCGTGCATGTTGCACACAGACACATCCATGCAAAACATCCATACATAAGGAACAAACAAATAAATAATACTGGCTAGAAACCAGTATTGATTTCCAGAGACAAATTATTGGACTCTAGGTAAATTGTTTATAATTAGATTTTGTGTTAAAATCCAAGGGATAGCTCTTTTTAAAAATTCTTATATATAATACACACTCACACACTCCCGTAATGTTTCCTTTGGGGAAAAAAAAAACTCCTTTTTTTAACCTCAGCTTTTCCCAACTCTTGGGTAAGTGGATGTCACACCCTCCTTATCAATAAAGGCTGGGAATCAAAGTGGTAGGTAAATAACTCATTCAGATTTCTGAAGGTAGAATTTTAAATCATTCTGGATGTTAAATGCATGTAGACAGTTACATATGTCATGGATATACTATGTAACCCTAAGCTTCCTAGTGTCCTGTTTAATCCAATGAGCATGGAAACTGCCACTGATATTTGACTTAGAAATAAACACTAGGTAAAGTACAACAGACCGTTTCCCAGGGTCACGAGCATCCTATTTTGGATCATGGGGTTTTTATATTCCTATATTACTAGAATATTGATGGTAGAGGATGAAGAAGATGGAAATAAAGATTTGATTTCAGGGTTTCCATCTAAAGATTCTTAGACTCCAGTAAAGTCACAGGTCCAGAAAAGGGTAGGTAAGACACAAAACAAACCACTGAACTGTGGAGTCTATATCTTCTTCAGTCCATGTGCTCAAGGGTTGCCTTTGTGCTGCCTGTCTACAGGAGGCCAGGGTTCTGTGGGGACATCTAATTAGACTGGATAACTGGGCCAAGGCAGAGGAGGATAAAGGTGGTCCTTCTAATATCTGCCCTTAGGCTGTGTGATCAGTCATTTCCTCTTCATGGTAGGTAAGATAGATTACTTAACTCCCTGTCAATATCAAAACTTTCCAGATAGCTGACATTTTAACACCCCCCCACGCCCACCACATCACTTCCTTTTGAATTTTATACACATCAGTCATGGGAGGAATGATACTCCTCCTTTGGAGGGCAGTTGACAGAAGCCATGGAATAGCTGTATTGCCCACATTAAAGAACCTTCCAGGAAACCACTAAGAGCTCCAGCCTCAAATGTGAATACAATTTAGTCCACCCTATCTGCCTCAGTCCTGTCTCAGAACAAAATATTACAGATTCAAAGAATTCTAGAAAGCAGCACAGAAAACACTGTAGGCTGATATTAAAAAAAAAAAAAAGAATCGACTTTTTAAAGAACCAGATTTAAAAGAACATTTCATTTACGTTTGTTATATACCTAAAAGTGAATTTTTATTAAAAGCAGATCACATCACTTCAAGAAATTCAGAGAACTATATCTAAATACACTGAATGCAAGATATTCCTCATCAATTTAGATTCTTATAGCCTCATAAAGATAAAATGCAGATGAGTTGATTTAAATCAGGCCTTCATTAAATTTCAGAATTAGCTTTCAGAATCCCACGTATTGAATTGTGCAGTGTCTGATTCCTGATCATTGTGACAAAGCCGTGTGACTGGGTAATGATAAAGTGCACCATTGCCAGAAATAACACAGTCTGCCTTTGGTTTGTGCTAATAAACTATAAGACAACTTAAACTCCATTTTAATATCAGAAATCCACCTCATTAGAAGTAATCTCACACTCTGTATGCGATCAGAATTTTCATGTGTATTCTTTGGTGAGCTGGGAATATGATTTTCTATTTATGCTTCTAATGTAAATCTGCCATTTCTGGTTGGCCACTCTGGCACTAAGCCAAAGCGCTAATTTATTTCCATCTTTCCCTATTTCTTATATCAAAAGAGGCTGTTGGTTTGAATAACAAACATCCAATCGACTTGGACGTGGGGTGGCAGGCAGAGCAGGAATTACCTGCTTACCTTTTATTGCCTTCTTTGAATTGGCTTTTCTGGGAACAAAACCAATAAGACATGCTGTTCCTTCATCTAGTTTTGACTCAGGTTATTTATCAGAAGACATCCCCCCCCCCCTTCAGCAGAGACTGGCGGTAGGGTGAAGAATTCAGCCCGGAACGAGGCTTCTGACCTAATACTGTCATCGGTTAGTGTCCCACCAAGTCATGTAGGACTTCATTGTCTTTAATCTTCTGGTTTGGCCTCATAATTATTTCTGATTCCAAGAGATGCCATTGCTGACACATTTGTCACCTGCAGGGTGGCACTGTGCTGGCATTGAACATACATTGTTTAAGCCCCTCCAAAACTTCGCAGTGATTCTCCCCCCCCCCCCCCCCCCCCCCCCCCCCCCCCCCCCCCTCTGCTGTCTTGTACAGTAATTGGCCTAATAAAAGGCAGAAACAAGAATTTATTACACCTTGGGCAGTACTTGAAACAGACTTTATTTTCAGGAACAGCAGTTATGTCTACTTGCTGCTGTATATTTTGATATTTCATTTAAATACTTAGAATATAGTCAAAGTCAAATTGCTAATCACTCAATTTCCCTGCTGCTGCCCTGGTTCCCCAGGTGGCCTCTTATGATACTCCATGTAAACACTGTATTTGGAAGGATACATAGATCGGCATCCCTAGGGTCACATGATCACCATAAATCTGTGAAAATAGCATGACTTAAAAATAAAAGTCTCTTAGTGCTCTGCCAACAGGCTTTGGCATAATCTTGGAAATCACTTAGATATTTCTTTCTCTCTGTTTTTGTGGTTATAATTTTTTTCCCAGGTGGAAAATAGTCTTATATTTTGCAGACGTTGTCCAAGCTAGTGACCATCAATCCATCTTCCTGGTTACTAAAGTTGTCAGCTGATTGTGTTCAGTCCACACAAAAATCAGTGACGTGATTGGGAAACTGCTGGGTGGTTGCTCCTTTCGTCTTAAGAAACGGCCATACAATTTCCCGATAACATTTCTGCAGGAATTTTTATTCTTTAAATCTTCCAGTGTTAAAGCAACAAGAAAACATTTAAAATGTCCTTTGGTGGAATCTTATTACACTTGCTATATGTAAACCGATATTCTTTGATGCCAGCACGCTCGTTGCCCTTACAGAGAAATCTCTGCACGACGAAACGAAACAAAACCAAAGAGGACCAAAAAAATCAAACATCAGTCAGTCTTTGCTGATTCGAATTAGATACATTAACAGATTGTCTGGTAACATAAATTGGCAATAATACAAAAAATCTACATATTACATTATTTCAAGAAAAATAACTTCATTTGAATACAAAAGGATAGATACACTTTCTCTTTCCCTCTAACCACTCTTGTGAAGTGGACGGGAGCTGGCACTGGGACCGCAGTGCTGCTAAAATATACAGGGGTATGACTGGCTTGCGCTTTGGAGGGGGCTGTTACACGTGTGTATCACTAACATCAGACAAAGAAATCTTTCAACCAACAAGGGTTACAGAGCAACGTTCACTAAAGCACAGGTTGGAAGGGATTTGGGGGTGGGGAGACTGAAGCAAGCCAATATGGCAGCTTGTAACAGATTTCCTTATACCCACAATGCACCTGACAGCGAAGAATGCTTTTATTTGGTTGGCCCACACACTGAGCAGAGCGTTACTAGGGTGCACCACGGTAGAGTAGCGAATGTTTTTAGGTTGGTTGATCAGTTTGTTTTCCGTCTTTCCTCTCGGGGGCGCTCTCACAGCCTTTCCAATCCGCAATCAGCTCTGCAGCTGGCAATGAGATTTGCAGTGAGAATAGCAACAGCTGCCAATTCCTCTGGAGTCAATGATGAACAGTCTCGACTCCGATGCGCTCTGTGCTGTCCGGTTCTGAGAGATATGGCTTAGTTCAGTTAGGCCCTCTTCTTTTATACACTGTGTTGGAGTGGGTGTGTATGTTTTCTATGTCAGTGGCAATCGCTTGGGTTGTGTTTGCTTCCCCACAGCACAGGCCTGTCAGAGGGCTGAGTGTGACCCCTAGAACACCAGGGGACTGGCAGTCCCCAGCAGCAAGGTCAGCAGCAGCAGTGTTGGGGAGCCCCGCGGAGATGCTCCCTGGCCCGAGCCACAGCTGCCCGCCTCTTCGCACCGTAGCTTCTCACAGAGGATGCCTGTGTAGGCTTCTGGGCACGCGCAGCGCACATTGTTCTGGCAGGTCCCTCCATTCTGGCAGTGCAGGAGCTCATTGTCGCAGACATTAGCTGCAGAACGAGGGGAGGGAAGGAGAGGGGAGGAGAAGCAGAATCAATTTAAGTTCATCTGGAACATCATGTTTTCAGCTTTAAAAAAGAAATTCTCTATCGATCTTGTGCTCCCCCCTTCCCTCCACAAACTAAGCATGTGACTCCAATTTCCAAACAAATGTAGTCGGCTGCCTTTGTTTTGATCATATTAGGACTTTTCATATAGGTTTCCCCTCCCCTTCCCCTGCAATCTTGGTTATTCTCCAGTTCAGGCCATCGAATAAGGTAATGCAATGCTCCTGGTTTGGAAATTCTTGCATACATGAGACCTGTTGTGACCTCTTAGGTTTTTTTTTTTTTTTTTAGGACAAGTGCCTGATACAAGAAAGCAGAACCTTGAAGCCAGATGAGTGCCGTTTAAAATGAAAAGCAGTGTTGCTAAAATGACCAACAACCTCTAAGGTCAGGACATCCATCCATCGTCCCTGAACGGATTCCAGCCTTTTCGTGCATGCAAAGAGGCCACAGGGAAGCAGGGGAATGCAGGTTTAGGATGTGAGAAAAGTGGCATGCTCCAAGCAGGCAACAGCCAGATGGAAGAGGAGAAGATTGTTTCGTGGGAGGCATGTGAGGAAGAGCAGTCACATTTGTCCCTGACAGCCCAGCAGAGGTGTTTTTTTTTTTTTTTTATTACCTTGTAAATATGGGGAGTAGAGCCCAAGGTTACCTTGATTTGGGAACAGTAATAAATGCAACGGTGAAACCCTGATTACCAAAATTTCATTACATCCATCAAGGAATAGAATCGGGTTGGAAAATCAAGAAGCAGTTCCTGACTGAAATTCATTCACAGCCTCTGTCACAGAACTTTCACCTCTAATAATTTCTCATATCGTCAAAATTCCCGTTAACCTCATTAATTCAATGTCTTGTATTCTCTTAGATAATCAAGGTTTCACTGATTTAGCAGAATGTTAAATAGAACCCAGGGAAATTAACACAACAACAAAGAAGAAGAGAGCCAAGAACGAACGAACGAACGAACGCTTTCGGACAACATTTGCTGCTTAAGCACTTAACACATAGACCACTCTGGACAGGGGGCAGGCGGGGCACAGAGCAGAAAAAGGAGCTTTTTATAAATTATAAGTTTTTCATTCAAAAAAATGTCATGGCCCAATTTCTCCAAAGATGACACATGGATTCACACACACACACACACACACACACACACACACACACACACACACACCATCATGGTGCTATTAAATACAAATCCTTGTTACAAAATAATCCCACCTTCCCCGTAATAACTATAGGTCACATTTGCTTTGCTTATTAATCATGTTCAATACTCATGTCACCTTGAAGAGGGGCTTTGTCCACACCCACAAACTTAGGGATGCTCCTGTGTGTGAATGGTTGAGGGAAGGTGGCACTGGGCATCCGTGGAGCTAATAATAAAGTTCTCTAAACAGAGTCCAGTGTAACTACCTTCTTCAACATTCCAGGGAGACATAGAAGACCGGTGCATAATACATTGGTATAATTAGAACTAGTTAATCGTTCATGTTTGAAATGCTGGTACACAGGCAGTGTCACACGGATTAGAGGCATCAAGCACACTAGCTGCTACTCAGTGGGTGGTTTAGATCGAACCCAAATTATGGTATTTTGTCAGGGTTTTTTTTTTTTATGTCAACATCTGTAGCTATGAAACAAGGTCCCCCAAGCACAGGGCTATAGGGTAAAATTCTGCTGGGTCTTGCTCTGTTTTGTTTTTTGTCCATTTGGAAAGTATACAGAGGTGTTCAGTATTTTGTTTTGCTTACACTTCAAGAAATATCTGTTTAATTGGGACAACATGGAATTAAAAGATCCAAGTAACCATTTCCATTTAAAGTTAAAGATTCTGAGCATTTCTCGATCTAGACAGCAGATTGCAGAATGGGATATTTCCTTTCATTTGGGCACTAGACGTAGGGAAATATCTGTTCCATCAATATCGATAATTGCTTGCCTTGAATAATTGAGAAGAAATCAATAGTTAATTAAATATCACTCCCCTCTTTTTTTCGAAGCTATTTTTCTTCCCCTTGGACTTGAATGTAAAGCAGCTGTTGAACAGAGGTTTCTTTTTTTTTTTTTTCCTGAAAAGCCAGTGATTAAGTTAAAATTCAATACCTTCTCTACATGTAAATAACCTGCTAGTTGATTTGGATGGTTGTGAGAATTTAATAAACACACAAGGAACAGATGTAGCCCGGGATTAATCATCTCATGGACTGGGGGAATATATCTTGGAAAATATATACACAGGAAAAAAATGGAAACTAGCATACATTTTATTATCTTAAAATTCACTACAAAGCACATTACATTTGGGTTCTTGATAGTGCCCATCCTATTAAAATTCAATAAGTACAGATTCTTATGGTACATACTGTACCATCTAATGGCTGAAATCACATGCTGGAAATATACGTAAGTCTAACTAGAGTTCTTACCTGATGTATATAACCTCCTGTTCCATCTTCATGTCATTTAGTACCAAAATTCTGTTGGTTAATGAGCAAACTAGATGGTTAAGTATCAACGAACTCTTCTTCATCATGTAAAACCTGGCACTAAACACCACCGAGACAATAAAACAAATACAAACCATGGTCTCTGTTTCCATAGAGTTTACTTACAGAGATGAACTATATTACAGAAGTGAAGTAGAGTTGCTTTCCTTAAAATATCCTTAGTAGATTTAGCCACTCAGCCAATTGTCCTTGCCAGGTATCCGCCTATGTTTCGTGGTTATCACTCTAACTGCCATAAAGAAGCTCACAGTTTGGTGGAAAATCAACAAATACAATCAGAGATAATCAGACAAAGCACAAAATAAGTACGTGCAAAGTGTTAGGCAAACACCAATGATGGTATCTATGTTTTAGAGATTAGGGGAAATTCTAGAAAAGGAGTTGTACTTGAACAAAGGTGCACACAAGGCAGATACTGGTTAAAGAGTATCATAGATGGGGAAACTGTATGAGTTAAAGACATGCAAAAGGGCCATCCATGTATGTCATTATGAAGTTTTCTTTGAACACTGATCTTTTTCTCTGATGCTGCATTATTAAAAACAGAAACAAAAGCCCTGTTTCCTGCTAGACTTCACCAACATTTGACCCCAGAAAGAGCAAAGAGGGGAGGAGAGTGTATGTGAAAATATTTCCCTTTTCCTACTTAATGGATTGTCTTAACAGTACTGTGGAGCAAATGTCCTTCATTTAAGCCTTGATATTTATCCAATCTTATCCTTATTCTCTTGTTTATCTTTACTCAGAACCAGCTTCTCACTGAGCCTTGGAGACTCCTGTGCCATTCTGCTAGCATGTTTCCAAGGAACTAACTACCACAGAGATATTTATCCAATCTTATCCTTATTCCCTTGTTTATCTTTACTCAGAACCAGCTTCTCACTGAGCCTTGGAGACTCCTATGCCATTCTGCTAGCATGTTTCCAAGGAACTAACTACCACAGAGATAGCCAGACATCATCCCTCCTCAGAGATATAGTTATAAGGTATATGAAGGCTTGCATCAACACTATTATTTTCAAGAGATGCCCACTTCCTTCTTGTAATTTCTTAGCCCCTGAGTAATAGCCACCACCTGTACTTTGTGTCTAATGACAATGACCCTCACCACCGGTAGTCCACATCCCCATCTCCATAATAAACTGTCATTGACAATGAACCTTGACATAGTTGATGTCCAAGAGTTACTTTGGTGCCCTGTACTCATTTCCATCCTCAGAAACCTATTATCCTATTTCCTTTGATAGTGATTTTTTTTTTTCTGTTGAAATACCTAGAATAGCTTGTTTTCTGACAGGAACTTGATTATGTCCTTAAATGATGAGTGAGCAGTGGTTGGAAGGCTAGATGCACACAGACAAAGGAGGCTAGAATTCTAGGGGTATTCTGTCTGTAGTTGTTTTTATAAAGACATTGCAGAGTTTGGGAAATGGACAATGGGAAGCTGACAAATGTAAATGAGTCAGCTAGAGTTTTAAAGAAAAAGGAAAGATGAGACTAGACGAAAATAGATTGGAGACAAGGAGACAACAGAATGGGCTAGGTTGTAGCACCTGAGAGGAGAAAGAAGGGCACAACTGAAGGCTGTTTACATAACAAGGGTGAGTGATTTGAAGGTGACATTTGACTATGAAGATACATCATAGAGCTATTTATTAAGAAAAGAAACCAGAAGAGGAATTCAGTCAGAGAAGGCAATGGATATGTTTGGACTTACTGACTCTGTCTGTAAGTTCTTCTTGAATATTTTGCTATTATTTGGTAAAACTATATCGAGGTTTAGGAGACAGTTCATTATGGAGATGGAGAAGTGGAATACCAGTGGTGAAAGTTATTGTCATCAGACACAAAGTACACAGTCTCATGGTAGCAGAGTACCAGTCATGTGAAAGTGAGAACTGAGTCTAGGGCCCTGAAGAGTACCAGCCTCAGCCATATGCAGAGAAAGCAATAGGGTGAAGAATGGCTGGAAGAGAAATGTCAACAAAATGCGGTGGTCACATGATACCATGAAACTAATCATGAAAATGCTTTCCTTTTATGGAAGACCATCCATGAATTAACATATGAAGTTGAAGAGGAAAAGAAGGGCATTTGAACTTGGCCAACGAAATGTGTAATGTAAGTCTTGAATGACTGAATCAGCCAGAAGGGGTTATGGAATGATTGGAAAAAGCACTGGGAAAGATTGAGATTATCACAATTTATGGAAGTCCCTGGACATCAGCTGATAGGAGTTGGTCCCAATTATTTAGGAGATTAAGACCCTCAGAGGATATTAGGCAATTACTAGATTGCATTTCTTTCTTTCTTTCTTTCTTTCTTTCTTTCTTTCTTTCTTTCTTTCTTTCTTTCTTTCTTTCTTTCTCTCTTTCTTTCTCTCTTTTTCTCTTTCTTTCTCTCTTTCTCTCTTTCTCTCTCTCTTTATTTCTCTCTTTCTTTCTTTCTTTCTTTCTTTCTTTCTTTCTTTCTTTCTTTCTTTCTTTCTTTCTCTTTCTTTCTCTTTCTTCCTTTCTTCCTTTCTTTCCTCCTTTCTTTCCTCCTTTCTTTCCTCCTTTCTTTCTTCTGTCACAACTGGGTAAGGATAGCATGCCATGGGTGTGTAGAGGCTATGGATGCTCGAAATGTCCTAAATTGGCTGTGAAAGCTTCCTCTTCTACCAAGAAGAAATTAAAAGTTATGTAAAGAGTAAAATGATGACCTCCTGGGTTGGAGTGCAAACTTGTTAATGAAAGTAAACAGCTGTCCCTGGTGTACACTGGAGAAAAGATCAGGATATAGATTTGTCAGCCATTGGAATGAAAGAACGTGCATGTAGGTAGGTAACTCAGAAATGCTAGAGTGAATAGTCTTAATATTGTTTATAGCACCAGCAGAGGAGGATCCAAAGGTATCCTTGCCTTGTGATTTACTCTTTACTCCCATTGAAGCAGTGGTACTAGCACTCATGGCCACTTTTCAAACAACCTAGACAAGATCTGGATCATATGAGTTTAGGGTAGAGCTTGAGTGTCAGCCCAGGCATATCACACCTTATTTAGAAGGGAAGAGTCTGGAGAACCACAGCGAAAGGTCTTAGACAGCACAATGGTCTGTACTCTTAGATATGGCTGACCCCATGTCTGGAAGTTATGGGACCACTTTTTAGGCAATGCATTTTACGCTATATCTCCTAGATAATGTGATTTCAAACTACACAGATGAGGCAGAGATATCTGTTAATAGCATTTCTGAATTGCTTTCAACTTCTAGAGTTCTACTGACATATGGAGGCCCCAATTTAAATCAGGTCACATAAAAATAAAAGTAGAAATGCCAAAGGTCTAGGCTGAGAGTGAGAATCCTGTTGACATCTATAGTGTCATTTCTGTCTTCCCAGGCATAGGAGACTGCTGTGGTTTCAAAGTTTGGCTTCAAAACTCATGGTGAAGTTTAGCGGACATTGTAACATTCTTAAAAAGTGGGACCTTTCCAAAGTTTTATTAAGGATGAACTAAGGCACACATGATGATAATGGGGATTTCTCTTTCAACTGTGCAATGCCTTCCAGCCATTTATGATAAAGTACTAGAAATTTATGGTGAAAAACCAGAACTTTAGCTCATAAATAGCTATTTATTATTATAAATTAGCCTGTGACATTCTGTTCTGGTAACATAAAATGAACTAAAATAGAATGTCGCTCTTTAATAATGGCACTGTTTTGTACTGAACTATAGAATCCTTTTCATTTCAGAGTTCTAGGCATCTGTCATTAGCTTTTGGAGCAGGCATGAGCATGAAACCCCAGGATAGTATTCGTGATCTTTCTGTTCTGCACTGCATGATGTTTTAGACTAAGGAGCTGGAAAAATCTTATCTAAAGTAATATTTAAGTTATCTCACTATTTGGTATTGTTTTCTCTATGGAATATTTTAGTTATCTCTCTATTTGGTATTGTTTTCTCTATGGAATATTTCAGTTATCTCTCTATTTGGTATTGTTTTCTCTATGGATCAGCTTCTACTGAATTTAGTAACAAGCTAAAGAAATGATCCCTGAAAGTATAGTCTTTCAACTGAATTTACTTGGCGATATTTATTTTAAGTTTATCTAGACTTTCTTTATTGTTATTGACTAGAAAGGGACTTTGTATTTCAGTAGTCAGGAGGCTTCATTTAAAATCTCTCATATAACCATCGTCCAAGGATTGGGTGTGAATCAATACTTGGTTGATAGAGTTCTTTCTCTTGTGGTAAAGTCTAAGTCAGATACAGAAAGAGCTGACATTCCTTTGATAATACTGTGACTGGTTTTTGTAGAGTTCCCTTTATTAAATTTTCTTTTTACTGTTGATAAGAACGATTTACTTATAGCATGGCCAATATAATAATATCACATAGCCTGATAACTTCTGAGACTCTAGTCTTTCTTTGGAATGCTCTCCAATAGTGTGCCAAAGGTAACCAGAAGACATTTGCAGATAAGGTTATTATATTAATGTGAGACTGAAACAGCTGTGTGGCCAGAAGATGAACTATGAAATCTTAGTGGGTAAGCTGGAGTCAGCAAGGTATTAGGATAGCTCTGCTTACAGCTTTGGTAAGCAAGACACAAAAGCAGACAAACAAGATCTTCGAATTGCCATGGTCTATAAATCCACTCCTAATTCCACAGGGAGAAAGTAGGAGCAAGCACTATTTTCTTTATTACTTCTCTTTTTACTGGACCTTGGATGAGAAAAGCCAGAGGACGTCACTAAATTATTCAGGTTCTTAAGGATGTTTTTTTTTGTTTTGCTTTGTTCTGTTTTGGTTTGTGTGGGGAAGGTTGAAGTGTGTGTATGTATGTGTACATGGTGGGGAGGGCATGTAGATGGGCATTGTATGTGTATATTTGTGCATGTGATGCATGTCTTTGTGTGCTTATGTATGTATGTATGTATATGTGTGTATATGTATGTGCATGTGATGGGTGTCTATGCATGAACATGTATGCATGTATGTATAAGTATGTGTATGTGTGTTTATTTGTGCATTTGTGTATATAGGTATGTGGGTGTTCTTGAATACTATATAATCTTCTCTTCTAAAACAACAAAGTATTTTGAAAATATGAAGTACAAAATCTTGAATTCTCTGGAGCATGTCAAAAAGCAGACCTAGGAAATGCTCTCATATATTCAAAGACAGCAGCAACCCGGACTTAGTTTAATTTCTTGTTTTATTCCTTTTTCCTTTAGAAACCAAAAGGGTCACTTATTCCCATATGGTCACAATGATCCATCACATTACCAAAGAGCTTTCTCTCTGTGTTTGTGTTTGGTTCAAAGCTATACATTTAGGCTGGCCCTGTCCATGAGCTGCTGCTATGCTTGAGCAATGCTGGGTCTGTATTTATAGACCTAGACTTGAAAGTTTCTCTTTCTGGCTTTGTCTCCTGCACTTCAAGGAATCGATGCAATGTGTTACCATGACAGCTTTCCTTGATGGCTGTATTAATAAAGTGACCTCTACCTTCACCACCTGAACCAAGCCCAGGATCGCTGAGGGAAAGATGTTCCAAATTGTTCCCATCCTTTGCAAAGAAACGTCAAAGAGCAAATAACCTCCACCAAGCAGGGTAATAACAAAGGCATGTGTACTGCACTGAGGTCTTATGCAGGTGTTTGAGAGCTGGCAGGGGGGAGCTGAAGAGCCATATTATGACCCATTTACACAGCCTCTGTGCCCGTTTTACTATATTGTGAGCAAGGCAGAAAATAGAACATGCAGGTTAGATCCTGGGGTATGGCAAAAACTTACAGACTGCAGCTGAGTTTGAGAGCAAGTTCTAGGCACACCAACTACATTCCCCATCTTTCATTTACATGCGTACATGAGAGATGGCATGACATGGTAGGAAAATTGGTTAGGAGCCATTAATCCTGTATTCTGGTTCAGATAGTCACACTTTTACTTTGAGACATAGACCTCACCATGAACTGCCTAGTGACTTCTGTCCATCTGTCTTTTAACTAAATACTTTTCAGGTGGTGCATATATATTGGGCCAGACTAACAATGCTGATATACATGCATATATATGATATACATTTGCACATGACTTGTCTTTCCGTGAAAACTATATCATTAAGAAAAAAGTCACTTTTCTAAACTCCTTTGGGTTTGTTTGCATAAGTAAATTTTAGGTGTGTGTGTGTGTGTGTGTGTGTGTGTGTGTGTGTTTGTACACATGTGTGCAGAAGCCAGAGGCCAGCCCTGAGTAGTATTGTTTCTGAGGTAATGTCTACCTTTTTTTTTTTGAAGCAGGGTCTCTCATTCTTTTGGAACAACTAATGGGTCAGGTAGCTCCTCTCGCCTCTGCCTCCTGAGCTCTGGGATTAACAAGGTTTTGTCACCATGCTTGCCCCCCCTTTTTTTCTTTGATGGATTCTGGGGAATCATGCGCAGGCCATCCAGCTGGCACAGCAAGTGCTTTATTACCATATCTGTCTCCCTAGCCCTGCATGACTATTATTGATAGGAAGCCTGTCGCCACAAAAGAAAACAATTAGGAATTTCTCCCTCATTTAATAAAATATCTGACTCGATAAGATGATTGGACTTGTGTATTTCTATGAGTTTTTGATGATAGAGCTAGCAACTATTTTCTTTTGATTTGTTTTTCCTGGCAGTCTAAGTTGTCACCCCAAGGAACAAGATAGATTTTTGTCTCTCATAAATAAGGTAGGATGAGGAGACTTCGACTCTGTATTCGAGTCTCATCTCTATGGTTAATGCAGTGGGTGAACTCGAGGAAATGAGTTAACCTCTTGGTGCTCTCTTTCTTCACTTCTAAAGCAGAGAAAATAGCACCTGTTCTGTTTACCCATCTCAAGTTGCTAGGAGGCTCAAGATGGATTATATAGGAATGTTCTACAAAGGACAGAATACAACTTCAGTAGGCTTTGTTAGTGTTCGGTTCTCTCACTTCAGTCTCCCTAAGGCACGGAATTCAGGGTAGATGAGCAAGGTGCTAATTCGGTCAGAGTAATGAATTTCTTACATCTCCAATCCAAGACACCTGAAGTGAGAAGGGAAGTGAATGCCCTCCCTTGAAGGCAGCATCTGCATACATTCTGTGGATATGAATCTTGAGAGAGCGCGCCTGGAGTCAAAGCGTGTGGTCGCTGAACATTTGTATTCAGTTGCTGTGTACTCCACAGAGCCTTGCAAGGTCACTTTGGAATGGCAGCCCCCTGTCTCTCAGAGGTGAAATTTATACTCGTTTATGTGTGTTCATCTGTATCAGTCAGCATACAGGGATGTGGTATCCTTCCAGAGGCACAAGGGTGTATGTACGTGAGGGAGGGGTGTGGAGAACTGCCAACCTGCACCCCAGCTTACCTTTCCCTATTTAGTGCTGAAGGTTAGGGAGAACCAGGCAGAGACTGAAGGGACAGGCCGAAATCTGAAAGCCATCATCTGGAAGGAACCCTGATTGCTCGCTTTCAACCTATGCTGTCTCTGTCTGCTTTAGGAACAGTGGTGGTGCCAAGCATGGCCCCTATGTGACTGCATCCGGTCTGTTTGATTTTAAAGCAAGAAACCCAAAGAGCAGGGTCTGAAGAGCTGGACTGTCGGGAACTGTGTGGAGGCTGTCAGCTCAGTGGTCAGCCATGTCTCATCTACATAATCAGGGACAGCAGGTTCTGAACCGAAGGAGCAGCCATCCTCTTGTGATTCATCTTAGCCAAGCACCTGTTATGGGAGTGATACTTTCTGATTTATTTTAAAGGAGACATACATACAGTCTGTATTATCCCAGCAGATGTGGAGAGATGACAGGTAACTCCAAAGCAGCTGGAAGAAGCACCATCTACATACCTTAAAGGCTTTGGCTTTACAGCCTGTAAAAATAAAGACCTCAACTGTTGTTAAGAAAGAATTAATTTGTGGCAAATTCTACAAGCCTAAGGCTGGACACCTTTCCCAAAGTGATCATTAATGGCGTATTGAAATCCTATTTAGGTCAACACTTTTAGACACAGACATAGGCAAGGTGCTCATAAAGACAGTACTGAGAAATAACAGATTTTCTCCTTTGGTATCACAAAAGACACTTTTCTCATCTCATGAAAAGGTGCGACCTCTCCTCTGGGCTGAAGGTGAAAGAAGGCTGTCCTGGGAGGGAGGCATCTTCACACAGAAGGGCAACACACGTCCGGGAATAGCTCACCCTTCCCAAGTACAAGTCATTGTGTCAAGAGAAAAGCAGATGCAGGCTTATTCTTCCATGATGAGATGTTTATCCATGACCTACTCCATAAATGCAGATCTCCTGTGCCTTCCACAGCTTATATAATGAAAGCCAAGGCAAAGCATTTGGGATAAATTATAACCAAATATGACCTCTGGCTGTTGAGAGTAGAACTGATTTGTTTTTATCAGTTTAACTTCTGTCTTTATACTGTTTTATTCTTTCCAAATTTGTACCAAAGTAGTATATAGTATTTTGAACATAAAAAGAATGTATTATTTTTTTGGTGGGGAAAGTATTTTTACTGAGCTGATAAAAGCAATTCATTTCATAAGTGAATCCTACTATCGAATTCCATAAAATGTAGTATTTGTGATATATATATATATATATATATATATATATATATATATATATATTTCTAATATATATTTCTAATAATGCTGCCAATTATCATAAATGCTCCAAAATATCTCAGAAAAATGGGTGAGTTCCTATGGGTCCCAAACTCATCACAAGTGTTTCAGACAATGGCTCCTTCTTTTATCAAGTATTCCATGGTCTATGGCAAGAAGGGAACCAGCAGAACTTCCCAAAGCCAAAAGTATCTGAAGACAAATGCCCATTGTTTTTGGTAACTAGTAAAGACAGAGCAAATGTCTCAACATTATTTTCTTTGAAGATCAAGCTACAGTAATTGCTGAAATAAAATATACTACCTCTTCCAGGTAGAGGAAGTCATAGTTGTATTTGAGTCAACTTAAAACCTCTTTTATAAAGCCTGAGCTTATAGGACTTTAACTTTCTGAGCTCCCCTGGGTCCCTGCTCCCTGTTCAGCAGTTACATCAGGATGAAGAATTATCTCAGGCACAAACTTTATGCTCAATAGAAATATATTAGGTAAATATATTAATTTTGTCTAGTTTTTCCTCTGCCACTTTGTGAATGATGCATGCCTATCTATTATTAATAAGCAGACATTATGTTAGTTATTGGGAGAGATAAGTAGGGAAGTAGACAGGCACAGATTCCTGAAAGCTTAAAGGTCAGAGGGCAAGACATGGAAGGCATTTTCCCTTGATAACCTCATTTCAGTCATCTGAAGTCAGAGCTAGGTGTGTTTTCTAAAGCAAGTTGGAGAAAGTGATCACAAGGTATGTTTTGAAGGGAGGAGCATATGAATGATTGACAGGGAATGGGAGAAGAGAACCAGGTGCACTTGGGAAAATCACTTGGAGGTGTTTATCCCTTCAACTCAGGCTGGAAACTATAATGTGTTTGAGGTCCTCAGCTGTGGTTTTTAAGGAGAAAACATTAACAATAGGAGGGCAGAGATATGTATTAAAGTTTCTTCTTCTGATGGTTCAAAATATACCTGGGGAAGTGGTGGGAGAGAGGAAAAAGAACAAAGATGGCCAGTAATCTGGAGACAAGGAACCAGAAACATGTCTCTCACTTTCTATTAAGCAACACACACCACTTCTTGTTAAGATGAGAACATTGTGAGTAATATGATAGAGGAGAACAGGTGTCTTGAAGACCTTGAAGGAAATTAGTAACTTTTTTGGTTTGTTTTTCAATTCAGAAGGTGATTAGTTAAATTTGGATCACAGGCTATAAAAGTCTGGATGGAGCTACGTCATGTAGGAGGGAGTTGCAGACATGTTATGGAGAAACTGTCAACAGGAGCAAGATTTTGTATAAAAATGATGTGGGGGTTATGAAAGACAATCTATATAGCCCCATACTGAATACAAATTTGTAAGCTATTGTACATCCTGAGGAGGAGGAGGCAGAAATCTACCATGGGTCTTTGATTGCCAGCATTAAGAAACACAAGTGTATTGGGCTGAAAGAAGATAATCGTGTCATTAGAACCCATGTCTCTCTTTCTCAATGGGTGTGTGTGTGTGTGTGTGTGTGTGTGTGTGTGTGTGTGTGTAGTGTTTTACAGAGAAAATTTTAATGCCTTTGAGGATTTTATAAATCTAAAATATAATTTCGGTTTCCTGTTTGTCAAGCTATAGCCAAATATCTCCTTCGAGACTTAATTTTTTCCAATGTATACTTGGCAAGAGAGTTCTAAATATGGTCTAAGCCCTCTTAGGATTTCTAAACAGCAGGGATATTTAAGTATGAAAAATAGCTCCTGAAATCACACAGCAGTAACTTTTCTTAATGATTTTTTTCTCTGGGAATCACTGTAATTCACTCTTGTCCACCTCCTGACAATGTCAAACTAAGTCTTAAGAGGTGATTTTATAATGTCAGGATGAAACAAAGCCATTTCCTTGTTAATGCCAATGTCAAAGCAAAATGAATTGGTGTCAATAAATTCAAGGTGAGGAAAACAGCATTATGGAATCAAGAGAATGTGCAAAATGATGACAGGACTCATTTAGGGACGCCTGACTCTGAGTGAAAATGATTGCTAATTTCCAAAATGCATTTGCCACGACACTGGAGCTCCAACATTTAATTTTTTCTAAAATACTTTAGTGAAGTTAAGAAAGGACAAAGAGGTGACAAATATGGAACGAGTCCTAAGCAAATCTTTTCAGTAATGTTAGTGTGGATCACAGCAGTGCACATTGTCCTTTTCCATCTACACATTCCAGTGACATTCAAAACCTGAAATGTAAAGCTTAATATTTAATTGCTTATAATGGTAGCACCCAAAGGTATAGGATTAAATGTAGACATCATTACTCTGGGCTCTCTATTTGGGATTACTAATGCCTCTCCCTTTCCAACCATTTTGTATGGCTGTTGTGAACAGGAAGGGACACTTGTAATTGTCTGTACGTGCATTGTAACCACTAGGCATTGCTCTAAGTCCTACAATCTCGAGAGAGAAGGAGAGAGAGAGAGAGAGAGAGAGAGAGAGAGAGAGAGAGAGAGAGAGAAGAGAGCCCCCCAGTGCCTTAGAAATAGTATGTCTAACAGACTTTGTGTCTTCCAGTTCACCTTTATTATTAATAAATTCTAGCTTAGCTTCCTTGGTGCCTGATAAGTTCTTGCTAAACTGAAAGAGAAAGAAAAGAAAATTGACTTTCACTTCTACAGTCTTTTCAGTGATAGAACTGTTTACCACTGAAGATCTTTCATGTTTCTTTAAGTGAGAGAAAACCTGATAAAAGCCCTCACATAAGAAAAGGGT
The DNA here is from genome assembly GCA_902729485.2 of Mus minutoides. NCBI lineage: Eukaryota > Metazoa > Chordata > Mammalia > Rodentia > Muridae > Mus > Mus minutoides. The sequence continues at coordinate 421,407 of LR750328.1, forward strand.
TTCATGGGATGCTCAACCAACTTGTGAGTTGTGCTTCTTCGCTTCATGGAATAGAACTTTTACAAAAACCTGAACTTCAAACAGGAGGGGAAAGAGTAGGCAGAGTCCTGTCCTGAGAGCTACAGGAGCTGTTTTCCAGCAGGTTAAGCAAAAGGTATTTAAAGTATAACCTGAGGGAGGGGGAGCAATGAAGTCCCTGAAGGGATCTGAGTGACATTTGAAAGCTCTCCCTATGAACAGCAAAGCTGTAGTGTGTCAGGAGGTAGGGGAGATATTTCAATGAAGAAACTGTGTCTGGCAAGACGCATGTGAAAGCGCTGTCTTCAGGGACAACGGAGCCAGATGCGGAAAAAGAAAGATCGTGGATTACTTTGGATTCAGTTGGGAGTCTGTGTGTATTATTTAAAGTGCAGAGAAAAGATGTTAGTTTCTTTCTAAAGCAGATGAAGCTTTATCAAGATTAGGTTAAGCATGAATGAAGAAGGTTTGGGTGGAGTTGGGAAAGAGTCATCACAGGGAATGTTTAAATGCCCTGTTCTACACCTTTCACTTTCTTCCATGTTGATTTTATTTATTTATTTATTTATTTTTATGTTTTGGGTTTTTTTTGTTGTTGTTGTTGTTTGGTTTTTTCTTTTTGTTTGTTTGTTTGTTTTTTTTTTTTTGAGTCAGGGTTTCTCTGTATATCCCTGGCTGAACTGGAACTCACTCTTATGTTTTGGTTTTACACTCCTAAAAAAACTAATAAGATTTTCCTAAAACTGCACAAAGATAAGGATTCTGCCTGTTTTGGTTTTTGGTATTCAATGCCCAGAAACGGCACTTTGTAACAGACTGTGCTCAATGAATATCTGAGTATTTTTGAGTGAATGAATAAATGAAATATATAGAAAAAAATTCACATATTCCATATCCATCGCTTCCTTTTTGCTTCTAAAATAGCTTCCCAACTGTGTCTGTTCTTTCGCCCCTAAATTAAATTGCGCAGAAGTGCTACAGCCAGATTGCGTTTCTTCAGAGAGTGTTTTCACAGAGCTATCCACTCTTTCTCTCACTTGCAACCTTCAGTGGTGCCCCACTGCTAATTGGATAACAGTGTAGCCAGGGTCTCTCGGGATGTGATTAGGATCTTCCTATCATCTGCTTTGGCTCTACAAAGCAGCCTTTCTTCTGCTAGCAAACACACATGTACATGGGCTCACAATGGTGTCCATATAATTAAAGTACCAGAAAATTTACATATGCTATAAATGTCATCATATTGAATATTCCAATCACCTGGGAGAATAGACAGTACCAGTATCAGTATCAGTATCAGTATCAGTATCAGTATCAGTATCAGTATCAGTATCAGTATGAAAATCAGTATTAACTATCTCTGTTATATGACAACCTATAGATCTTACCCAAGGACCATGGTGGTAGAACAGCAGATGCTGAACTAGTAGTAACGCCTCTTTTGCATTTTAGCATTCCCCATGCTACTCTGCTGACCTTTTAGTGTCCCCAGCTCACCCGACTTGGTGATTCTGCTCTGGATGTGTTCTTTCCTAAACTTTTCACCCATTAGTCAAGGTTCAGCTTTTCCATAAGCCCCACCAGGAAGACATCCCTGATTGTTTGTCTGAACCCACGGAAGTTGTCATACCTTTGAAGGCACATGGCAGATGATCTAGATAGTGAGACATGCGTTGATGCGTATGTAGATGGAGTCGAGAGAGCCGGGATTCGAACTTTGGTTTCTCTGAATAAGAGCTGGATGGTTGTGTGTGTCAGTCAACCAATCACCGTTTAATTCATAATACAGTTAATTTCATGCCTGAAGTCTACCCCAAAGACTGTTATGTAGATTAAATGACTTAATATGTATAACTAGGATAGAACAATTGCTGACATATAGACAGTCAGTCTTCTGGGATTTTCTAAGCCTGTGACAAATATTCCTTGCCCATGTGCATTGCTTGTCTCTTGAACCACAGCACAAGCCACTGCTTTGCAGCTTTTCTTGTCCATACTGATCAGTTGCTCATCACCAGGGGGACATTTGCTGGCCTTTTTTCAGTGAGGATAGCAGATATCTCCTATATTTCTGTAACCTCAGGCATATCTTATATCTTTGAATCCTAAGCATCTATGGTTTTTTTTGTCTGATATGTCATAGGAAATTCTCAGAAACTTTTCACTTTTTAAATCATGATTTGTTAGACAACATGTACATTTCCAAGGCCATGGAGGGAGGACCTCATTCCTGAAGCATCAGTAAGAGCAGTCTGGGTTTTTATCTGCCTCCAACTGGAGGCTTTGAAGAAGTCCCTCCCCTTAGTGGCATTCTATACATTTTGTTTCTATTTCTTGACTTGTAGGAAAAAGGAAAGTAGCTTAAAGGGAGGATTAAAGCAAACAGAGGACTGGGGAAACATGTTTGGGCTGAGTGACAGGGAATTACCCACATGAACCTGCCCAGAATGTGGTACCTGTCTTACTTGGTGAGTGTTCCAGTTCTGTTTCTCTATAGATAGGGATCACGGTTACATGTTTACAAACTTTAAGGTCTTATACTAAATTCCATCTTGACTAAGCCTTTATCTAAACTACTTTACTCTAAGAATTAAAAGTATGATTGGATGTCATGTGATTCTCATGAAAAGGTACACAGGAAAGAGGGACAACCTCTCCACCTACTGTCCAAATGAGCATCGTAGCTTATTTGGGCAGTGGTTAAAGCCCTACTCTATACAGCACCAGACACTTTCTTGCTAATGGATATGCTGTTTCATATTCGAGTGATCCCACTCATGTTGGCTTATCTAATTTTATCTTCCAGGGTTCTGATTGTGTTTTTATAGGACCAGTGAGTATAAGTTTATTAATCTAAAGTTCTCTGATACAAGTCATCCTACATCCCCAGTATGTCTGCCTCATGGCTGCATCTGGCCATTCATATGAATCCAAGTCACAGTTTTCTGGACAGTGGTGCCTTTCACACCAGGTGCTCCTAACTTGGCAAAGTTTTTGAACATCTTTCCATTCTGTTTAGGATCTGTTTCAGGTGTAAACCCAAGGTTTAGTTGGGGTAATGATGTTGCAGGTTATAACTCTTTATTCATGTCAAGTATACCTACAAAGTTAAAGAATCTAGCCTAGAGTCTTAAGCCATGACTGGCATGGATGACTAGTTTATTTTCTGATTGCAAAGCAAGAAATGATTCATTTGAGCTTTAAAACTGCTAGACTAGATTAAAAACATGGTACACCTGTTTTGCAAATATGGAGGCTGTTGTGAAGCTCTTTCCTTAGGACTGAAACATTCCCTTGAGAACAGAAGGGAAAAGGCTCATGAAACTCATGAGAGAGAGAGAGAGAGAGAGAGAGAGAGAGAGAGAGAGAGAGAGAGAGAGAAGACTCCCATGACCCATTCCCAAGGGTAGGCAATAGGTTGGAGAGGAGTCATTTCAGTGTAGCAGTCTGTAGGTTAGGCAAGGAGATCCATGTGCTCATGGAATTTTCAATGATGTTGCCTGAGACACTCAAGCTTATGAAAGTAACCCCTCATCCATAATCCTATAAGTAATCCCAATGAACTCAGTGGTTTATTAAAGTAGACTGAAATAGAATCACATATTTGGTCTATTATGGGTGTTCTACATGTGGCTAAAAGACATTTTTTTTTCCTCGCCCCTGAAAAAGTCATGCAACAGAAGTCATAGCTAGAGAAGCGATTTGTCATCTGAGATACCACATTTGGAGGAACCAAGATGTGTCTCTAGTTTGGTAGGACTCAACGGACAACCCTTACAAGTTCTCCAAAAGGCTGTGGAAGAGGTTTTCCTGAACCCAAAGCTGCTGCTTCCACTTGGGTTAAGGAGGGGGAAAGAAAAACACGCCTCAAAATGTATTGAGTTGAGCTCAAGGCTGTTGTGTGAACTTGAACATGGAAGCTTCACTCTGCTGTTGTTACCCACTTTGATTCCTGGGAAACATGTTTGAGAAGCCTCCTGCTTTATAGTCTAACAGTGGTTCTTACCATGTGGAGGTTCAAAGGATAAGGATACCTTCCTGGGGGTTGCCTAGGACCATTGGGAAACAAAGATATTTACATTATAATTCATGTCAGTAGAGAATTTACAGTTAGGAAGTACTAATGAAAATCATTTTATGGTTGAGTCACCACAGCATAAGGAACTGTATCAAAGGGTCACAGCGTTAGGGCTGTTGGGAATCTTGTCTAATAAGAAATTCTGCATTTTTAGAACTCCCTTAAATCTTCCAAACTTACCTCAAACATTTGATTCCCCATCCCTGCCCCTGCATTATAGGTATTGTTGAATTTTGGTCACTGATGATATGAATGATGAATAAGGATACTGACTTGATAAACTTATGGCATTGGATCTCAACATTATCATCAGAACTCTTGCATGGCATGGACCAGGGAGTAAAGTGTTTGAAAGTCACATCTTGCAAAACACAGATATTTTAAAAATTTTTTTTTACAACTTTCTGCTGAGAACCCTTGGATTTTGTTAGCTGTAATGACTCTACAGCTAAAACACTTTAATTAATATTATGGTTATTCACTTGCTCTCTTAAATTCATTGTCTTGTTTGGAGGAGCCAGCAGGGAAAAAAAACGGAATCATAAATTGAAATTGTATCTTGTTCTTTGTAGAAGTACATAACTCATACAACAAAACTTTATGACAAAGAATTCAGTCAGTAAAAAAGAATCATGCCCAAATTTCAAGATAAATGAATTTTTATGGCCAAGTGATAAACCATATAATATAGATTTAGCTTACAATGCTAACATCAATAGAGCCTAAACTACATTGCCAAGAGCAATAAAGTGAGAATAATGGGAAAAGATTGAATGGCCACATGGAAAAAAAATAGTTTTCAGTGATTTCTAACCCTTTTCAGTTTATTTCTTGAGAAGCCCATAATGAATTCATATTGATGTGGGTGGCTTGACAAATGACATCAAAATGCATGATCAATACATGCTAACTAGGTTAAGAATTTAGCTCAGAACATTCTTAATTGGAAACTAGTCCAGGCACATTGAAAACCTGAGGTGGACATGGAGTAAGGAGAAAGGAGAAGTCTAATTTCCTGGCTGTTTTAATGATGGATTTGATAGTTGGAAGTAGCCTGGTGAAGTCTGTCTATTATCCATGATTAAAGAAAATTAGGAATGATTGTGAGTCATACAGACCAACCCTTGCATCCTAGATCACAAACTTTGGATCTTAAGATGATAATTGACCTTTTTGAGTCTTGGCTCCCAGGTGTGTGAAGTTGGTTACAGGGGATTATTACCCAGTTTGACAGCTTTGGAGCTGAAAACAGATACCAGTCTATTAAAAGATTGCCCACAGATGGTAACTATTTTGATTATAGAGAGGTTTGTAAGAGATGAAATTAAAGATGATACATCTAGTGTGTAACAAATCTTAGCTCTTTTATTTAGAAGAGATATTTAAAAAATGATTTCTTTACATAGTCCCTCTAGGTTCAGTGGTGGAAAGGAACCATGCTGATACATCATTATAAGCACCACAATTACGTTAAATGATAAAAAGAATGTGAAAGCTACCATTTGGTTTTTGAGCACTTGGTTTGTACTAACCTTTATTCTAAAGCACTTTTCATGCTTTGATTTAGTTAATTCTGTTTATCTTATAAGGTGAACAGAACCCTCACATTGGTAGTTTCACATGAAGACTCCAAAATTGAGAGAAGGCATCTGAGCCATCAGGTTCACATAGGTAATGGGTAGCAATGGTTGGGATCAACCTGCTTTGAGAAAAGAGTCACTAGGCTCTTTGATCTGACCGACCATCACTCCGGGCATCAACAAACACTCGCGACTTTGAATGATGCTTTTTTGTGTTCTCATTTCTCTCTCCATGAAGTAGAATCAGGTAGGAACTGTCAGGGCGAGGTATCTGCATGGCAGGAGCATTACAAAGGAACAAAGGCACATCTCTGTTCTAACCTACCTAGAAATTTATATTTAGAACCAAGTGCAAAGACAGGTGCAGACTGACTTCCGGGCTCCTTCTGCTTTCACTACCTGCTTTACCCTGAACACAGCACAGTCTGCTCATACCTCTAGGGTCTGACTGCCTTGTATCTGGCCTCCCCATTGACACATGAAATCTATGTCTACAGGTCTATAAGACTCAAGGTTATTCTTTCTAAATGAAAATGCCTACAACGTGCCACTCTTTTGCTAGACCCACTGGACTAATAATAAAATCCACACTTCTCACCCTGGCTTCATGGATAGTGAGAGATGCAATGCCTGCTTCCCTCTATCTCCTCTCCACCTCCCCACAGTGCTCTCCATCCTTGTTGTCTTCCATTTTATGAGAGGGGTCAGTCTTGACTTTAGCAGGAGGTGAATACTCTTTCTGGAACGCTCATCTCTCAGACTTTTTCTAGTCTCTCTCTTTATAACTCTTTTGGTCTCTTGCTGAAGAAATACTCTTTTATGGAGGACTTTGCTGAGGACACCAAGTGATTTTTTCCCCCATCCTTTCAGAAGCTCAAGCTCAAGGTCTGTGTCTGTGTGTCTGTCTTTCCTGTGGTGCTAACCCCAGTATCCAGAACAGTGGCTGACACAGCTCGTGCTTTCTGCATATTTATTGATTACAATGAAGGTTGTCCAACGCAGCGCACATCCTTTCAGGGCTTAAAATAGCCCAGAGATAATGGGCTTTACTGAGGCTCTTCTGATGGATTTTAATTATGCTTCTACCTCACACTTAGCTAAACCCTTCCGATCTTCTGGCTTTAAGACTTGCTAGTTATGTTTCAAGAAATGTGGCGTTTCTGTAGGCAGCATTGCTCCAGGGGAATATTATGCACTTGGCAATCCAGCAGAAAATCCCCCTCAGGGAAGAGATCATTCCTTGGTGATGGATGGCCAGTTTTCTGCATTTGTTCCCATGGTTGGCCTGCCTTGTAATTTCTAGTGTGGCATAACATGGGACTGTAGGGTGTTGTGCTGTAGAGAGGAACTCTAATAATCAGAACCATTCTTTTCACACAGCGCTGAATCTTCTCTCTCAAGCCTCCTAGCTAAGATGCCAGGTATATAAATATTTGTAAGTAGTCAATATTACACCACTAGCCATGGAGGGAATCATTTCATATGCCAAATAGGAAAGTATTGGATTTCTTTGTGTCATCTAATTGACCAAGTTTATTCCAAAGTGCAAAATTGGTCCTGCTTGCTGAAATATTATCTCTTGGAGAGCAGGTGTGATGTCAACTTGTTCTTCCGGAGGGGAGAGGGGAGAAACCATGTGTCATGGTCAACAAAAGCCACTAATGAGCCAAGCAGGCTGGGGGATCAGGAGTGAGGGACTGGGACCAAGTGTGACTCAGTAACTGGACATAGGCCACTCACATGGTCATGAAGCTTGTGACAAGCACCAAACTCGCCATCTGTGACTTTGCAACTGCTTGCTCTCTAAGCAGTCTCTGCTCACTCTTGCATACATGCTCCTTGCACTGAGCACTGATTTCTAAATTGGTTTATCTCCTGGCCTAGGAAAGTGTTTTTCTGCTCTGAATGTTCTAAAGAAATAGAAAGTATCAGAGTAAAATCAGTGCCGAGGTGAATGTGGGTGTGGGTGTGGGTGTGGGTGTGGGTGTGGGTGTGGGTGTAGGTATGTGTCAGGGAGTCACCCAGTATTTTCATTTGAAGTTCCATTGTCCATCTGGATAGTTAGGGGTGGGGCAGGTGCCTGATTTGTGATTAGTATTTTTTTTTTTTTACCAGCCCCAGGAGAAAATCCTCAAGTCATACTCTGCCATGAGAACCCGGCTGTTCAGCTCTGTGTTAAAAACGTTACCTTCTCACCCCCTGCTCTGGAAGAGCTCTCTGTGCCATGTTGGTGGCTTCAGCCTCTATTCCAGTGATGTTTTAACACCCACTTCCCTGTGAGAGTGAGAGTCGCTGTATAATGGATTTTGTCAGGAGCAATTGCAGAGGATGCTACTCAGCCCCTCCCTCCACCTGTACAGAGTCATTAATCTTGACTGTGAATAATTCCTAACCACTTGACTGAATAGAAATGACCTCAAGCTTGAAAATACAGGTTTCTGTTACCCTCCCTGGCAACTTATTTTCTAGCCTGCTTTGCTCCAACCCCAGCTCCTACTCTCCTGTTTTTAGGTTGACATCTCTGTTAAACAGCAAGAGTATTTTGAAAGCCTATCGGACAACCGTGGACTCAGAAAAGGAGACCTTCATAAAGTATGTGTTCTATTTTGAGACCGAATGAATAGCATAACCTGAAGCGAGTGGCCTCTGTGTTAGGAAAGCAAAACACAATAAAACCTGGATATATTTTTCTTTTACAAAGGATATGTGAATAAAAGCTACCCTAAAGTAAAAGACTCAAATCAAATTAAAAGCATCTCTTGCTCTCTTTGAACAATATGCTTATGTCTTTGAAAAGTTGCAAAGGAAGAAAAGAAAAGAAATGGAACTTCTTTTCCTTTGATATGTTCCAGCAATAAGAGATAGCAGCAACACACACATACTAAAATCCAGGAATGACATTTCTCAAGTATAAAATAATAAACATAGAATAGTCCCTATGCATTGGAAAGGATTGAGAATTACAAAGGAAAGAGAATACACACAATTTCCTGTATTGTTTTGATCTCTTCTAAGATGATGTATAGTAGAACAAAATCAGAAAAAAAAATTAAACCCTATTCCTTACTAGGGAATAATGGTTCCAGTTTGAAAATAAAGTTTAAGATCCCACATATGAAGAATGTAGAAGTTTGAGTGATAAATCAGGCCCACTTTTTTTTTTGCCCTACACTAGTTTTATGCCACAGACTATCATATGAAAACCAGTAACTATGGAAATGTGGCAATGATAATTCATGGTAAGACATGACATATTTCTTTCCTCCTCTCCTGTCCCTACTCCCCTGACTAATTCAGCTTCTAAAAGGACATTAGGTCATTTCCCCCCCCAGTAATTGCTGCATGAAGATTGTTAATATATGAATTAACTGAATTTACAGGACTTTAAAAAGGAAGCAATGGACACTGCTCATTTCTGTTCATGTCTCAAATGATACCTATTTTTTAGTCTTAAACCAGATGGCCAATGAAGGCAGTGACCTCAATAATAGCCAACGTAATTACCTACTTTATTTTCACTGAAATTGAAACTTCATTGAAAATAATTTTGTCTCTCAGTTTATTTATGGTGAAAAGTGCTTTTTACCTTTTGAACTTCAAGACTACTGGGCTGAACACAATGGCTGGAAATCTCCTTTAATCACCTCTAACAGCTCCTGAGTAGGCTGAAGTTAAATTTAAAATGATATAGAGTTCTTCTGCTCCCCCTAGACTGGCAGTCCCTAATTTTAGAAGATTGCCACTGGAGAGATTTAACAGTGGCACCAATGTGTTCCATTAATCTGACTAATAGATTGAAAGTCGGGGGATTCTGAATCAGCTCTTTATTGTTCTATGTGTATCACTCAATGACACTCACATACAGTGAATAAGACTCCCAAACTGGAAGAAAAGAATATGTTGCAGTGGTATAGATTTGCACTTTGGGGTATTTGAAAAACTTTGGTCTTCTGTTAATGGGATAAAACATATCACATTGAGAATTTAGCCTTCTCAATAGATAAGGATTCTCTGATACAAAAGAAAGAAAAAATGTCTTGAGAGAAATTTCTTCATAGTACTTGTAACACACAAATGGCAGGAAATTAATATTCTGCTTTTTGACATATTATGGCATAGTAGGAGATTCAGAATTTTCTAATTCATTAGAAGGCAAATATATCCTTATGCAATAAACCCATAAATCTTCCAACATAAATAATTTATTCTGGAGGCTTATGTAAGATTCAAGCTGTAATAATTTGAAAAGAATGTTGGGATTTTCTTGTGAAAAAAATTTTAATAAAATAAATTATCATGAGGAAAAAATGAATAGCATTTTCTAGATCACTCAAAACAAGGAAACAAATTAAGATAAACCTATGTTCTTATCTGATTATTACATGAATACCCATGATATATATGTATCTTATAGTTGATCCTGGTATTTAAAAACTCACCATAGCCTGTATGTATTGAGCTCAATAGTGCATTAAATATATGAATGTTAGGCATGTACTCAGAGTTATATGTAGCAATTCAGTTAAAGGATCATTTACTCGTGTTTGCATTGATTTTATGGTACAATACCAAGTGTCTAATTCCACACACCTATCATCTATCATTCCAGAATGATCACATGGTACTCTTTTTAAACAGAGGACCTCTTAGAGCCAATGGCCCATTCAAACATTAATGCCATGCAAGCTGGGATCCAGTGTCATGTCTGATGTTAAGTAAGCAACAGTGTACATTACATAGCCAAACCAAGTCATGGGCAGATTGACATGAACCCTAATGGAGTCACTAACCCTGGAATGGAAAGATCTCTCTAGCTTCAACCACCATTGAGGATGACAGAGTAGATGAAGCACAGCACAGTATTCAAAGGTTGTCCTCAACTTTAGCCAGTATTCCCAGTAAACAAACTGACTTAGCACCCTGGCGTGTTCACTTTCCTTTCCAGATAACACAGATGTTTAACTCATTTGCCTGAGCAAGAGTAAGCCCACCTACTCAGAATCCCCAGAATTAGATGTGCATCTACAATAAGGCAGGCACTCCATGTGTCCAATTGCATTCTTCACTTCAAAATTTCATTCCAGGGACACACGGAGAAATCTATTTGATATTTAAGGAGTTTTAATTTTCTGAAACCAAGTGGTGTGCAGGCATGAAACCCTGTGGTTTATCCAATCATCGTTGGAGTGTGCCAGAAATTCCTGCGGATCACCCTGTTATCTTAGTCTTTTATCTTAAGCAGGGCTGTTCACTCAACTTAAAGTCACATACAGTTTCAGGATACCTCCTGCTATTCCTTTTCATAGCCCTGTCTCTCATTAGTCATCTACCTCACATGAACATGAAATGGCCTGTCTCCCATCAGAGTGAGTCATCATAGCTTCGTCTGAAGAAACCCTTCTATCCTTTCTCAAACTGGCAAATCTTTCTAGACCTGACAGAGGAGGACTAGTCCATATTTACAAAGCTCCTGTTTGCGGCCAGCCTATCAAACCATCGCTTCTCCTCACATACCCTTCTAGAGCAGATGACGAGCATGGGCTGCGGAGCTGAGACAGTGTGTCTGTGACCAGCAGCTAATGATTTGATGATGAAGAGAATTCTTGCCTTTCCTTGTCTCCAGGGTAACAGAGGGAGCCTGACCATGTAAGATGGACATGGCATTGTGAAAGCTGCTACCACAATAAAGGCTCTTCCACATATTGTTCCTGCCATGCTATTCAGGGCTGTCACCTCATTTCACAGAAATGGCTATAGTGCAACAGCAGTTAATTTCTATGTCACCACAGAGCTGCATCCTAGAGTCACTTTGAGGCTGCCCTGGCTGTCTGAGAATATTGGACCCTCACAGTGAATCAGGAATTTATTACTTCCCACAAGCCCTAACTCAGCTGTTGGCAAAGCCTGTTGTTTTAGAAGATATGTCCACCATCAAGCATTCAGTTTCATAGTCCCTAGTATCTCTATTGGGCATCACTGTGGATACTGACAATTTATTCCTTCTAAAAACCTCCATGGGAGTGTCTGATCCTCAGGAATCTTTCTCACTGAACCTCACCTCGCTTTTAAACTCCTCCACAAGGCTTTCCATAGTTGGCATAGCACAGTCCTCTGTCCACAGAACTTGAAAGATGGATGCAATTGGTGTGCAACAGAAAGGGAGAGAAACAATTTCCAAATGCTTATTCCTTGCTCTTGATGTCTCTTGACTTTGCACTACCTTTTGTTCCTAGCCAGGCCTTATTTTTTTCTTTCATATTAAAATGCTGAACACAATATCCTATTATAAGGACATAGTGAAAACTAAGTAAGATGACAGAAAAAAGTCTACCATAACAATGCCAGTAGATAGGGGTGTCTTTATTCCCTACATCTGAGTCTGTGATTAACTACATGTAACTACTTACATGCACTCTTTTCCTTTGGGGTGTTGGTTTCTGAAGGTTATTGTTGTAGAGTCTGCCAAATGGGCTACTGTTCTGTGTTAATTTATTTGAATTTTTGACAGATCTGAGTAACTGGTCAGAAAATCCCAGTGATGTTTTCATGTCTTGAGGTGACCTGGAATATCCTCAGAATGATGCCTCATTATTCGAACAGCTAGGCCTGTATGCAACCCATAGCCTGCTTCTCAGGGGCATACAGCATCACAGAATCTCTTCTCTGTACACACCTGAGCCATCTGAGCATAAGGTGTGTGCTCCAAGTGGACAAGTATGCATTGCCTTAGTTGTTGAATCAGAGAAGGAAAACAGTTCACTACACATAAGGCAGTACATAGACACTTATGATTATTGGCAGAAGAAAAAGTGCTGAGAAAGAAAGACACACAGACACACTTGTTCATACTTGTCAAGCCAGAAAGCTTTCTTTCTTAGTTGTGTGTTGTTCCTTTTGCTCATGGACAGTAATACTAATGACCTCTGAGCATTGTTTCTACTCCATTGAAAGCAAGGTAGACCTGGACTGTGTTCAGAACTCTGTTTTCTCTTCTTCCCCTCTCCGCTGCAAAGGACAGCTGTTTGACATGGATCTAATTTGTAACTGATGTATTGAGCGCTCTTGGTATATGAGGCAAAGAGTCAGATCTGTAGTTTGTCTGTGCAATGTTTCTATCATCTTCTAGTTTTACCAAATTAATCTCTTTATATTTTGGATTTCTTATCCATAAAATAAATATGTTAGGATCTCCTTTCAGGGTTATTTGGAGAATAATGAAATAAATGTGACATGTCTAAGCCCAACAAGGGTCCATGATACATTTGTTACTGGAATATTTTTTAGTGTAATTTAATTTATAGGATGTTTATAGCATGAAATACACACACACACCTACACACACACACACACACACACACACACACACACACACACACACACACACTTTCCTGCATGGCATTCAGCTTTGCTTCTTATTAGAGTCATGGAAGTTTGAAAGGAGAGACGTAGTCAGCAGGAAAATCTTAAGTACATTGAAGGGAGAAAAATAGGGCTTTTGCTGTACTGAAATCTCCCTGGGGGAGCTTTGGTCATGATCTCTGCTGATGTTTTCAAATACACTCTTCAGTGAATAATGATATTCTGTGGCTGGAAACTAGGACCCCGCTGAGGGACAGAAAAGCTCCCCAGTGAACTCCTGTCTTCTCATGAAAGCAAACATGCCTGCAGTGTCCTTTTTGACTGTCGGATTCTGGATGAAGTTTTAGACAGAAATCCATGCTCTAAAGGAATGTGGCTTCTTTCTTTTTTCTTCTTTGTACTGGTGTTAAATTTGGAGCTAAGACCAGGTGGCTTCTGTCTTCCCGATGGCAGGGAAACAACAGACTACTTTTACCTTGCATTATAAGAACAAACACAGTTGACGATGGTGTTTCACAAAATAAAATCTGAATCTAAAATGGGACACAGATGCGAGCTCTTTGTTTCTTTTTGTAGATGGTTAGTGCTAGCTGTCATTTAAGGATGCAGTTACACTTAGGGAAGTCAATCCAAGTGAGTGGAAGATCCATCCTCACTCTAGGGACTCAGAGGGAAGAAGTGACGATTCTAAGTGAAACTAGTGTTTCCGTACTTGGTAGAACTTCATTAAACTTCTTGGGAACAGAAGAGCAAATCCACTATGCTTGCTACCTCATGAGGGAAGGAAAGACAACGAAGTCCTTATTTCTATGACACTTCTGCATTAGGGAAACCATGCTGAGGAACTGCCCACAAGCAGTCACCTCCTCCAGTCTCACAATGGACACTCACGGTTAGCTGTATTGAAAAATCCAGTTTAAATGCCAACACTTATTGGTATCTGCACTTACAGGTTTAAAAATGATAATGGAGAATTTTGAATCCTTCTAAACTCTCCATTAAGTTTATCTCCTGACATCTGCTTATAGTAGAATGATATTACTAATAATGTTTACTTATGGAGCTGATTACATACCAGAAATTGTGCTTAGAAGTGTATAGGCATTTAATATAAATTGGATAACAGCCTTATGAGGTATAATTTCAATTTTGAGAAGTAAATTTTCAGGATTGATGTCATAATTTTTCTCTACTTTATACATTGAATGAGGGGAATGGGCAGGATTCCAAACACTATGTGCAAAAGCTGAACATTTAGAATAGACCAAGAATAATGCCTAATTTCCTTGTATATTTAGGGCAATAATGATGTTTCATGGTCCAGGGGCAGGGAATTCATACTTCATTCTATGGTTTTGTGAGTGTTACTCCAATCTCCGCAGGTTGAAAAATCTCTTTTAAGGAGATCTGTGTTAAACTGACTTTCACTCTTATATAGTATTTATGGTAGTGCAAGGTACAAAGGGTCAGCAAACATTTGTCTATTGATTGGCATATATCTCCCACATTGCTCTCACAGAGTAGTGTTCTTAACATTGTTTTTCTCTCCTTTGATGATTTTTTTACTTAACATGTATTTTCAGTGATTCATACATTTATTGTGTGCTAGTCCACATGAGAATGCCTCCCATAGGCTCGTATGTTTAAATACTTGCTCCCCAATTAGTAGCAGTATTTGAGAAGGATCAGGAGATGTGGTCTTGTTGGAAGAGATCTGCCACTGAAGGTGGGCTTTAAAGATTTGAAAGACTTGATTGTAGGAGGAGCTGTGGGGCCACCTCTATGTAAATGCCAGGTAGGGGTCAAGCAACAGCAAAAGAATCTCCTGCAGGAGGACTTAATTGAGGACTTCCTGGGGGTGGAGGGAGAACCAAGGATTGCTGGTGCAGACAATGACAGCCAATCAGGAACTGCTGTTTAGAAGAGATGCTCTCTTGGGACCAATGGGGCAGCGTGGGTGGAGAGTATTAAAGGAGCTTGCAACAGTGTTCAGAGGAGTTTGCTGTGCTTGATGGTCATGAACTCTAACCCTCTGAAGCTGTGATGCTAAAATTAATTGCTGGTGTTTATAAGTTGCCTTGGCCATGGTGTTTTAGCACAGTAAATGGAAAAAAAATACCTAATACAATGTCAAAGCGGTAAATGATATGACTGTAGTGAAGAATCCAGGAAGGGAAAATGTTATGTCAGCACAGGTGGCTGATCCCTGACAGTGTGACCTGTGCAAGCTGCTGCAGGTGACAGCAACACAGCTTCGCTGTCACTCTCCTTCCTCTTTAGAATTTAGGCTTCCACGTCTCTTTCACAGTCTGTGGTGAGAGTGTCATTGTTAAGGCCACAGTAGTTATAAACTTAGACTCCATCACTAATGCTTTTTGATTCACTATGAAAATTCAACTTTGCTTCAAGGACAGCACGACATGTGGTTAAGTTGTTACACATGCTATTTTTAAAGATCTATAAGAATAAACAACCTTATTCTCTTCAAAGTAAAAAGTCTCAATTTGAGGCTCTTTCTAGTCTAAGAGGAGAAACCTTAACTCTGCTGAAAAAATAGCACAGAGCATGAACTTGCTAAGAATAGCCAAATAACCCTGCAGAAAGTCTCCTGAGGAGTTCTGAAAAAAAAAAAAAGCCAAGAGACTGAATGCATTTTTGACATACAAATCCTGAAGGGTGTCAATAGTCACCAAGCTGAAAATAGCATGTATTCAATAGGTTTGACGGTGGCTCAAAGGATTGCAACTGTCCCACAATCACTACTGAGAAATTGGTTTATGTCCCACAGGAGAGCTGAACCTAGTTTTGGTATATATAGGGATACCTTATAATTCAAGACATGTCTGGCAGGCAGTCATCTTAGCATTCGAGTGTAATTTCTAGGATCCAGGATTGGATCCTAGAAATTGCTAAAATTGATAAAGAATTGTCACTAAGGTTAGGGTATATTTCAGTGGATAAGAATTTATAATAAATGGTTTTATTTGCTTATTTGATACTGAAAAGGCTGAAGGACACTTGTTTTTAGAACAAACTATAGATAAAATGCTGCATTTATAGATGACAGTGATGGCTTAAAATAACCACAAAAGGCATAATAGCCATTAAATCTCACACTTGGTTTTTTTAGACTTTCATTTTTTCAGAAATAAACTAGACTAACATATATTACACTTTGTTTTCATTTCTTTGGATCTTGATTGTTTCTTTAAGTGTGTTGATCCAAACCATTGTGAGTGAATCGGCAAAGGTAGATGTCATGTCAAATGATTAGATTGTCTCACTAAATCCTTTTACTGTGTGTCAGAAACCAAGCTAAGCATTTGAATAGATTGTGGTTGTCAACTGTCACAGATGTCTACTGATTCCACTTTTCATCTTCATTTTAATGAGTAAATTGAGGGTAAATGAGGCCTCAATTTCTTCAACACAAAGTATTCATGGATGTAATGATAATAAATTACAATGTTCCTTGATTCGGTAAGAAGTTAGGCTTAGTAACTAAAGTTGCTAATATCATGTTTAAAATCCTGCCCTTATCAATATAAAGACCTTACTTTTTCATTATCAAAAAACATGTGTGAATGCATTTTAATAACTCCATTTATTTATAAAACAACTTGAGAATAAACAAATTTGTGAAGAATGAAGGATAGCCATTAGTAGTCATAGAGAAGTTACACATTATTGTTTTTCCTCATAGGCAGTTGTTTTCTCCATTTTCTAGAAATGTTTTATCAAGGAAAAGTAAGAAACCAAGATGATAACTTTTAAATGGTAATTGGGATCCTGACAACATATATATTTAGAATAATAGTAACTACACATGTTAAGATGAAGGAATTTTGATAACTTATGCTTTCAGTCCCCTTCAGAAAAAACAATTATAAAGCAGTTATATAATTTTGGCAATTATGATGATATCACCAAACAATAATTCTCTGGATTTAAACAAAAACACTTCCAGTTTTGAAATTTTTTTAGTACCACAGAAGAAATATGTAACATTAATTTTTGAGAAAGAAGAGGCTATTTAAGCTAGATACTTTAAAATATAAACATATTCTGCACATTAGTCTGCTTGGCTAACCAGTGATGTGTATCCCCTTCCAGTGATGTCTGATAAAGCCATCTTCTATTATTATTCTAGAAAGTATCTAGAGCTGACCATGATCTGTGAGATGGCCCTGGCATCTATTGTGCTCTTGCATTTTGCTTTGGGTTCTGTCTGTCAGGTGTTGACTCATGGCTGGAATAAGTCTTTTAGAGAAGCTATTATATATATATATATATATATATATATATATATATATATATATATATATATATATATATTCTCCCATTCTGACCATGTATTTAATCAACTGGGGATATATATATATTTTTTTTCTCCCATTCTGACCATGTATTATAATCAACTGTGGCTAGGGGGTGGGCAGGCTAGTAAAATTCAGATGCCTCGAGCTTATCCCAGCAAATCATACTTTAGTATGCTGGAGAGGGGCCAGTAGTAACTATTTCATTCCAGTCTTGATTAACCTTTGTCTAGCTACTGATATGTTCAGTGTCTTGTCACTTTCTAGTTAGGGAAAACATAAATTTTGCTGTCATTCTTTTCCCCTTTGTTCTCATAAAGCCAATGACATAAAGGTTAAAGCCACTGAGAAAGGAAGATTTTCAACAAGTACAGTCCTGTTCATTGCTTTTCAAATGAGCAATTAATAATTCATAACAATTAACTGAGTTATGTGTTTCTCTTTCAATATGTTTCTAAACATGAATAGATTAAATGATAATTGTCATCAAATTTTATGTTCTATTTCATGTTCCCAATAAAAGTTTGTCTTTGGTATTTCACTTTGTATTTCTTTTTGATATATTCATAACCAAATGCAATATACTATATTAAAATATTTATTATTAGCCTATCAAATATTAAACACTCTTAAATTATGTGGATGAAAGAAAACAAATAGGCCACTTGTTTAAGTTTTCATGATTTTCCTTATTTTAATATGGTGTGGATTTGTAAAACACATGCTGATAAAAGCTGATGAGTTGAGGAGCAGATGAGACCTTGATCTTTGGATCAAGCATCTTTCCAAGCCTGTATATCCTCTCCAAGTTCTAACTGCCATTATTCTGTGAGCACTAGTGATTAAAAATACACACACACCACCACCACCACCACCACCACCACCACCACCAGTAGCAACAACAACAGCAATGACAGCTAAAAACATATTAGGCTTAAGAATAGTAACCCATACTTGAGGTTAAAATACCCACATTTCTTCTACTTCTCAATCTTTAATATCTGAAGGGATGCATCAATATGGCTTCATAGGATGCTTTTATCAAGTGAAACCTAATTTCCTCCATCCTAAGAATTGAGACACTCCATCAAAATGAAGAAGGGACAGAGAAAAGTGAAGGAGGAGCTTGTAAGTGGAAGGGGAAAGAGAGGTTTGGAATGAAGGGGGTGTTGGGAGGGAAAAGAGATATTTAAGAAAAGACCATATAGAAACAACATTTATAAACGTCCATATATGCTTAAATTGCATTACCCTACAAGGAGTTTAATGCTCCTTCCAGAAGCTATAGATTGCCAAATAAAAATCCCAGTGTCAGGTGTGTGATACCTCACATTGTCTTGTTTGGTGAGGTTATCAGAGACCTGCAAAGCAGACATTGCTATTAGTCCTGATAAGAACTTGATAAGAAGTCCCTATTGCTGAAGACCTCACACACTTTGATCACAGGATTGGGAGAAATAAATTTGGTACTGTCTTGGAGCGCTCTACCCTAATTCCTAACTTTAATAATACTGTAAGATATGTAGTATTCTGGGGGAGAAAAACCATAGACAGTTATACCTAGATGTGGGTGGGGCCAGTGAACTTTGTAAAGCTTTTGTTAATCAGCTTTACAAGACATGATGGTAATAGCTTGAAGGTGATTTTAACCAACTGCATTTTGATTGGACTTAAGACCCACAACCTAAGAAGAAACTCATATCTGTATACTACATCTAAGAATCAGTGGGTAGGAACCTTCCAGGTTCAGAGTTGAGCCTATTACTACATTTTGCTAAATAAATGTAGTATTGAGCTTCCTTCTAAATTCACATCTCCAAAAGCATCTATTTGTGCAACTATTGGTCCTTATCAGAAAAACATTTGTGTAGTGGACAGTGAGTAATAAAGACACCCACTCAATCCTGTCCATGTGTAGAGAACACGTATATATGGAGTGCTCAGGAACAAATGAGACATATGTATGATACCTTAACCCCCTAGTAAGAGAACCTAGTGGACGAGAGATAGAAAGATTATATAAACAGGAGAGGAGAGTTCTAATGATGACAGGACCAATGTAATCCTGAACTCACAGCAGCTGTGGTTGTACACTGAGAGCTAACGTTTCAGCATGAAATAAAAATGGAGGTGCGTGAGATCCAAATCTCAGATGAGGAGCAGTTGACAGTTGATGATGAATAGTAAAGAGAGAGTCAGTATTCTTTTGGGGTGTGGTCTCTGGTAAGTTGACTATGCTCCAGTGGATGCCCCCCGAAACCATGTATATACAGAAAACACTAATTGGACAATGATCTTTAAAAAATAAAATATGGAGTTGGGAAGGGTACATTGGGGTTCTGAGAGGAGTTGAAAGAGGTAAATATGACTAAACTGTCTCTGTATGCATATATATGTATGAATATATGTATGTAAATAAAGTTTTCAAAATGAATTCACAGTATATTAAAAAACTTTTAAAGCTTAATATAATTAAATAGAACTCTTATTTCATTTACAAACACATTTGAGGATCCATTAGACATCTCTAATTTTTATTTTAGTTAGAAAGTGCACTTCTGTAAGTGCAGTATTTCAAGAAACACTTTCCATGTTGTCCTGAAAAACATTGAGTCAGCAGGAGCATGATACATGGAGTGACTGTATGAGCTTCAGTCTCTAGGCTCCTGTGGAACAGACCCCACAAAACTCTGTGGTGTCGTATTTAAATTCACGTGAGCAACATAATTGTCCATGTTATTGATTTCTTAATAATGAATGCTAGCATAGGAAGAAAGTTCATAAAGGTGATGGCACTATTTTTTTAAAGGTTTAACTGTAATTCTTTTAAAAAGTTACAGCAGCACTTTGCCGTTTCATGGTGTTTCCTGACTTAGTACTTTTAGAAAATGTAAGTGCACTGGACTAGTTTAACACTACAAAGTTAAGGACTAGAAAAGACAGGACAAACTATGTCATCAAAATATATCTTAGGGATTATTTCTAATCTACAGTGAAAACACGAGTGACCTTTTGACAACTTGAATGATACCTATGGTTATAATCCATTGTGTATTTATATAAGCTGCTATTCCTTTCAACAAAAGGATTTCTTTTAGGTTTTTAATTAATAAATTGTTTGGTACTTACTCAGTTTACATCCCACTACTGCCCTCCTCCCAGGCACTCCCTCCCACAATCCTTCTCTAATCCCCCACCCCTTCTCCTTCTCCATACCAGGGAATGACCCCTGGGTATCCCCCCTGCACCCCCCCCCCCGGGCAATTCAAGTCTCTGCTAGGCTGGGTGCTTCTCCTACCGTTCAGGCAACAGCTTTTGGGCTAGCCCCTGTTCCAGTTGTTCAGGCCCCACATAAAGATCTCTTAAAAGCAGAAAACTTGGAAAACATGGGCCAAAAGCATCTGTGCATTTGAATATGGATGGGTCATGGAGTCATTCCTGTGGGCAATTCAAAAGGTCTTGAGTTTAATAGGCTCAGTCACACTCAAAAAGAAATCTGAGCAGAAAGAGTATGAGTTCACAACACCGACATGCACTATATTAAGGATAATTACTAGCAATATTAAAGGTGATGGTAAAAAATTTCCTACATGTTATAAATGTATTTTTCCTGTGTCATTGGCATCAGAGCACCGGATTATTAGTGTAGTTCTATCTTAGTGGTGCTTCCTGCTGACATTCAAGGTGATGGGCTCTCCCTGTGATACACAGAAGAATAATTCTTCCCTCTGACATGAACAGTCCTGATTATATTATGGCCACCCTGACTTCTCTTTCATTAGTTGCTGATTGTACTAAATTGATGCTAAATTGGCTTGGCTGGCTCTTAAGGCCTTTAAACAGTTGGTATCGACCATGTCTGTGATCTCGTCCTGGAAATTAAATGGTCAAAGCTTTCATGTTTCTGGGAATCTTAACCATTTTTTTTTCCCTTAAGGTCAATTAGGACCTTGTAAATATGAACTTGTTAGATCAACTCCCTGCCTTACGCATGTCAAGGTTTTAATGAAAATGCCTTTTTCTTAGGGTCTCTCCTGACTCCTGCTACATGTTCTCTCCGTTTATGTGCTACCCCTCCTGTTTCTTTGTTTGTCGTTGCGTTGTGTTTATAATAAATCAAGGTGCGGCTACAAGGCAAAGCCCAGGCCGCCTTCTTCTCACTTGGATGACGAACAAAGAATTGTTTTTATACTTTTTAAAGTAAATCAAGCAGAATGAAAAGGAATAGCATTTTTGATTTGTGTAATTTGTGTAAGAGTCAAATTTCAGCTCAATGAATAAAGTTTCCTTGGGAGATCATCACGGTCCGCATGTGAATGTTGTTGAGATGTATACTGACAGCAACGATGGTAGTTGGGACCCAGATGTATGACCCACAGAGCTTAGCTTAGGAATTTAGCTCTTTAGAGGAGAAGTTTGCTGATTCCCAGAACTCATCAGATTCTCTCTCAATCTGTGAAGCAAAAATGGCAAAAATCTTATCAAAAGACAAAATAAATGTGACCAGCAACAGTCACTAGTAGCTGCTGTGCGACTTTAAAGTGTTTCAATTTTACAATGACCCCTTTACTCCTCAGCTGTGTCATCTACAAAATGAGGAAAACGCTTTCCCTCTCCGTAGAAGGAGATCATGTGTGAGTGTTCCTTACTCACAGAAATGGCTTCATACAATTTTATTATCTTAAAATGATCACTATTCTTGGCAGAAATTGATGTGTGCATACAGCTCAGACCCTTAGTGAGATTTCATGATCGTACAATTTCGGGTACAGACAGTTCTCTGATCATTCAAGTCACTGAGCCATGGGTGGTACTGAGAAGGGTGAGGTGCGTGACGTCATGCTCGGTAGAGACATAGCAGTAGTTACACCCAGAAGCAACCATCTTGACTCCATTGTTTGGTGTGCAAGCAGTATGGCCTCAGTTGAAATCCCTAGGATCCTCTTAAACCAAGATGTAGTAGCACAGACCAATAATCGCAGTCCTCCTAACCAATTCTTCTGTAGTATGAGTGAGTGGTAGACACAGGAGAAACCCAAGACACTCTCCAGCCAGTTAGCCTGGTATCTGTCTGCTATCACGAACAAGGAGGTAGCTGTCTCAAACAAGGATGAAGGCAACAACGACTGAAGTTAAAGCTATCTCAACTTTGGATCTCTAAACACATAAAACTCATGTACCAGTGTGCTGTCTCTCCCTCTGTCTCTTTCTCTCCCTCTGTCCCTCCCTGACTTGCTTTTCCTCCTCCCTTCACCATCACACACACACACACACACACACACACACACACACACACACACACAGACAGACACACAGAGAGAGAGAGAGAGAGAGAGAGAGAGAGAGAGAGAGAGAGAGCGCTTTACAAAAATCCCTGACTTCAAATGTAAACTTCAATTTCATGAATTGTATTGACTCTTACAGTCTGCATAGCAAGAACCCCCCAGCTACAGTTTGCAACAACATTCCAGTTGTACACTTATGAATGAATACTAAGGAATGACTCTCCAGTGACAATTTTCTCCTGCAGGTTTCAAGTTGGGTGGCCGTGTTGTTGTTGTTGGGCCATTTTCACACTTCTTATCTCTCATCTTTGTACCACAGCTTTATAAGACTTTGATACTTTCTGTCTCTCGCATTCACACACAGATTCAAACATGCGTTTACCAGTGTGTAAAGAAAGGCCCAAGGCGATACCATATATTTATTCTGTCCAAAGTAAAGGCAGAACTCCAGTCTTCATTTCTACTTGCCCTTCTGATCAACTATCATCACATAGGACTTGGCTGTTGAATTTCTTCTCATGCAACTGAGCCTGCACTTGACAAGGGACATTGGCAGTGACAGCTCATAGACCTTTATTGCTAAACTTGGATAGTTTGGTAGCATGGAATGATTAAGTTGAGTATACTTGGTATTCTCAATGTTCTGTCTAACAAAGATAAAAAATATATATATAAAAACAAAACATGAATTTCCAAGTCAGTATTTTAAGGTCTATTTTGCAGATGAGAACTGGGGGCTCCTTTTGATCTGAGAACAAGGTACCAGAGGCACTGGCTAGTAGGTGAGTTTTATGATGTTGAAAATGCCTGAAATTGCTCTCTTGATTGTGCAGTATATGTATTTGTCACAAGCGAGCCTTCGGAAATTCAGGAATTGCAGGTTTTGAATCCATTTAGTATAAAATCCTATACTGAGTACAATCTGATCCACTCAGTCTCACCAAGCTAGCTGTGTCAGTATTTGCCTCTCATGGCTTCCCTGAATGAAGCCATTAGCATGTGGAGAGTTCCAGCACTTCCCACAGCCAGCATAATCCCTGAAACCCCAGCCTCATCACTCAGGGGTGTCCCCAGGTCTCTGATATGGTAGAGGTAGGTGGGCCTTGTCCGACAACTCCAAATCAAAGGTAAATATCAGGGAAAACAAGAAGTGTAGATGGAGAGCCACAGCTCTTAGCGTGACTGCTGAATCAGGAGGAATTTCACAACTGGGGACAGCTCTGAGCTTTCTCTTCTAGCTGGGAAAATGAACCTTGTTCCCCTGGAGGAAGACTGAGCATATTTGTAATGCTTAAACATTGCCACTTTCTATCTTCTGTTTTCCTAATATTTTCCCTTTTCGATTACCTCCGAGAGGCTCAGAATGTCTGTTTAAAGAGCACTGTTTCCCCACCTAGAGAATCTGGATAGCAGGAGTAGCAAGAGCCCTCCTTGAACAGTATTGACCGTTCATCATTCTTCTGTGTGTGGTACTCAGCAAGGGAAATGATGCTAACACTCAAGTTAGTGGGAAGGAAATTAAAAGCTTGGATCCAATGAGTCATTCACTTTATTGACAAAATGAAACTTTTGGTGATAGAGATAAAAGAGTTAAATAAGTAGAATCTGCTGTCTAGGACTGTAAATGCTCTTGGGCATGACAGACATATCCACATTTAGGTGACAAGCTTCCTGTCAACGGATTCAACATGTAAGGTCATCTGGTGAAATGTGAACTGGACATTTTAATGTAACACGGCAAATGGGAAGAGGCAGCAACTAGAGGCAATTGAAAAATTACAAGTTAGGTTCAAAGTATTTGTCTGGGGAGGTGTAATCTTCATCTCACTGGAGCAATTGGAAACATCATCCTAATAGCTCCACGATCACAAGTTGTCAGGCCTGCAGAAATTAATCTTCATAGAATAAAAAAAGAATGAAAGAAAAGGAAGAAATAAAAACTCCCGAGTTACGGTAGCAGAAGAATTGGGATCAGAAGCTATCCATAGAATAAAGGGAGATTTATTAATCCCTGGCTGCTGACTCTCAAAAAATTAAAAACACTGGTAGTCTGAAAGATGATGATTCTGTTTTGATTTTGATTTTTTGTTTGTTTGTTCTCAAAAATAATGAAAGACCATGAATTTGGGTGGATATGGAGATGTGGACAACCTAGAAGGAGTTGTGAGAGGGGAAGAAATATCATCAAAATATACTATATGAAAAACTAATAGATGCAAACATGAGTAGCTTGAAAGAAAAGCCTGGGATACATATGTAAAGAATAATTAAAGAGGAACACAGTAGCGTGGCCCCGCATGTCTCCTAAGGATAACTGCGCTGACATTCTGGGCATACTTGCCCATGGGCTTGGTCTAATGTCAAAGTTGGAAAACTTGGGGCATCTTCACTAGAATCTTCTTTATTGACACAAGACCATCCAGAATCACCACTAGAAAGGGTACATTCATCATCCGTTTGAACTTTCTCACAGACTGGGGAACCTGTCATTTCTCAGTGTACCTCAGACAGTTAGACATAACTATGGTTGGAAATTGGTAAGTTGAAAGCAACTTCTTTCATTTTACTTATATTCCATGTTCTGCCTCCATTAACAAACAGGTCTACTTGATCCAACACAGACCTTGATGTGCTGTGTTTGGTTTGAATGTCCCACACTGGCTCGTGTGTTTGAAAACTAACAGCTGGTGGCACTGTTTGGCAAGGTTATGGAACCATTAGGAGGTAGAGCCTAACTGGAGATATGTCACTCATTGGTGTGGCCTTTGAGGTTTTTGTAGCTTGCTCACATTTCCTGTTGCCTCTCTGACTGTTGGATGCAGATGCAATGTGACTGGCTGGTTTCCTGTCCCTGCTGTATGTCTTCCCCCAAGATGATAAAATATTTTCCCCTGAACTATAAACCAGAATAAACCCCTTCCTTCCTTAAATTGCTTCCTGTCAGGCACTTTGTCATAGCAATGAGAAAAGTAATAAACACTGGCTGACATCTGTAATCGGACAAATTATATGTTTGCCAATATGCTTCAACTCTTCACATGAAAAACACCTCTCCCGAGGGAACAGCTGTCCTGCGTCCCTGCCTTGCTCTGATGGAAGTGCTATAATGAATAGATTTATGCAGTGTGCTTTATTGGGATCATGACCTTTGGCCTTTACTCAACTAAAACTGGGTTAAGTCTTTTGTCAGTATATACCATGTCTTGGGGTTAAGATGTGGTTTTATCTGGGACCTCTGCATCTTTTCCACTTAAATGACTGTTCCCACAGTTCCCTACCATCTGAGTTTTTACAATTTAATTTTTTTTTAGCCTAAATGTGCAGCAGAGTGTCAACACATAGCAGGTGAGTGAATGGAATTCTTAATTATTAAGAATTTTAAACCGTCATCAATTTTATCAAAAATATCATGAAGCTTTTTCAATATCCTGGACACCAATGCATGGGTTTTTAGAAGCCTTTACTCTTTTGCGTGACAGTGGTAGTTTAGTCGTCTTATCCCCTAACTGTGTGTTACTCTGAGTGCTGGCTTGGTGACCTCACTGAACTTCTACCCCATGGTAGTCTGGCTTATAGGTCCGAAGTTCTTCAGGTGCACTGGATCCAACATGACTACAGGTAGTCCGGATAATCCTTACTTCCTCATAATTCATTTTGGATGCTAAATGACATACTCCACAGTGTTTTGACAGTTGACAATTGTCAGAGTGAAAGGGGTAGAGAACCAAGCAAAAAACAAAAATGAGGCAGTACCTGAATTTCTGGAACACTTCTGCCTATTCTCTGAAAAGATTTGCATAAACCTTCCTTTTATTGGTCTGTTTCTCTCTCATTACTTTACTCTGTTTGGAACACCTCATAGACCCACAATGGGTCAAGAGGTTGGTGTACATGTTTGTCTTTCACATTTTCTATTCTTGGCCATGAAAAGGAATCCTTCCTGGTGTTTACTGGTCAACTGGGGTTCATCTTGACACTGGCTCTACAGGTCTGAATGAGAGGCTCAGCTTAAAGGCAAACCAAACAAACAAAATGAATGAATGAACAAATGAATGAATGAATGAATGAATGAATGAACCAACCAACCAACCAACCAACCAACCAACCAACCAACCAACCAACCAACCACTCAAACTAACTAACCAACCAAAAACAAAGAACTGGGATATCATAATGTTTATAATCCTAGTACTTGGACAATGAAGCAGAAAGATTATTCTAAGTTTGAAGCCAGTTGTGGCTACAGGCTGAGAGAGTTCTAGGGGATACAGCATCTCAAAGTAAAACAAACAAAAACAAACAAACAAACAAACAAACCCCAAACAGTAGCAACAACAATAACAAAACCACATAAATTCCTTTCCTTTTTTGATGAAAACTTCTCATCAATATGTGTGAACAATTTTAGCAGAGCACATTGTTCGTTTGATCAGATAGCTTGACAATTTAATTCACTTGTATTGGAGGGTAAAGAGAATTTAAAAATTTTCAATTTATACAAGGCAGTCCACCCTTTCAAATGATCTTGATTTGATAAGACACTCTTACTCTCACAATGACTTCCATACAGTCTTTCATTTTGATTAAAAATATTTCAATGTCTGATCTTTCTAATTTAAAATTCAAGTTTTGCCCTGTACCTTGCCTTTCAGCCCAAGTAAGTATATTTTTGAACTAAGTATATTTTTGAACTAAGTATATTTTTGAAGTAAATATATTTTTGAAGTAGGTCTTATTCTTGTGCATCCATCTTTCAAGCAAAAGCTGTATTCCATCTGAAAGATACCGTTTTCTTTTGCTTTGAAAGCTAATGGTCTTGATGATTATTGTTTCAGGACCTATAAAATGGGTCTTCCCCCAAATGCTCAAACCCTCCCAGAACCTATTTTGTATGCAGCATGTGATTTCACATACCATAAGCAAGGAAAAAAAAGAGTATTGGTAGCTTAAGGTAATAATGTGGGGTTTTAATGTATCTTATGCATGTCCTTCTAGGACATGGCATATCTCTCACTAGAGCTACTCATTCTAATGTGGAGATTTACATTATATTTAGCAGAAAATATTTCAAATGTATCCAGTCTTTTTGGTGCTGGTACTGATTTAACCCTTCACATATTACAAGAAGCATGCATTTCTGCTTGCTCTTTTCAGCTTTAGTTTTTTGAGACTTGGCTGTGACCTCTGATTTCAAAATGTTATTAGTTGAAATTGTTTCTTTACTTTCAAACTCCCTTTGTTTCTTTTTTGGACAACCTTTACACTAAACTAATCTTTATCCTCAAAACCTCTTTTTTCTCCTTCTTTCCTTTCTTCTCCTTTTCTTGTTTTTTGTTTTGTTTTTGTTTTTTCTTTTAAAAATGAGCTTATATAGTCAAGATTACTCTTGAGCACTCTATGAACACTGGATGATATCAAACTCTTTATCCTCCTGCATCTATTTCTCAAGTTCTGGGATCACAGTTGTATGCCACTATACTTGGCTGAAATATACATAATATATACGTCTATAAATATACATATATAATATATGTATATAAATACACACACACATACACAAGCACAGTTTTACACACACACACACACACACACACACACACATACACACACACACACACACACACACACACACACACACATCTATTTACTTTCAGTTCATCACTACCAATTTCATGGCCAACTTTTCTCTACTACTCTTTTCTTCTTAGTATTGATTTCTTGCCATGTTAATTTCTCTGCCACTACAATTGCATCTAATACTGAGCTAGGCAAAGGGCTTTCAGATTGAGGTAAAATAAAATAAAACACCAAAAATCTTGTGAGCTCAAAGGCAAATTAATATGCTAAGTGCATATGTTAAACCTAGTTTTGAACTACTCCAATATTTCGGTTAATAAAGTACAAGAATAATGCTTCTAAAAATGAAATCTCATTCTTATACACCTTTATTGGGTCCTGTACCTCTCTTATATGGTACATTTGGTTCTTTCCCATGGTGACATGAAACTTCTTGACTAGAATTCAAGACATCACACAATCTACTTTCTATTTTTCCTTCCTTTCTTTAAAAATATTTTCTGTACTACATAGACACAGTCATGTGCACACACATGGCAGGGTATGGGGTGGGGTGAGAGAGAGGGGGTAAGGAGAGAGGAAAGAAAGAGAAACTACTGGAACACACATACACATAAAACACACACGCACACACTTCCCAAGTCACAGGAGAGTGTTTAATATTTCTGAGACAATATATTGACTCAGGCACCTCTGCTCACGAGCCACCTTGGACAGTTCCTACCAATCCCTAGGACATTTACTCAGGTGTCTCTTCCTGCTCAAGCCTCATTCTCAGTTGGACCTCACTACACATCTTCCTTTGTTCTGATTTTATTCTGTCATAATTGTTACTCTACCCCATGACCTTATGTCACAGCAGCTATCTGTTTACATCCTTGAAGCTTCTCTCATTAACCCAGTGCCTGCACTTTAGGAGGCACTCAATACCGACTCCATCATTTTCAAAGACAATGATGCATGGAAAAGCATTAGGGTTTGACAGGTGCTAACGCACAGAGTGTTTTTCGGTTTTGCTTTTGTTTTTTGTTATTTTAATTGTGGATCAGAGGCTCAAATGTACCTTCTGTTTCCAAAAGAAAATCTTAGGTGACAAGATTTCTTCTGATCTTCCCATTGTTAGTGTTAGTGTAGTGTAGTTGAGTGAGGGGCCATATTGTCATATGAAAAAATTAATTTGTAATTTGTATCTTCACAATCATTTACTCTTGTTATATTCCAGGGATTTCCCCCCCACCTTTTTTTTTTGTTCATCTAGTTTATATTTGCTAAAAGACATAGGAACACAGACTTCTAATTCCTGCATTCAGGAAGCTGAGGCAGGAACATCATGGGTTCAAGACCAGCCTGAACTAGAGAGTGAGGCTTTGTTTCAAACAAACAAACAAACAAACAAACAAACAAACAAACGCAGAAGTATTCCTATAAAACTTGCTCTTGGAGACACTTATCTCAACTATAGTCTTTCTATTCTTTGTATGATGAATCTTGATATGCACAAAATTAACCTGTAAGCCCCACCTGCTCATGAACTACGTAACTTCTTGGAATGTTAGAAATTGTAGTTCTGGGAGATTACAAAGCCTCATGGGAAAATACACTGGCCTATTGATTTGGCCTCATGAGCCCCTGCAACAAGTGGCTGGGACATTCTGAGGGAATGGTCCTGACCAAAGTTCATCTCTTAGTCTATATTTAATATTTAATACATGTTTGCTTTTTGTTTGCTTGTTTTGTTTTCCTGGTGAATCACAGGATTAACAGGCACTTGTTTCTACTTTGGCACCCTTCTCTCCTTACTGCTTTTGCCTGATGGCCAGTTTGGGGACTCATGACCATCTGTTTTAGGACTGTTGAGTGCTTTCTGAATCATATCTCTTCATGTGGCTTTAGGAATCTACTCTTAAGAATAAGTGCTTTCTGGAAAATTACAGCAGACAGGCCTTTTAATTCTTAGCCTTATCTTGAGCTACTCTTCCTGTGAGTTGCTTTTCTTTGGGCTGTCCGAGTGCCTTTCACTGTTCCTCCCAGTGCCTAGTTCTTGGTACCTCTAATATTGACCTATCCAATGCCAAACATCTCTGCTTATTGCCACAGTCCATCTTCTCATAGCATGCCATTTTGAGCTACATGTAAATGTAACTGCCAGATACCTAGAAAGTACATGAGTGGCAGATAGAAAATTAGATCAGTTCTTTTTTTGTACATGTTTCTAGTGAAATGTAATTATATTAGGCGTTGTCATAGTATTTATCTTCTTTAATTTTATGTACAAAATAAAATGATTGTATTATGGAGATAACATGATTTCTTGTAGAAACTGACTCTACATTTCCTGCATGCTACTATTGGATTCAAATAAGAAATAAGCACACAGAATTATAGCTGTGCTGTCCAATAGGGCAGACATGAAGCTGTTAGGGCTTTAGTTTGAATTGAGATGCTCTATAATTACACCCAGATGCTTCCAAAAATCCTAAAGAAGGGAATATACCTCCTTAGTAATTTTTATATTAATTATATACTCAAATGATAATTTACTTCATATTCATGATTAAATACAAATTAGTTCTAAAATCTTTTTTTCCATATTTCTTTCTCTTTTCTTTGTTAGCGTGACAGCAATCCAACTAAGGTGACCTCTGTGGCTTGCTCTCTTTTCATCGGGGCAACCTTGTTTCAGATGACATGGCTTGTGGGTCTTTCATAGCAGTAAGTTTATAAACCTGGGAAGCAAAGTGAGTGCAGAACGAACCATAAAACAGAAGACGTTACAACATAGGCAGGGAATTTCTGCATAGATTGAAATGGTTTTTGATTGCATGGACACATCAACATGCCTCCTGCTTGACAAGCTTCTCAGAAGACTTATGAGTCTACAGAGGAAGAACCAAACAGCACCTTTCGAAGGTTTACTACGAGGCAACTAACCCCAATGTCTCAAAAACCGATATTGATTTTTTTTTCATTTCTTTTACCACAGCGTTTCAATATGCCTTAGATTTATTACCTTCAGGATCCGGGTTAAGATTCAGTGGTGGGCATGATAACAAGGTTGGTTATAAGTTATGTAGATATTGTTGAATTTATGAACTCTGCATTTCCAGGGAAGCTTTCAGTTCAGGAAATATATTAACCACATACACATCACACTTCATTTCGTGGCGAGGATTTCCAAGCTGGGTTCCCTACTGTGCCACTTAATTTATGATCTGACCAGGTATACACATCGCCATACAATATTTCAATATAAGTTGTGTTAGCCATCAGAGGAGATGAGGGCGAGTTTCAGAGAAGCCAGCTGGACGGCTGATGGATCACTCTCTTACACAGGCTGGGACACTAAGTAGCCTATGGAGCTTGTCAGCTGGATGGGTCTTTTTCTGCTCTGAGATGCTGCACAGACCAGCCTAGACAAGCAGAATCAGCCATGCTGTAGCAGGCAGAGGGCAGCTCCCAGAGTTACTTACGTTGACAGCCGTAGTACCAGGAATTTCCTGGCAGACACTCATCACATTTAGGCCCTGTCGTTCCAGTCTTACACTCACAAAATCCTGAGCCATTACAACGATCATGGATTGAGCCCAAAGGGTTACAAAAACACTCTGCAGAAACAAGACAACACACAGGCTGGAGACACTTCGAGTGGCTTAGAGGTTATCAACACAGGAGCGTCACTTACTTAGAAGGATTCACTTACTTAAAGGAAGATGTCCATTAATGAAATGCTTTGGCAAATGTGGCTATTTCAGGGCCATTTATTTACTTGCTCAGCCTTCCATGGCATCATCTTTATGATAGGGGAGGCAAAGAGCTGAACCCTTCCAAGGAAATAAGACATCATGCTTTCACCAGTAACAGATCATAATGGAGATTCCATTTGTTAGGTCATTTTTTTTTAGATGGTTTAATGAATGCCATGAGAAGTGTGTATATCAAGGATAAATCAATATTCCATCAGTGTAAAATCTGTTTTAAATTATTAAAATGGGTTTATCTGCTACCCTCAATATCTGGGAATGGCTGAGCGTCTCAAAGTGCAATCTGAATGCACTTTACTCATTTAAAGGTTCTTTTGCTTTATGATTTGGGATGGTGCCTTAACTTATTTATGTATATCGGGTTTTGAGATGAACCCTTAGCCATTGTGTTTGCTGGCCATGATCACACAGCTCTTATGTAGCTTAGGCGAACAACCAGGAAAGAAAAATAAATTTCATACTCCCAATCTGAAGGAAAATAAACTTTGAGATGGATGACTGTCTCTACAACTTTCTTGTCAGGACAAGGTAATGGCTTGGCATAATAAAAAGCCAAGGGAATGTTTCTTTGATCCCCAAGCACTCCTTGACATTTGAATATCTGAAGCTCTATAGGGTTAATAGCTTAAGTGGAAAGTGGGAAACCTGTTTTGTCCCCTAGGTGGAGACACACAGGTGGTTTGGAGCAAAGGATGTCTGAGCTGGTGTTCTTTTCACCACTACCATGCTGTGTGATCTTGGGCAGGTTATTGTGACTTTCTGTTTCTCAATCTTCTTTGTTTTAAGATGGAACCATTGTGAGGATCTCTCAGTAAAAGTTGGAATAAAATCATAAAGCTCTGGGGAGTTCAGCTTAATTTTAAGTGAGCTGTGTTATTAGTGATGAGGACTTCGAATTATCATTGTAAATAGACCTGGAGGTTTTACCCAAATTTTGACATTGAGAAAAATGAAAATTTCTTCCAGCGATGTGAAGGACCTTGGAGTTATGATTTATGTTGTGTTAACTCAGTATTTAGAGCTTAGAATTCTCATGAAATAAACAGTTATAAAACTAATGATGGTGTGTGTGTGTGTGTGTGTGTGTGTGTGTGTGTGTGTAAAATTAAAATAAAATTACAAAACCTTTCCACTTTTCCCTGACAGCATTTTTTATTCTAATGTGTGTCTATGTGTGGATAAGAATAATGAAAGGTCATTATTTTGTTGTGGTTTTTAATGTTTGTTTATACATTTATATTCACTAAGTTGTGCCTAGGTCACCCTGGAATGGGATTCACTTTATAAAGTGGGCATGTTGATAAAGAGTTGTTGGTAGTTACACCTGGGCAGCATGAACCCACATGTTGTTCCAAGTAGTCCACAGTGATCAAAGAGATAGGTTTTAAAAAAATTTTTTAAATACACTGTCCAACATCTAATCCTTAGTAACTCCCAGTCTTTGTTGTAAGAAAGATGGACAATGCAATCTTAGTTATAAAAATAAATGGGCAAAAGACATAATGTTTTTCCTTCTTTACCTTATATACAAATAATACAGTTTTTTAGATTTATCACTTATGAAGTTCTATTCAATGATACATGGAATAGTAGGAGTGACCATAAGGATAATATTTTATTACATGAAATTATAAAGAAAATACAGGGCTGTCAGATTGCAAACCAGCATAAAATATTTTGCACAGCCCAATTAAAACCTCATACTACAATTTATTTAGGGGCATTAAAATCGTCTTGAGTTTCCTTGGTTCTGTGCAAGGAACCTCTCATTACCTGATCGTGGGTTTCAAGGAGAATTAAAAATAATGCATCATAACTCTGAGATATGTTTAGTAGCAACTGCTGAGCCCTGTGTTTCTCTCTAATGCAAAGCTCGTTAGGGGAACTATTAACAGTGATTACTCAAGGTCAGAAACCACGTGTCCTCTAGCTTCCTGCTTAATGCGGAGGTTTGTGGGAGGCAAAGGCAAACAAGGATGCCATTTTCATGTAATTGTTGCATAGTCATGGGGAAATGTTATGTATCTCAGAAGACATGGCTGTATGTCTTCTTAGAATATGTATGAAAATTGAATAAATTCACCAGTCACCACAAAGCAGCAATCACTGTGGGAACATGAACTATCCAGCTGCATTATCAATTTGCTATAATATAAAGTGACCTCAAAACATCTAGCTAGATCAGAGATGTGAGCTATTCCCTCAAAGCTGGATGGTAAATTTAACTGACAATTAAAAAAAAAAATTGCAAGGCATATTTTGAAAAGTTTTTTTTTTAATTTAGAGATGATGTAGATAGAGTTTAAAGTATTTGAGAATGCTGTGAGAATGAGTTAAGCAAATATCCATTCCTTTAGTTCTTTCTGGACTAAATAGCAATTAGTTCTCAATTGCTGTAGTAGTGACTTACAAATTAAATATTCAATCTTTCCCCGTAAGGTCTTTTTGCTTTGCTTTATTTAAAGTATTTACATGTAAAATACTTTAATTTCATATATATGTGTATGTCTATGTATAAATATAGTGAATTAGGGTTTGTTCTAGTGGTTGCATTCACTTAACCTTTTCTGTTGTTTCTTTATTTATAGGAGGGTATTTATATATCTTCACAAGTGGCATACAGCAGGATATATTCTACATTCAAAATTAAGACAGCAGTGCATCTTTTTGTTTCTATTAATATCCTCAAGTTTTCATAATCTAAGTGTTAGGAATGTAATTGGACCCCTTTTTGTGAGATGGCAGTAGGATGGCTACTGTCCTGCAAAAGCCTACTTGAGGTAAAGTCTGGGCATCTGTGCTAGAGTGATTAGGAGAGAGTGTACAGTCTATGAAATCAGGATGTTCTTTGCTAAGAGTGTACAAGTTGGGTCAATCTGTCTTCATTTCACCCCCAATATGAAAGAGGAAAAGATTATTATTATAATACTTACCCTACTGTTTTGTTAATTAGAATTAGTTGTTTTATGTTTTATTTTAATTGCATGTCAGTGCATACTTTACCAGTGTTTCCTGTCCATTTGTTTACAAAAAAGCCAGGAGGTTTAAATGACTTACCTAGCTAGGGGATAGCAAATTGGGTGTTGAACCCAGCTCTCCAGCATCTAACTCCAGTACTTTCTCCACTAATTCACAAATAATAAAAAAAGAAGCATTTTGAAAGAAATAGAAAATATTGTTGGCATATGCATACTTGGTCCAAATAAATTCAAAATAACCACAGTGCTATTCAATGGTAGTAGGCAAGAATGTCCATGATTGTCACACTGAAGGCAGAAAGTGGGGATCCAAGACTCACAGTTGAATTGAAAAACTGCCTCTTATTTTTGACAAAAAGATCACTTTTCATTTTATGTCTGCTATGCTCTAATTTTCCAACTTATCAACACTACTGAACTTTGTCTTTGGAAAACTCTGCCTGTATAACTACTGGTGTGGTAACAGGCATCACACTTCAAATATATACACTTTAAAGAGTAAATTATACAATGAAATTCCACTTATTGTTTCTCTATCAGGCTCTCTCATGCCACTGTTTTGAGATAGGGGCTCAAGCGATGCAGGCTGGTCTCCATCCACTATGTAGCCAAAGCCTGCCTCAAATTCCTGATTCGCTTCATCCATCCACCACTTGCACTGATTACAAGTATGCCCCAGCATGCCTGGCTCCTGACTTCCTTCCTTAAAGTCAGACTCTTCATAGAGAAGGTAGAAGAAACTTCCAAAAGGGAAGGAGCACCTGATGCTTCTCAGCTGAGAATAATCAGTCATGGGGGAGGGGTGAGACTCCTGGGATTCCTCTTCCCAAGACTCTATTTTCTATGGCCCATATACCTTATGATCTAACAGAATTTATGACCTGGAGAAGTCTTGAGAAATTATTCTTCCTCTGGGAACAATAGGAAAATCCAAGAAGTGGAATTTCATTGCTGCCTATAGAAAAGGTAGGAAGACTTTTGCATTAGAACTTACTGGTAGTTTTCAGTTCTTAATAGCAACATTTTTAATATACCAATATTTGTAGATCATCATCAATTATACCTGACTATCACAAAGTATTTTACCTAAAATAGTTAATTATCATCTTAAAGGTTGAATGTACAATTTGAGGTGAATAAAATCAGATAAAAAATTTATCAGATTTTAAGATTTCATGCAAAAATTAAAGAGACAAAAAGGGGGAGAGAGGGAGAGAGAGAGAGAGAGAGAGAGAGAGAGAGAGAGAGAGAGAGAGAAGACCAAAGAAAGAAAATTCGAATATTCTTCATTTCCTAGATATGATTTCTCATGACACCATCTTTAACATAGCAATATAAGGATTCAAGTACCCCCCGCCAACCACAGACCAAATATGTCTTTATCCAAATGCAAGCGAATTTTCAGTCTACCAAGGATATTTTCTCCATTGAGGATATTCATTCTGGCTCAGCTGTCGTGCAGTTCACCAGCTTCTTCACCCTAACCCATAGCTCCAAAGGCACAGAACAAAAGCTGAAATCATAATGGAACTGACCTATGCACACATTCTCATCGTCCAGCTGTGCAGAAGCATTTCTGAAGTAGCCCAGCCTGCATAACTCACAGTGCTGCCCTCTAGTGTTGTGTTTACAGCTCACGCAAATGACTGTGTTTAGCAGATCGATATAACTGCACCGATTGGAGTGGCCGAAGCATTCACAGTCTTGCAAGGAAGAACAGAAATGTATACGGAATGTATACAGCAGCAGAGAAATAGCACGCTACATGCTTGGGTGACATGTGGGATGGAGAAAAGATGGCGGCATGGCATTACATATATGGAAACCAACATAACACATGGTGACAACAGGTGGCTGTTTCAAGCAGGATAGAAAGGTCGGACAAACACTACTGAAGACTGTTAATTCTTGGCAGACAAGATGAACAGAAGCATTTGCAGGTGTACACCTTTTAAAATTTTGGGAAGGCTTAGTTTCAACGGATGCAAAAGTCTAATTTTGCACATGAAAAACTTCACTGACTTTGCATCATTTCTCCCATATTTTTCCCGTCTTTGGAGCCCTAAAAAGAGGGAGGGATGCATATGAGCAGCAGCAGGTGTGTGGATCTGCTGACTCCCATGGCTCTTTTGTTTTCCTTTTAGCTTATGATGTTGGTGGAGTTCTACAGACATCATGGCAAGATCAAAAAGGATTGAGACAATGACACAGGTTTTGATTTTGTTTGTCTCTCTTAAGTCAAATATACATGATTATGTGTTACAGAAAACACAAAATATGGGGTGATTATTCCTATGGACAAACACTTAAAATGTCCTCTCTTGAGTTTCTTACTGTGTCTGGTACTAAAGGGGAGTTCAGTGACATGCTGTACCCCAAATTCCTTTTTTCTCTTTTCTCTTTAAAACCCAGAGATGCCCAAGAGGCTGTAGGAGTGATATGGTATGAACTATAGAGACATGAAGAGGATGGGAGCTGGGGAGTGGTTGTAGAGACATTAGCTTTTCTCTCTTGCATCTCACCCAATACAAGAAATTGTTTTAATATAATTCAACCTTCAAAAATAAATGGTTAAAAAAAACTCACAATGATTTCATTGGAATAACTATTTAATAACACTCAAAATATTGGGAGGAACAGTTTGGTGGGAATCAAAATATGGAGATTTACCTAGCTGACATTTATAACAAAAGTGAACCATGATTCTGCAAACTGTATTTGCTTACAAATACTCATCTCATAAATGTCTTATACTACGCAGCAACAAAGGCAAACAAACTATCTGAACTCATTTATTCATTCTTTCTTCCATTCAGTATTTTATTGGAACAGAACTATTATAAGTGTTAAATTATTCCTTCTTTAGCTTACACTCATCTTTTTAAAGAAATATAACATTTTCGTATCAGAGTAAAAATATGTTTATAAATTAAGAGAATAAGGAAAGGTGATTTATACATACATATATACATATACATATAAATATGCCATATGTTATATTTGCTATGTCTCAACTTATCAGAACAGTATGGATTCATTAATCAGAGATCCGGTTACTGCAGTAAACACTAAGATTAAAGTTTGGCTAGAAGAAGAGGAGGACACGGGAGATGAGGAAACGTAGAAGAGAGCCATTACAGTGCCAGCAACTTGTTGGATCTAGTGGTATAAAAGAGAAGCAAGAACAAGGTGGAAATCTGAAAGCCACTTGACTG
The DNA here is from genome assembly GCA_902729485.2 of Mus minutoides. Taxonomy (NCBI): domain Eukaryota; kingdom Metazoa; phylum Chordata; class Mammalia; order Rodentia; family Muridae; genus Mus; species Mus minutoides. Next base: position 459,574 of record LR750328.1, read on the forward strand.
AAGATTAGTCATATAGATGCGTAGGGAGTAGGGCTGTGGATGACAACAGGAAAGACCAGGTGGAAAAGAAGGATTGAGAAAAAGAGGCTATGGAACTTCAGTGTGAGAGTGAAAGTATCAAAATAAAATGAAGTAAGACATGTCACAGCTGGGCAGTGGTGGTGCACACCTTTAATACCAGTACTTGGAGGCAGAGGCAGGTGGATTTCTGAGTTCGAGGCCAGCCTGGTCTACAGCGTGAGTTCCAGGACAGCCAGTGCTACACAGAGAAACCCTGTCTTGAAAAAAACAAAACAAACCAAAACAAACAAACAAACAAAAAGACATGTCACAGCAATAACAATGCTACCAACAGCAGTCAAGTTACAGATCTTGAAGTGAGTTACTTCGGAAAACAAGTCACCAAACCCACAATGCCTTCATTTCTGTGATGGCACTAACTATTCTGGGGTCCTGTTCGAAAATCAAATTATTAATTTGATAGGAGAATTGGCAATAATTATTTAAGAAAGCATAATCTACTACACTTGTACTATCATAAGTGAATTTCCAAAGGTAAGTGGATATTAAACATTAAAGATGTTCTTGGAAGTAGGCTGATGACAACTTCGTCTTTTAAAAGACTTTTTCGAGAATGTTTCTGAGACCTTGGAAAAGCTGTCTTCTCTGGCAATAATATGTTTGAGAATATAAAATTTAAAAAGTATTTGAAAAGTATTTGGAAGGCTTTAGAGGAATATATAGATAAAATATATATCAATTACAACTACGTATCTGTTCATTAAGCCATATAGAATTTGGGTATGCTTAATTTTGGTATGATGTTTTAATTTATTTGGAAGTACTTTTATAATAAAGTTTATAAAATTTCTACAAAGGGATAATTCATAAGTGATTATTACACTGTCCTATTATTTTCAGCTATTACTTTACCATCCTTTACTTTCTAGTTTTCTAGTTTTCTGTTCAAGTACAGAGCCAGACATGATCTTTCCTGATATGATCCAGTACAACGTATTGCACATCAAAAGTCCCAAGGCATGGTACTAACTATTGACCTCCCACATCTTCCTTCCCACCTAGAATCTATGGAACCCTCTTAGAACCTCACTTCCTTCTATATTTTCTACTGCCCTCTTACTTCCACTCAGTCTTTTGGGGAAAATTGTTCCGGACTAAATTCAATTCTTTACCTCACCATGCTAAAATGTTAGCAACCATACATGGGTGGGAATCTATTTCCTATTTTGAAACAAGTCTCACTTGAAGTTTATGTTCATTAACTACAATCGCGTCCTCTGGGTTCCCTGGTAGTCTTTCTCTAAAGAGTCACAGTATAACCTTAGATGTTGGATCTCCTCCTTCCATGCTCATTGTTTTTGTTGTTATACATTTGCCTTTTGTCTTCAAACTTTACATATTTCAGAGTTTAGTCCTTGGGCCTTTATGCTTTTTAAATGCCACCTAGATATTTTTAAGAGTTTAAAAATCATGTATATATAGACTTTTAAAAACATCTTCGTGTAGAACTGTCCAAAATACTCTTTTCCAACCTGAACCAGCTCCCTAGTTAGTGAGGCTCCATTCAGATGCATGTCTTACACTTGGCACCTTTCACACCATCTCCACCAGTATATTTAGATAACATCTTAACGTTAAGGTGTTTGAAACTAAGATGCTGGGGTCCCTTCCTAGCTCTGCTGCTCAACCAGCATCCTAAGAAATACCAAGTCCATCTCTCCCACTGCTTAGGTCGCAATGCCAGAGATGTCATTGTCATCCCTTCTTTTCTCTGCCCACAACCAGTCAATGACTCAATCCACCTGGCTCTGCTTTCATATCTGTGGCAAAGGTGACTTCTCACCATCTCCACCATCTCATCCTTAGCTGCAGATAACATCACTCTTCACTGATATTGTTGTCATCGTTTCTAAGCTGCATTTCCTGGCAGTGAGAATGATCCAATAGAAACTCAGATTAGCCCAGGGTTCCTCACTCCTCAACTTTCTATTGGCATCCCATTTCATTCATATTAGAAAGTTCACTGCTTCTTTCTATAGTTTATGAATCCTTGACTTCTTCCTGACTTTTCCCACCCTTTCCTTCACTTGTTGCAAGACGCCTTTTTATTGCTCTTGAAACACATAAAGCAAATTTCCATGATTATGTTGTCCCTTGGGTGGATTAGATAGATGTATTCCTCTCCTGACATTTCTGCTCAGTATTTCCCTCCCCCAGCACTTTTTCAAGTCCAGGCTAAAGAAAATTCCCTGAGTTCTTCATCTGAAATAATAATCCTGCCACTTAAATATACTAATCTTCCAGTATCTTAATCCATTTTTATGTTTTTATTAGCATTTATAATATCTGAAAATTGCATTTTAAAATGGTCTTGCTATCTATTCCGTATAAACACATGCGTGTAGACCATATCTGCATTGCTTGAAGCTATAACCACAGAACTTAAAGCATTTCCTCACATATGCTAATCACTCAGAAATTCTATTGAATGAGAAAATAAATGAATGAATAATGATCTTAAAGTACTCTCCCACAGGAGACAGAGGAAATCACAGAGGAAAGAAATGTTTAAATATATTCTTCTACCACTCAAATCCCAAGAGAGTCCAACTACGTCCTACGCATTATACAGTTTAGAAAAACAGCACCACATAATAAGAAATAACTGAGTTAGTGATTATATTAGCTGAGTGAGTGCATCTGTGTACAGACCAGTTTAGGAAAAAAAAAAGTACCTTTCTGCACATTGATGTGCCTTTATCTTTTTAAATTTCAAGTCTTATTGAAATATATAACATAACAGGCATGTGTTATTGCATCAGTAAACAGAGCTGAAGTCTCTAAAGCACACATTCACGAATACATGGTGTGACAGAGCAAGCACAGGCAGCAAATTTATCAAGATTCTCGTGTACCAGGCACCTTATGTGAGGAGGTAAAGAGAAAGAGGTCCAGTCTTGCACAAGTGTGATTGACACTTAGTGTCCGATACTTTGATGTGTTGGGCAATGAAGGAAATGCTCATCAGCCTTAGAAACAGTAGAAAACCCCAATGTGCAACAATCAAATATTCTTTCAGATGTCTTCACCACGGACTAGTGATCTATTCAGTAGACATTTACTTTTACAACTATGCTTAGATCTATAATATACCTAATATATATATATATATATATATATATATATATATATATATATATATATATATATATAATGTTCTGTCATGCAAGGTGCTTATGATAATGAGGGGCTTATTAGTGACCAGTTAAGACTAAGGCAGGCTAGAGATGCTTTTGAGAGGGAAAGAGCTCATAGTTGGCTCTTTATTTGATTTGTTAATTGGCTTTCCATGGCAACCAAGACCCACAGCTCTCTCAAGTTTTTCCACAAGGTTTCTTCTGACTGAAACTGGCTGTGGAAGACCTTAGCAGATGGGGATCACAGGAAAGCCAAACGTTGGAGACAAAGACAATTGAAGAAAAATAGTATCAGGAAGAAGAAAAGATTTCTTTACCCTTCTATGTCTTTTGTTTGTTTGTTTGTTTTTTGTTTTTTGAGACAGTGTTTCTCTGTATAGCCCTGGCTGTGGTTGAACTCACTCTGTAGACCAGGCTGGCCTCGAACTCAGAAATCTGACTGTCTCTGCCTCTCAAGTGCTGGGATTAAAGGTGTGCACCACCACTGCCCAGCCTTCTATGTCTTTTTTTCTTATGTTACTCCTTTTTTTAAAAATTATATTATTATATCACCCATGTGACTA